>JAEIFR010000028.1:0-160902 GCA_018904105.1 Zaprionus tsacasi | reverse complement strand
GCGGCAGATCACTGCTTTATCAATGTGCAAAAGTTGCCATACGATTAGAATCAGCTGTCCAAATCTATGTTCTAAGCATCTGTTAAATTTATGCTAAGCACCTGTTAAGTCTTATGTTAGCAGCTGTCAAATCTAACTCAGTTCAGTTGAACCACAGTCTTCTCAAGAACATAAAAAGTGCAGCGGCACAATTAAATTTAATAAACTTAAATCCTGCTTTCACAAGCAAAATAAAAACTACGAAAGTAAGGCGGTTGCACAAATCAGTGTACCCGCAAACATTGGTGACCCCGACGTGAATTATTAAAAATTACATGTGGTTCTAAACCTTTTAGTAGCACAATCGTAATTTATTCGCGCAATCGCTGCCGCCGCGATTTTTTAGATCTCGCTTTCGTTCGCGTACATACGTACATACACACACAAACATTTTTCGGTATCGCTTTCGTGCATACATACATACGTGCATACGTCTTTTCGCAACTTTTTGAGCGCGCGCCGTACAATTGTTATTCCGCAGAATATTGTCGATTAATATTCTCATTTCTAAGCTGTTTTAATACAAATATTATTACACACTCGCAAACAATTTGGCCCTCAATAAGTGAACTTCGCACACGAAAGCATTGCCCTATCACCTACATACATATATATACATAGGGCAAGTGCATTTAACCGTTTCAAACTGTTCTTATATACAACGAACATTAGTTGTTCTTACCTCCTTCGTTTTCTTACGGTTTCTTGGTGACAAAAAGAAACGGAAAATAAACCGTTTCGCGCGCGTTCTGCTTTGGTTCGTTACAGTGAACACTAACTAGAATGGCCGAACCAAGTTCTATTGACTTTTATCGCGCAAAAATGCTCTCAAGTGAAACGTCACATGACCTCTATGCTCGAGTTCTTCAAAACTGACGAAATTGAAAATCTTGATGAAAGTGATTTATCCGTGAGAATCGACTCCGTAAACCAGATGCAGGGCAATTCGTGGAGGCTCAGACCGCGCTTGAGAAACTTGACTTCTCAGAGCTGGCGTTGAATACGCGCACTGAATTCGCCGAAATTTATTGGAAAGTTAAGTCAAGGCTCACTCGTCAATTGGATGCACTCAAGGCTCGTCACACTGGGCTCGTCACACTGTCTCTCAACTCAACGACAATTCCCAGATTCAACGACCATGTGTCCTGTCTCTAGTGTTGTCAACAAATGCATTCGTTGCTTTCGCGCTCGACCTAACACACTGCAGCAAGTAATGGCTCCACTACCAGCGGACCGCGTAACACCCAGCCCTACATTTTATGTAACCGGAATAGACTTTTGCGGGCCCTTCTTCTCAAAATCAGAAGTGAGAAATCGTGCGGCCACAAAATGCTACATAGCAATATTCATTTGCTTCTCAACAAAAGCATGCCATCTAGAGCTCGTGGAGGACCTGTCGACACCTTCATTCATCGCTGCTCTTAAACGTTTCGTCAGTCTTCGAGGGAAGCCACGAGACATTTGGACGGACAACGCAACAAATTTTGTCGGCGCTCGAAACGAGCTAGCGGAGCTCAAGGATCTTTTCCTCAGCGAACCTCAGCGCCAGCAAATTGTCAATGGCGCCCTCGCCCTCGGAATTAATTGGCACTTCATTCCACCACGATCTCCGCATTTTGGCGGATTATGGGAAGCTGCTGTCAAAGCAGCGAAGTACCATTTCTACCGCATCGTTGGCAACTCAACTCTCACATTTCATGAGCTTCGCACGCTCATCTGTCAAATCTCAGCTATGTTGAACTCAAGGCCTCTATGTTCCATTTCAGAGAATCCAAACGACCTAGACATTCTCACACCTGGTCACTTTCTTTGGGGCAAAGCAAATGCGAACATCGATGAGCCGAGCGTGACACACCTCAACATGGATCGCCTCAGTCGCTGGCAGCGTGTTTGCCACATGCAGCAGACCTTTTGGCAGAAATGGAGTATCTCGTACCTCTCTGCTCTACAGGAGCGCAGCAAATGGAACTCTCACAAGCCAAACATTCATCCTGGAGACATCGTGCTGTTGAAGGAAGAAAACGCGCCTCCGCTCAAGTGGCCTCTCGGGCGAATTGAAAGCACAATAGCTGGAGACGACGGCGCAGTCAGAGTAGCAGTCATACGCACAGCCACAGGATTAACAAAGAGAGCCATCGCCAAGATAGCAGTGCTGCCAATCAAGACCAAATCGATTGAAAGTTAAACCTTCCAATGGGGGGAGTATGTTGGCGGCAGATCACTGCTTTATCTAATTGCTCAAAGTTGCCATACGATTAGAATCAGCTGTCCAAATCTATGTTCTAAGCATCTGTTAAATTTATGCTAAGCACCTGTTAAGTCTTATGTTAGCAGCTGTCAAATCTAACTCAGTTCAGTTGAACCACAGTCTCTTCTCAAAGAACATGTAAAAAGTGCAGCGGCACAATTAAATTTAATAAACTTAAATCCTTGCTTTCAAGCAAAATAAAAACTACGAAAGTAAGGCGGTTGCACAAATCAGTGTACCCGCAAACACCCTTTTTAATCTATTCTAAATTTAGCCTTTTCTATATGCCATTTAAAGAGGCCGCATATCTTTTTAAAAGAAAAGGCTTTCTCTCTGTTTTTAATTTCAAAGAAAATGCGCATAAAAAGAAAATAAATTGAATCTTTCTCAGCATTGTTGATTTTGTCTTGGGACAAGCTAAATTGGTAGTCGCCTTGTAAATACCCATTAAACAAATGAAAATACAAAAGTCTTACTTTCTTTACAACTAGAGTAATTCAACTTAGTATTACTCCCACTTTTACTTTTATCTGAATATAACTCTGAAAATTAACTCGGAATTTTGAAATGCTTTCATACTAACGCACTACCTTCTTAAACCTTCTGGAAAGCTTCTTTTTCTTGTATCTAGTTAAACCTTCTCTATGAGAAGTGACTACACTGTCCTCTTAGGAGTTCTTCTGTTTCAGCTTAACAATGACGCTCTTTACTTCTGTATAGTTCGAGAGAGCGTATTCACCGTTCTCTCTACCGTGGCCAGACATCTTGTAGCCACCAAATGGAGCCTGTGCATCCAGTACATTGTAGGTGTTGACCCAGACGGTACCGGCGCGCAGACTATTCACAATATAGTTGGCCTTGTCCAGATTTGTGGTGAAGACAGCCGAGGCCAGGCCATAGTTCGAGTTGTTGCCACGTGTAATGACCTCGTCTATATCCTTGAAGCGTATGATCTGTTGCACTGGCCCGAAAATCTCTTCACGTGCAATGGTCATGTCATCCTGGACATCGGCAAACACAGTGGGCTCCACAAAGAAGCCCGGTGTGTCGGGCCGCTTGCCGCCGGCCATCAGTTTGGCACCCTCCTTCTTGCCAGACTCGATGAGTCCCAGAATCTTTTCCATTTGCTCCTCGCTAACCTGTGGTCCCTGCTCGAATTTCGCATCGAATGGATTACCCACTGAACGTTTCTTGGCTCGTGCCGCGGACATCTCCACGAACTTATCGTATATCTTCTCCTCGACAAAGGTACGTGAGCCGGCACAGCAACACTGGCCCATGTTGAAGAAGAGAGCAAAATGTGCCGTCTCCACGGCGTACTCCAGATCTGCGTCGGCCAGGACAATGAGAGGCGACTTGCCGCCCAGCTCGAGCGTGACACGCTTCAGATTTGTGTTGCCCGAGGCGGCCTGGACTTGTTTGCCCACCTCGGTGGAACCGGTGAAGGCGACCTTATCGACCATCGGATGATGAGCCAATATGCAGCCTGTATCACCATATCCGGGTATCACATTGACCACACCCTTCGGGAAGCCCGCCTCCTTGATCAGTTCCGCAATGCAGAGCGCCGTCAGGCTGGTCTGCTCGGCGGGCTTCAGAATGATCGTATTGCCCGTGGCCAGGGCAGGACCCAATTTCCAGGCCATCATTAATATGGGAAAATTCCAGGGTATAATCTGACCGCACACACCGACAGGCTCGTGGCGTGTATAATTTAGAAATTCACCATCCATGGGTATCGTCTTGCCATGAATCTTATCCGCCCACCCGGCAAAATACCGCAAATGTTTAATGGACATGGGTAGATCGACATTATAGGACATGGCGAAGGGTTTACCATTGTCCAGAGTCTCCAAACTTGCCAAATATAGTTTATCGCGTTCCATAAGATCGGCCAGTTTATATATCAAACGACCCCGCTCCGAGGCATCCATGCGACGCCATGGTGAACCCAATGCGAAGGCTTCCTTGGCCGCACAGACGGCCATGTCGACATCATCCGCACTGGAGTACTGTATCTCGGCAATGGGTTCCTCGGTGGCCGGATTGAGAGTGGGAAATGCCTCTCCCGAGGAGCTCTTGTGCCACTCATTGTTGATGAACAGGCCGGTGTGTTTCACTTTCGGTTTGGTATCGGGCTTCGGCATTGTGGAATAGTATCCAGCAAATCTGTTGGATCTATTGAACAATACGCGCATTAATGTGTTGTTCATCCTAACACATTGTAGCATTTTTTAAACTGAAAATTTAAAAAAAATGGACCGAAATTGAAACAAGGCGGAGAATGGATAAAATTCGAATGAATAGAGTCTACAACTTATAGAACATCTAACAAGGCTGCATGTCAAATTTGGCCTACTTAGGTTTTGTATCGAATCTCAAATATATTGTGGTCTCAAGAAAAGCAATAAAAATCGAAATCAGGCAATAATTTTATGTCTGTCTGTATGAACATCTAGATCTCAAAAACTAAAGAAGCTATAGTCTACAAATTTGGTAAACAACTTTCATATATATTGGAAATTTGTTTTAGCACTAGGTCACGCCTCTTTTTGAAGTGTTTAAAGGCGTATGCCCATTATAAACTTAAATGTATGAGGTTTAAAATGATAAAAAACATGCCTTTTCTAGGATTACGAACTCAAAACTACGGGAAATATATAAATATCATAAATAAATAAATATAAATATCAGAAATATATATTTCTTCTATTCAAACTCTCATATACCTTTCTATAACAACGAATCTACCTCTTCTATATGTACAATATACCCTAAGGTAAGACTAAGTTCATAAACGTCGCAAACAATCATTTTGGTCATACAATGGCATTACGGGACTTACCCAAAATTGTAATAAAAGCATTTAATGCGCTTAGCTGATATTCGCCATCTACATTGCCATCGCCCTACCAAACCCCCCCTCCCGTCGAACCCTCGGGCAAAGTTTTGAGGCAGTTGCGGAAGCTTGGGCAGCTTTTCGATTCACGTTTCTCCGATTGGACTGTTTGATGTCTAGACTCGGGTAACT
Source organism: Zaprionus tsacasi (assembly GCA_018904105.1). NCBI lineage: Eukaryota > Metazoa > Arthropoda > Insecta > Diptera > Drosophilidae > Zaprionus > Zaprionus tsacasi. The sequence goes on along the minus strand of JAEIFR010000028.1, from coordinate 155,584 downwards.
GAGTTTGATGGTAGAGACCTTTTTTTTTTTTTGTCGAAATTATTGCGGATTTTCGTTGTTTTTTTCTTTACCCAATTGAAAGATGAAAGTTTGGCTTATTGTTTATGGTATGTTTTGCCAAGCTCCGTTGTTTTTTTTCTACATTTTTCCGCAATATAATTGCGATTACGTACACAGTGCAACGTAAATAAATCCGGTGTAAAATGTCAAGTTTTGGCCGGAACTTTTTAAAGGGGTTGCCAGCACCACCCACACTCGAATTAAATTAATTTCCACTCAGATATCAATCAAGTGCAGAACCCTTTTCCCATTAATTAATGAAACTAGAAAGACCAGTCCAGAGTCCATTTACAAGCTGGAACGTGCCAAGAAATTTAATTAGCGAATAATTTGACAGCAGAAGTTCGCACCTCGACCCAGAGGCAGACACGCTATGAATACACTCAAAGTTTTCGGGTCTATTCAAATCAAAATTGAAATCACTCAGACAGCAGCCTGTTGCGACCCATCAAAACGAGAAACTCTAAAAATCATTTTTCACTTTGACCCGAAGGGGTGCGCCCTCCAGTGTATGTAGACCAAAATCATTTTAATACTCGTACTCGTACTCGTACATGAACTCATTTTTTATGTAAGCGACAGCCGACAGGCATCAAGTTTTATGGGTGGACATAACGGTGAACATAAACCTAACCATAAACGTAACCAAAGCAGAAAACCTAAACGGTTCGTGCGACCGCGCAAAATAAAGGCCAAAGCGTCAAATAGTTGACGTGATCTGCCGCTCTACAGTAGTGACGGTGTCATTGGCCATTAAGCTACCAAATCTACCAAATCACAAACGAAACAAATCTCTGACGACCAAAGCAAACGAGTGTAACTGTGCCGACTGTGCTGATTATTATATGGATATGGGAGTCGAGATGGAGATGGTGACATGCGGCATATTTTGTTGCACATATGCAACGCGTGTGTGCGAGGCCGAGAGATACCCTAGACAGAAAAAAAATTAAATTCAATTCAATTAAATTAAATAAATCATAAACTTAAAAATCATACAATTTTTTAACTTATATATATTTACGCTTAATTATTTTAAATTTTTTATTATAAAATTATTCTTTGTCAATTCAGTCGACTGCATTTAGTTGACTTTAAATTAATTTATTAAATGAATAAATAAAAAAATATCAAGAAAAAAATATCAAAATTTCAAGTAGCGTATCTTCCAGTCGACTCACATTCCTGCTTATTACCGTGCTACCCCTAACTCACACTCTGTCGCCAAGCAACACACACACATCGTATATGTATATTTATTAACACTGTGATATATTTATTTATTATTTATAGCCAGGGTTAAGGCGTTATGTGGCATATGACGGTGCGTATGATGAATAAAGTTCAGGGTACGAGTGCGTACAATGCCCTTGTTAGGGATAGGGACACGTTAATGTATCGCACACACAACAAAGAAAAAGAAAATACTATAAAAATTCATATAAAGCCATAAATGAATACTAAACATGTCAATTATATACAGAGAGAAGAATTCATTCGTCACAGATGTCTCTGAAAGAATTTAATTTGCATATAAGATACTATAGCGCATATGCCTCAAAGTATTCAACTTTTACAGCCATCAAAATGTTCGATTGAACATCTTAAATATGATTCAATTATCGGCAAGATACATAGAGGAGCCCGTCAATGTGTCAGTCTCGGGCGTAACTCATAATTCCGACGATTTGCAAATCTGACGTCAAATCGTGCATACGTGACGAGTTGAGATCGTAAAACTAAATGAAAACGACATATTGCAGCCAGCCAGTTATGGCATATGACATCATTCTTGCCACATCAGCAAGCATAACTTGTTTACTTTATATGCCTATCTTTAATGTACATACGAGGGAAAGGGATTGTAATACTGAAATATGCTGAGTTATCCTTGGGTTTAGTAGATGCAACCCTTTTGGTTATAAAGAAATAAAAAAAAAAAACAATACTTAAGCTTAGCTTAATTAAAGCAATTCCAATACGATATAATACTCCCTACTCTCCCTGCCTCCGGCTTAGTATTTACTTTGCCCTTTATGTGCAGAAATCAGCTGTAACTACTGCCACTTGGGTCTGTGTACATAATTACACGGAAGTAAAGCGTATGTGGCACGCCTGAGGCTTATGCACCTCCAGCTGCTTTAATGTTCTTCGGCTTTTGGGGAGATTAAAGATGCGACGACTCCTGCGTTGCTTTCTCGCTTTGATAAATTAGTTTCGGGTCTTTGCTTTGCTTCCGTTTCGCATAAAGTAAGTTATTCGTTGACCCATTTTAATGCCACATTGCCACTTACCGCTGACACCCCTGCCTTCCTGTCTGCCCCCCTATACCATCCCCCTTTGCGCTTAACCAAGCCAGGCCGACCACAAAAATGGGATTTTTTTTGCATGGCAGCTCGTAAATCCGAACAATCTGTGGGCCACATGAGACTTGTGAATGGGTGTGTGTGCATGAACTTTGACCCCTGTAAATGCCAAGGAATCACTTGGAAAATGCCAACTGAGACTGAGCCGGCGCCATATCCCACACCGCACAATTAAATGCCTGATTAAACTTAACTTTAATAGAGTTTTCCCTGCTTACAGATGATCAAAATGATGCTGACCGTGGTAATTGTATTCACCATCTGCTGGCTGCCCTTCAACATACTGCAGGTGAGTGTGGGGTGCGCCCCTTGAGTAGACCTTCCGATTAATCTGCTCCTTCTCTCTTTCCTTCTGGCAGCTGCTGCTCAACGACAACGGTTTCGCCGACTGGAAGCCACTGCCTTACGTCTGGTTTGCATTCCACTGGCTGGCCATGTCGCACAGCTGCTACAATCCCATCATTTACTGTTACATGAATGCACGCTTTCGCGGCGGCTTCCTGCAGATCATGTACCGTGTGCCGGGGCTGCGACGCTGCTGCTGCCTGCATCGATATCTGCGTAGCCGGGGTGATCGCAGCTATGAAGCAACCGGTGAGGTGACCTTCAAATACTACAATCGCCGCAATGGCGATGGTCTAGTCAGGAAACCTAAGATACGCATTAGGTGCCTTCCTTCTCTCTCCACTACTATAAAGTTTTAATTTTCAAAATCTTGTTGTCGCTTGTGGAAAATCAAACAAACCCAACAAACACAGTCAGTTCCGTTCAGACCTTGCATGATCTACACAAAGCACACAAAAAAAAAAAACAAATCTAAATCTCGAGCATGCGTTGGTGCACAAATCTGTAAAAGATTGCATAGTTTTGCAGATCCTAAATATCTCCAACTATATAATCTGCAAGGCTATGCAAAAGTTATACGTTTAATGAAGTTTCATCAAAGTAGTTAAACTTAGTTGTTTATATATAAATTTACTTAATAAATTCTCTATCTATTTCTCTAGGAACCGAAGATGCATTCCACCTACATCGTGTGAACACCTGCACCACCTACATCAGCACAAGGCGAAAGCTACGCGCGAACTCTATACAAATGGTAAGTGAAATTTCCAATCCCAATTCTTTAACTTATCTTAACTTATCTCTGCAGAGCCAATTTTCATGTGCGGAGACCACTGTCTTGCGGTAGTTCCCAGTTCTGGGCAAGATGTTCTACTCAACGGAGCAAATGGGACAATCTGTGTAAGCTCTACGCAGTTTTGAATGTATGTTTCAAGCTATGAAAATAGAAAGAATCTCTTTCCAGTGACATAAGATGTTTAGGTGTCTATGTAACATAACTATGTGTATCAAGTTTGTATGTAAATGTTGGCTTAATGTAAAGAAACACAAAATGAAAAATGTATGATAAGAATTTATCCTTAAATAAATGTGAAGAGAAATATTATTAAAAAAAAAGGAAAAAGGGAATTTAAATTTATAACTTAAATTTCTAATCTATATAGATTCTGTATAGCATTTTAAATAGGATTTAAAACTATTTTCCCCACACGCGTGGTGAATATTAAATTCAACTCAGCTGAAAAGTAGGCAATGAAATTTTAATTAATTGAATTTCTTTTGCTTTTGCCATAACCATTGCATACTTTCAGGCTGCCAATAAAATAAATATTAATCATACGCATATTACGCATACGTTATAAGGATTAAAACAACTAAATAATATCAGTAGAGATTTACAAATTGTTTACAAAAACTCCATTAAGTGTATAATTTATTTTTTTTTATAAATACGAGCAGAAAACACTTATAAAAAACGTAAGTATATTCCATCAAATTCCTTGTCTAATACGATTACGATACTTTGTATGCATGTAGAAAAATCACTTCCATTACCATATGCGGCATTTGGGCTGTTGTGGGTTCATCGCTGTGCCGCGGGCACACTTAAAGGTGCGTGCGAATTCATCGGAATTGGTGAGTACGCCCTTTAGACGTATATGGCCGGGACAGTGGGAGTCTTCGAGGGCGTAGCGTGAGGCAGCCGGCGTGTATGTCTCACACCAGAGATTACCGAACGCAATGAAAAATAACTGTTCGTGTGTGTAATGCTCCAAGCCGGGCAGCTTGAGGCGTTCGCGTCCCACCTCCTTCACGTAGAGTCGATAGGCCAAGTATGCCTCACGCATTCCCCCATTATCCGCAATATTCTCACCCAATGTCAGTTCGCCGTCAATCTGGAAAATGGATAAAATTTGTAGACTGAAGACTTTGACGCTAACTGGAATTGACAGACTCACGTATTCGCCAATATCCGATAGATAATAATGACTGTATTGGTCCACAAAACAATCGGTGCGATTGATGTACTCATGTATGGTCTGGTTGGACCACCACTCCACCATATTGCCAGCCCTGTCGAATCTCCGCCCGCTGTCATCGAACCCGTGCGTCAGCTCGTGCCCCAATATTGTGCCAATCGAGCCGTAATTCAGGGCTCTAATGGGAATGCGGGTCGGACAATGTAGTTGAGTTTTTGCTATCTTAAGGGCTTAGGACCACAACATTGCGTACGGAGTGCAGGATGCAGAGTGCAGGGTGCAGAGTGCAGAGGAGGAAGTGTGCTCAAAACGATTCCAACTTACTCAAGGCCAAGTCCATAGAAGGGATACTGCAGGATGGCAATGGGAACAGCTGCACAAAAACAAAAGTGTGGATTAAATAGAGAACATACACCCACTTGACCCCCACTTGACCCCCACTTGACCCTCACTTACTTATTGCGTTCGATTGAAACGTATGAAACGCATTCACATTCGATGGCGATGTGGCCCAACCAATGGGCTCCGGTTGATCCATGTCATTGATTTTGCTCACCATTTGCCAGTGCACAAATCCCATTAGATTCTCCAGATGCGTGCTGGCATTAACCCTAATCCCCTCGTAGTACTCGTCCAGTGCAGTGCCGTTCCTCAGCCACTGAGGGAAGCCAATAAAGCTTTTCATTTCGGCAGACTTTAGCATAGTCTGCCGCTTGGTTGCCGCATCCATCCAGGAGGTGCCACGTACCAGACGATCGAACGAACGTCGTATATCGTTCAACATGCGCTCCACACGTGGCAGCGTGTCGCGGGTGAATCTCTCATCCGCCAGCACATAGCTGACCGCCATGCCGAAGAGGGAGTTCACGCCGTGGGCACAGTACAGGGAGCGGGGTGTGCTGCCCTCGGTGCCGATGATGTGACGCATGTAGTCGGCATGCAGCTGCCTCATGTCGCTGGTCGTGTGCAGCACCAGCTCCTCCAGTGCGCTGAGCCACAGATATGACTCTATGTGCATGGCCGGTGTCTCCTGCAGATATTCCACAATCCGCTGCAGATACACAATGTCTGCCGGGCTGGTTATGATGGTCAAGTTGAGTTGTTCCAGTTTGTCAGCATGTCGCGTGCCAGCCAGCAGGAGATTCAGATATCTTGACCAGATGGGCAGAGTCTGTGGTGAAATTCTCTTATCTGTCTGATTCTGTAGATCCGTCAGTGATAGATATACAATATCCTCGGCAGGATTCTTGGAGGGCTTCGTGCTGTTCTCAGCCTCTTCTTTCAACTGGAAGCGGGATGGAGAGAGTGGAATTAATAGCTAATCTTGTATGATAATAGATCCCCTACCGTATGCACTTTCCTTGCCACCTGCACAGCCTGTTTGACCAGCTCGGTTATGCCCAGTGTGGCCTCCTCCTGATTCACATCCGGATCCACATAGAGCAGATATTTCTCAATAACCTTGCGCACATAGAAGGCATACGCCGTCATGCCCGACTGCGTCTCTCGTGCGGACTCCTCCTCATCGGCCTCATGACTGTCGGGATCCTCGTTGTCATCGTTGTTCTGCATGAAAATCGTTTTCCTATGAATTTTCCTGAGCAGCTTGTGTTGCTCATCATTGTTGCTGCGAGGAAAGAGATGCGTATAATGAGTATGATATGGGGATGATTATGACCTACAAGGGAAATGCGGAGTCCGTTTCGGGTGTGCCCAGGGCAATGCGATTGAGTGTGCGGTTTAGAGGATCGGGAAATACATCGAAGCCAATTATGAGATCCACACTAAGATGACGCTTGATTGCAGCCACCGTGTCCAGCCAATTGTAGCTTATGTTGCCCACATCCATGCTATATCTGGATGCGCTGCTCAAGGTGAGATTCAGCGCCGAGGGCAGCAAGAGCAGCTTGAACTCTTGCATATACTGTATGAGTGGCTCCAGATTGCGCTCATCCAAGAGCTGCGTATCCATGCAGCCCAGATACATGGTCTTGGCCATGCCCACAGCACTTGGCTCGCTGCTGGTTATATTCGATTTGAGGAACTGCCGCACCACACGCATTATATGTGCCTGACGCTCACGAAACCAATCGTTGGAGGTGGCCGAATCCGGACGTGGATGCTCATCGGCCCAACGGCCGCAGGTGAATTTGTAAAAGTCCTCGCAGGGATCAGTCTGTTCGTCCATGGCGTAGACGAGGCTTGCCGCTGTGCGGATGCACTCCTTGCTACGGCATATGGTATTGGATTTCCTTACTGGGAAGTAGAATGGATTAAGCTGGGAAGTTACGTCTCGAGGATCGACTGGAACTCACAAGTTATACTTATCACTATGATTGTTATCAGCAAAATGATTACGAGCACCACCAGTGCACCCAAGACGATCTTATGATAGTAGCTGCGCCTAAACCTTAAGATCGGAGATATATCTAGTTAGTTGGGGTCTTTCGTAACTCTTTTATTCACTTACTTTGATTGTACACCAATTAGATTGGAACTCATGGACTGGTAGGGTACATGATGTTTGCTCTGCCCACTGTCCCCATGGCCATTGTTACTGAAGGCAGGTGGAGCTGGAGGTACCGTCCCAGGTCCCAGTTGGGCAGACAAGAGGTTTCGATTAGCTGAAGCAAGGATTTATTATATGGCATTAGAATAGACTATAGTCTATATGGGATTAAATTGAGTAATTAGGCAATGTCAAGGAACTTGCTATCAGATGGATAAATGCGATTACAATTACAAGCAATTCGGACTTATAGACGTCTATATAATAATCATAATTAATATGCACGTATGGGTCATTTTCTTTAATGGCCGCATCGCATTCTAATCTTGATCTAGGGTACTCTATCGGGGCGTCAATGTACTAACAAATCCACCAACTCATGGTAAACTAGCGTGCCTTGGGATGGGGAGGAACCTTTACTATTTGTGTAGTTCGGACAACAGGATCCATGTCATATAGTCGCATTTTTAATGCATTTACCTGTCATAATCTACATATGTGTATATAGTTCAATGCACTGCAAATGTTTTGCGTGCTCAGCGACATTAGGCGATTTTTTTTTTTTAAATTAGACAAATATGTGAAGAACTATTCTATATAAATAGACTATGGCTAGGAAAGCTTCCTGAATAAGAAAAACAAATGAATAAATATATTTTACAAATAATATATCTTTAAAACTAATTCTGTATATAGATATAGGAAGGAGTGAAGAAATCTGAGTTAATTCCTTTCTTTTCTTATTTTATTTTTTTTTTTAGATTTTTAATATTTTATATTTTTAATTAAGACCATAATAACCTGGTCTCTAGTTGTCTCTAAGAATGTGTTTGATGACAACAAAATATAATTAAAGCAAATTTAAAATATTATAGAAAAAAGTACAAGGAACGAAAAAGATTTCTCAGTTGTCAAAATAGAAAAGTCACAGATCAGAACAATTTGATTTCAAAATTAGAAAATATAAAAAAAAATTCTAAAAATGTATTCCCAATTCGATATTGAACTAAACATTTATCGCATGGCTGAGGATGTGGCCGATTTAAGCGACGTAATGGAAGAATCGGTGAGATTTCGTACACAATTTATCGATCGTTGGATGATGACACTGTGGGCCGGCATATTGCTTATAACACTTACGATTATCTTTATTCCGAACATTTTGAAAGAGGAGATGAAAGGCGAGGAGGGCCAAAAAAAGAAGCAGCTTAGGTATGGTAATCTAACGACTCCGTCTCAACTGATAAAACTATTGAAAGAGGAAGCACTTGAAAATGCTGTGCTCGATAGGTTCAGTCATAATGAACACGATGAAGTAACCCTAAAACCAGTGTTTGAAAATGAGCCACAACTGTGCATGAAAGTATCTCCAAAAGTATTAAGGTTCAATTGTGAATCGTGAATCAGATTACTACGTTCAGAAAGTGCAAAAGATAAAAAATATCGGACTAGAAAATTAACCATGTTGAAAAGAAGTATATATAATATAAGATTATAAGGAGTTTACAATTCAAAATAAAACACAATAATGCTGAGATAAGATATGTAATTTACAGAGAACTAATGGAAATCAATAAAAGAAATGTCAATGAGTAGTTTCACCTTTTCTACAGTTCGAATACCCATAGGGTTTACGGGATCAGATGGAATGGCTCACCCGGTGTTTGTAGACGTTGCAATGGCAGCGGTTGTTGCTGTAGATTCTCATCGAAGAATCCATTGTTAATGCTGCCCGTAGTCCAGATGCCACGCTGTCGGGTATTACCTGCGCCGGTTTCCATAATTCAATTGAATCTAGAGTCGTGCACGATTAGCATACTCATCAATCATTGAATCATTTAAAATATTCATTCATTTTCCGTGTGATTTTTCTCTCGAGCTGGTGATTTTTCTGGGTCTTCGAAAGCATTTGAATGCAGGTGATGGGGGAATCTCATTAATATGCGTAGCTCTTAACGGCCTGGCGAATGTGGTTCACAATTGTCGTTGCAGGTCACGTGTTGCGCATACGAATACGCCCTGTGGGCTCGTCTTCCCCAATTGTATCGGCAATATCTAGTAGTAACTTCCTTCCCTACGTCTATTGCATAATTCACGGACTCATAACTTCAGCAATTGCAACTGGCAAACAAGTTGAAGACCAGCCCTGGCACCTGCAGCACGACGACTGAACTCGACTCGACTTTCCGACTGCCGGCGGATTGAAGCCTTGTCGACACCAGCACAAGGTTTTTATACAGCTACAGGCAAACAACAATAACAACAACTACAATATGCACGCTAGACAACAGCAACAAATCAGGCAACCACCATTAACTCCTTTGGCCATGCAAATGTGCTGCGGCAATTACAAGACACCACACACACACAGAGACACACACACACAGACACCAGCCGAGCCGGCATAACAACAATAATATTCAACTGTCCTGTACATTAGTATACCCTGCCAGAGTTATAAGTACCATGTACTATGTCAATCAGCTGGCAAAATAAATAAATAATTGAATAATAATTAAATAAGATTTTCATTTTTTGTTCTGTTTATTTGTTTATAACAAATATTTACAATAAGTGCAATTGCATACTCTCTCTGCTAATCTGCTTGAAAATAAATAAATAATTAAATAGATTTCCAAATTTGTTTGCTCGACGCTAACCAACACTGTTTTATTATCGATAACAATTAATTACAATAAGTGCGATTGCATACTCTCTCTGCTAATCAGCTTGAAAACAAATAAAAAATGAATTAATAATTAAATAAGCTTACTATTTTGTTATTTCACGCTAACCAACACTGCTTTGTTATCGATAACATTTATTTACAATAAATGCAATTGCATACACTCTCTGCTAATCAGCTTGAAAATAAATAAATAATTAATTAATAATTAAATAAGATTTCCATTTTGTTATCTGTTTGCTCGATGCTAACCAACACTGTTTTGTTATCGATAACAATTAGTGCGATTGCATACTCTCTCTGCTCATCAGCTTGAAAATAAATAAATAATTAATTAATAATTAAATTAAATTTCCAATTTATTGTCTGTTTGGTCGATGCTAACCAACACTGTTTTGTTATCGATAACAATTAGTTGCAATATGAACGATTCTCCGCTTATTGAAATTATGAAAAATAATAATAATAATAATAATAAATATTTTTTGACTAGTTTGAATAAGAAAAGTGAGAAAGTGTATCTGCTATTCATGCATATGAATCACTTTTCGTATATAGCAAATCACAACAAATACAGTTCGATTTGAATAGCAGCCATGGCGTAATTGTTGGAAATGTCCATTATAGAATGGGAATCCAGCGAGTATAGCCACATCGATGGGGTGTCAGTGTGGGCGCGTAATTGATAAGAACTCACTGACTGTACTACACATACATACATACATGGCACCATATGTACTAAGTATTTGCGGTGCTATGATTAATGGTCGCTTCACTGTCCAGTTTTGGTCAGAGACAAAATAATAGTAATTAAATCGGTAAAACGGTTGAACGCGCCTTGCAAAGGCTTTCGCATTGTTCGACCTAGCTTTGACATAGTTACATACTTATATTCTCTCTAGTTTACTCTCCACTCTACTCAAATCAAAATCGATAAATATAATATCGATTCGGGCACGTGGCCCACAGCGACAACTGCGGCAGTGTACCAGGCAACAAGGCAACAAGGCAAACAAACTTCGCTCTTCTGGTATGTGCGCAGGGTCCTATCTATCTGTCTGTCTATCTATCTGTCTGCGGGTCGGGAATGTTTGCACACACTGAGTGTAATTAGTTTACACATGCAGCCAGTACAATTATTATTAATAAATAAACATGCCGCTTGCATGCAGTTCACAAAGGACTTGTCGAAAATATGTTTATGTTTTCCGATGTCACATGTACTATGTATAAGTAGAGTAGAGTTCAAGGAACTCTTAAGTATTAATATGGTATGTCTATGTAGAAAAATCTTTTATTTTTTTGCGTGATATGTTGCCATAGATAATTTTAAACTTATTTCAGACTCACATATTTTTATTTCTTGTTTTTTTTTTTTTTTTTGTTTTTTTATCATACACAATCTATGACTAAATTACATGCATTTATTCTAAACTGACACGAATATTTTAGCATAAACGCGGCGTCAGTGGGAATTTGAAAAATATAATATAGTTCTAGAAAATACAATTTTAATTGATGGCTGCACTTCTTCGACAATGTTACAATTAAGTATTGACAGCATTTGCAATAACAATATATTAGATGTACAATTTTTATATAGTATAGGGTATAGGTATAGGGTGTTTTATATGCATATAAAACAAGTACTGGACTACAAATTATTAAACAAAATCCCCTAGACAGTTTGGCCCGCAATTCTGTGGTGGGAAAACTCGTTGCTAGATGAGGATGGGAGAGTAGAAAAAACCGATAAATTAATATACCATATAATCACAGTAAATAAAGTACATATATGTATTTTTAGAATTATTATATAAATCTAGTAGCTATGGAATTACTTTGAATAGCTTTGTTATGCCAATGTTGGAAACTTTCAGTTGATGAACACATTTCACACATAGATGTTACAAAAGTAAAATATTATTTAGAAATTTTTGGAACTAGTTTCTTTATAAAACATTTAAAACACTTTTGTTTTATTATTTCGTTTTTGAACATTTCGCGTTTTTGAATCATGGATCGAGCTCTTAAGAACTTCAATGGTAACTTCAAGAACATCGGTAATATCGAAGGGAAACGAATGGCCCTAAAACTGGTTGGTTTCTACGCCATGGGCTGGACGTTGCGCAAACTTCTCAAGTGATCGAGAGAGAATAAAAAGAAGAGTATCATAGTTGGGCCTTTTTGTTTTCTTTGAGCTGGCGCTCTGTAGCTAGTTTAAATTATATGTACGAAATTTCGAATAAATTCACATACCGTACGAAGTCTGAACATCAAATTCCCATGGCTGACTATATATATATAGAAAGAGAAGGGGATCCTCAGGGACTGAAGCCGCTGCTGCTGCTGTCAATGGAGAATTTACTCTTGATCACGCACTTGCAGCACGAGGGTATCCTGAAGGGTTCGTTGGTAACCTCGGGTGTTCCGCTATCATGATTCTTGATCGTCACCAGCTGTCGCACCACATATCGTTGCTTGCAGACGGGCACATAGTTGTTGGGGAAACTGTCCACGAACTGACATGTTTCGCCATCATTACTAAAAAGCAAAGGGAATAAGTTAATCCATTGTGATTCTTTGATTCTCCGAGTGATTACTCACTCGCACTCCTCGATAAGTATGCCCTGCTTGAAGTCCTCCGTATTGACAATATACTGCCATGTGGAGTCGACCTTGAGACCGCTCTTGGGGTACAACAGACGCACATGACTGTTGCACAGATATTGCTCGTCATCGTTGATGCGCAGATTTACGTCCGTGGGTTGCGGTTCGTCGCTAAAGAAGTTGGCAAAGCGACGGGCTAGCACATCCTTCAGGCCCGACAGGTCGGGGTAATTGTTGACCTTGGTGCAGAAGGAACGACTCTGATTGAATCCATCCACGCACTGATGATCACTCGTGTCTAGCGATGCTGCTGGCGCTGGCGTTGTGGTGCGATACTTATCTATGGAGTCGGGAAACACGATAACTGATGTTAGGCATGCGCCAAGGAGAGTAGAGTATGATGTTAGTCACAGGGTACTTCTCTAATGTATTATCACATATATAGTATATAGAAATCTTGCACTTACTGTCCGAGATGGTCGGAACCCGCGGTGGGGTCGTCGGTGCGGGCTGCGACGTGGCTGGGGGTCGCTGTTGGGTGGTCTGCAAAGAGACGAGTGGATCGTTAAAGACGAGATTCAGCTTGCCATCCGGGGATCGTTGCACTTTAAAAGCTTGGGGCTGCTGCTTCTGCTGATGATGGTTCAAGCTTTGATATTGATGATAAAACTTGGGCCGCTGCGATTCGGACTTTGAGGCGGAATCGGAGTCGGAGTCGGATGACGCGGTTAGGTGGGATGTCATGAAAGATGCATCGTCCGTTGTCGTTGTCCTCTGTGTGAGTGTGTAAATATTGCGTTAGTTTCAAACCGAAATCGAGAGAAATTCCAAGCCAAACACGCAGTCGCACACAGAGAAACACAGATATGATGTAGGATGCATGATGTACATGATGTATGCTGCTTACTTACATTAAATATCATCACACCGTCGCCGTCGTGCACTTTGAAAATCGCACGAACACGATCATCGATATCTTCGGCGGGCAACTGAAGTGAGAAATGATCAAATGGAAATGAGGGAAAACATTTAGTTTTCATATTGAAACAAATTTTGGGGGGGAACAATACAAGCAAATTATTTACTATATATACGAAATATATACATAAACATTCAAAACTGAACAAGAGAACAAGCTGCGATCGGACTTATGTACAGGAAACATATACATATCGTATTATATATATACAATCACACCTCCACCTCGGCTGGTTTTTGCGGCTGCAATCTCTGATCCCTGGCCACATCCGGCTGATCCTGGGCCACATCCGGCTTCTTGTTGCGCAGCATGTTCAGCAAATTGTCGGACAAAAATGCCGTCATATCTATAGAATTGTTTCCCGGTTCGGCTGCCACGGCCTCAGCTTCGCGTCGCTTTGAAATTTCGCTATTGATACAAACTATCTGAAAGATATACGTGGACGGAAGGAATTTTGTTTGCGATTGATCAACATTGCCGAGTGTACAGAAGAGGAAAATAGAGAAGCAGAGAGAGAGAGAGAGAGAGAGAGAGAGTGAGGGAAACTGGCAGAGAAGACGTAGAGCAGGAATACTTAGAAGAGTAGGCTAGCTTATCGTTTTTTTAGATATTAAAAAAAAAACTACAATAATAACTACTGATATTGACAAACTGTCTCGAAACATTACAAACATCATAGAAAAGACAATACAATTCGTTGTCTGGCAGTATTTGACAAGAGGAACCTCTGATACAATCCGTTTAAGCAAAAATGAGCTACAGTCTCATACACTGAACGACTGTTGTATACCCTACACATTAAAATTTCAAGAAATTTCCTTGCTTGAGAGATGGAGATGAATGAATAAATGATATAAACATGCATTATTATGAAACCTTTGAATGAGTCGAAAAAGTTAAATAATAGAACTCTCCAATAGCTGCATTATATTCCCATCGCTTCATAATTTTTATTAATTTCTCGTTCACATTACATTTGATTAAGCTTAGTTAGTGTAGTTACCACAGTTTTAGTACAACCAACGTTTGTGTTTCTTTATGAATTTCCTTATTTTTTTTGCAGAATATCCTTTTCCAATCACAACTTTATCAATATTTGCACCTGCTTTGCGCAGACATTTTAGGAAGTGCATTAATATAATTGCCGAATCCCTTGTGGGAATGAATCTATGATCACCCCTAACATATGCCATATTGATGAAGTTGCTGCCTTTTGGTTTCAATTTATCAACTAGATCCCAAGTTAATTTTTTACCAGTTATCTGTTTGGTACCTCTTATGTATATATACAATTTTGCCTTTTTTTTGTAAAGCGATCTTGGTTTGTTGATATCTTTACACCTGATTCTTTTGATTGAATTAATTGCGTAAAGAATGTAATGAAATTTAATTTTTGTCTTTGGAAAGGGAGGTAGATAAGGTCCTTCATCATCGTATGCCACAGTCGTTGAACGAGTTGGTTTCTTACTAGTTTTTTCCGTTGGATTAGTTTTCTCGGTTGGCAATGTGTCTGTGCTTTCGTGTTCATTTTCGTTTTCGATTTCCTCTTTCTCTTTGTCTTTGCCTCCCGATCCTTTTCCATTTGGTTTATATAAGTCCCCCAATTTGTCTTTAACTGCCTGGGCGAGTGCCCTTAAAATATCCATAATTGTCTTCGACTCATTAGTGCTCAAACCTTCTATTCCTTCTCCTCCCTTTCCATCTTGATCTGGTCGAAAGATATCCTTTAATTTATCTTGAACTGCCTTTGCAAGTGCATCCAATATTTCCATTATCTTTGTCGTCGCATTGGGGGTTATAGCTCCATCAGACTTTACATCGGCTATACCTCCCTTACCATCTTCATCTGGTCGAAATAAATCCTTCAATTTTTGTTTAATTGTTTTTGATAGTTCCCTTAAAATATACATAATCGTTTTCGACTCATCTGCGTTCATGTTTCCTTCGGTGCCAGTTCCCTCAAACCATCCCCCTTTTCCATCTTCATCTGGTTTGAATATCTCCTTTAATTTATTACGAACCGTCTTTAACAATGTCCTTAAAACATCCCCTATCGATGCCATCTCATTGGCGTCCAAAGCTCCTTCACACACTTATTATAAATATATATATATTAAATCATCAATTAGTTTGGGACACGTAAACAACAAAGTCTATAACTTACAAGAGGCCGTGAGAACTATTAGAAAAATTGATAATCGCATTTTTCTTTTGACAACTCTGTCCGCTTCTCAACGATCAAACTACAATTGTTATGATGTTGTATGGCGATGGAACTAATAGCAAAATGAGTAACTTCAAACTGTATTTTTTTACGGTTGGTTAGGGTGTGAAATGTAGTTTTACGGTATATTAAAAAAAAAATCAAGGAATGCTTGAATCCTTCTAGCGTATGATTTTTATATTTTTAAAATAATGAACTAATTTATAAAAATAGTTTACGATTTGAAAAACTGATCAATATCGGAGTAAATATTAGCGAAAACATACAGACATAAATGTTCAAATAGATTTGAACTGTTCGGTCTGTTTTTGCAAAAATACTCAGAAATATCTACCATATAACACACACACCCAAACACACACATACACACACAGAGACATTCATATATCACAGTCAAGCTTCAGGGAAATTGCAAATATGTATGATTTAAATATGGAATAAAATGCTAAGGTTTGATACGATTAACCCCTTGATGGGGAACTAATTAGAAATTCCACGAGATATGTGTTTACAATCTTGTTTTAAATTTAGGTATATTTTCCAAACGAGAAATAAATAATTTGTATGTGTTTCATTGTTTCTCCACTAATTGCCATATTATCTTGCTGTTAACTGTCTGAGAAATCGAGTCATATATATGTTTGTAAATGCCGAACAATAGTCGATCGACACGTATGGGGTGTAAAATGTATAGATCAAGTTGTATATGTTTGTTATTTATCACTAGACATGAGTTATCGGTTGGATTTGCATAGGAATATGAATTAAATGTGAGTTTCGTTTTGTTATTAAAATGTTATTTAAATATTATAATTAATTTATGTAATATTAATTATGTAATAAAATGTGATTTAAACAATTCAAGCAGTACCACTTTCCATACGGGAAGGAAGTCGCAACATTTAACCATTTCCCGTTTTATGGACACAAAAAAAAAAAGAAAAACGTGCTGAAGCATAGACTGGGTAATAAATAATAATCGAAGTGACAATATATATATGGATAGTAACCCAGAACTCACCGTTGTGAAGAGTGCGAAAAGCAGCAGCATTATTTTTATAAGTTTCCACCACATCGGAGCCATTTTCTGATATTTATTTGTATATTGTTTGAAAGTAATTTGTGGGCAGTTTACACTAATTACAGGGTAACTGGCAGTCTGTATACTCGCACGTATTTCTATATATGCAGATATGTATGTGCCTTTATGCGATTTACGTAGTATATTTAATAAACAAACTGGCACGACTAAAATTATTACCGGGTTTTATTTGCCTGCTGTTGTGTGTTTTTCTTATTGTTGTTGTTGTTTTTGTTATTGCGACTGTTTTTTTTATTGTTTTGCTGTTGTTTCTTTTTTTCGATTATTTTTTCTGTTTGCTGTTTGAGTCGTTTCTTGCGGCTGTTGTAGTTGTTGCTTTTAAATGTTTTTTTTTTAACCGCCTCTTTCGATTTGTCGCTTATTCCGCTTTGTTTGTTTCCTTTACACACCGCCTCAGCCCGAGCCAAAGCAGAAAACGGAGGCACTTCGATTATACTCTTTACTTTTTGACTTTAGCCTTTCGGATAATCGGAGGTTCGGCTCAATCCAGTGCCGGGGGCGTTTCTCGAAGGTTTTCTTCTGATGCAAGTCCGGACCTTGCTGCGACTGAAGCTCGGTTGCTGCAATCGATGCGCTTTTATGCGACCGCGTTGCTTCTTTTTTTTTGTAGTTTTGTTTTTGTTTTATTTACAACAATTTCACAATCTAGCGTCTCCCATGGGGGGATTTTCCGAACGATAGTAGATAGTTCAATTTAATTGTGGGAGACGCACGTCTTATATCTTCGACTATCATTTAATTTCTGATGCACACCAGCGCAGCAGCATGCGAGGGAGAGAGTGCCAACGGGAACAGAGAGCGAGAGGGAGAGGGAGAGCGAAAGCGTGAGCACGAGTCGAGACGCACACACACACACAAGCAACGAAGCACACACACGCATATGGCGAAGCGCGAGACAAGAAAGCAACTGATCGAAAAGTCTGAGCAGAAGTTCGCTCAAGCTCACATACACAACTTGCAAGTGCAGCTTTAAGTAAAGCTTGACAGCCAGAGAGAGGGAGAGAGAGCGAAAGTCGAGAGAGCGCAGTGTGTAAAACGCAGTGCAGAGAGGGAGAGTGAGTGAGAGCGGCCTAATAACAGGCTGACAGGGTAGACATAACATTTGCTTTACAGCGTAAATTAAATTATTAAGTTATGTTAATATTTATAAATTATTCTTTAGCTTTATAAAATTATTTTATAAGACATCATAACCACAAGTATTTACTTAGTATTTAATTTAGTAAGTATTTTATTTATGTATACACTGAATCAGCTGTTTCTTTCAGCTGAAAACAAAAGTGAAGCTTTCGTCAAAGCTTTTCTATCTCACACTCCATCAGATCGTAATCGTTGAATCATTTCGAGAGACTCACACACACACTCACATAACACTCACAACTATACTTAGTATGGGGCGCGCGTCAAGCACGCGTCACATTTGCAATTGGCCAACGATCTTTGTGTGGAACACGTAAGCGCGATCTGCATTTAAAATCCACTTAGCGGGTTCTAGCCGCGGGAATCGCGTATGACTCGTTGGTATTTCCCCAGCTGATGCCGAACCGCAAATATTAAAATATAAAATAAAAATAAAACAAGCCAAGATCGATATCTGAAGCTATGACGTATCGCATGCCCAAGCTCAAGATCACTCATCATCATAAAGAGCGACGCATTCGGGTATTTCGTTGCGCTGATACTCTTGTTGATAATTCCCAAAAGTTTAGGGTTTAAAGAAAGAAACGTGTTATCGGTAAGACCTGCTGATTATATGCATCTTCAGCATCACTGAATCGCCATACACTACGTCAGATACTTAAATTACAATACATTATTAAAACATATACAAGGCTTGTGCACTTAATGATTCATTAAATTTCCAGAAAATTACAAGGTACCTTACGAGCTGCTACGCATGAAGTTTACTCAAAGAATCAAATATACACGGAAAAAAATATATTATGTTTTAACTTAAAAAAATAAGAGCACTATAATAATATTAATTAACTAATATTTTATTAATTTTTGTCAAATATGTTATTTAATAAACAAATATTTTAAAAATAAAATAACATTGTGAAATAGAATAATAAAATTGAGAACACTATGTACTACCATATTATTTGGAACCAATTTAGTCCAACCAATAATTTTGTTGCTTTACGAATTTCGATATTGCTTTTGCAGAAAAAAGACAATTTAAAAACGAATGAAATTATTTTAAGGTTGATTAGGGACTGATGGTAAATCCTCGCCATCCATATATTTTTTTTCCTATCTTTTTCCGCTTTGTTGTTATCCTTACGTGTCTCTTCGGTATTTTTGTCCCATGTTTTGTTGTCATATGTGTTGTTGGCGCATGTGTTGTTGTCGCATGTGTTGCTGTCGCATGTGTTGTTGTCGCATGTGTTGATGTCATATGTGTTGTTGTATGACTGGGATCCCCATCATGTGGAGAACTTGTACCTTCCTGTCCATTATCTTTTGATTTTAATACATCCTTCAATTTGTCATAGGGTAACTTTGATAGTGCGTTAAAAATATCCTTAATCGTGTTCGTTTTATTTTGACTCTTTTCTCCTTTCCCCTCTTCTCCTCCGGCATTCGCTATTTTAACTATTTTGTTACTCTGAGGGATCATTTCTCTTCGAAAGACTTATGTAAAATATATGTTAAGTCAACAATCAAGTTGGGGAAAATATTGTATAACTTACTTGCCAACATGAGAAGTACTAGCAACAAATTTAATCCCATAAACATTTTTCAACTAACTACGGTGTCTTCTTCACAACGATCAAACTACAATTGTTATAATATTGGATGGCGATGGAACTAATAGCACAATTATAGAAAAATTAGTAACTACAAAATGTATTTTTACGGTTGGTTAAGGTGTTAAATGCAGTATTACGGTATTTATTATTTTTATTTATATTTTAAGACATGGTCCCAAAGAGTTAATCAAAAATTAGTATTTGGAATTCTCTTGGGATGTTCAATATTTCATTGCAGATTTTTCGATTGATTTGAAGCGGATATTAGTTTCTATCAAATATGTGATTTAATAAAGAAAATAAAATAATATAATGAAATATTAGTATAATTAAATTGAACACAATAATGAATTAATATTATAATATTCATGTATATTTGGAACCAATTTAGTCGAACCAATAATCGTGTTCCCTTACGAATTTTGATATTGCTTTTGCAGAACTTCCGCCTCCGATAACTACTTCATCAATATTTGCACCTTCATCTCTCAGACATATCAAAAAGTGAATTAATATAATCGCAGTATCCCTCACGGGAATGAATCTATCATCACCCCTTATATATGCCATATTGATGAAGTTGCTGCCTTTTGGTTTCAATCTATCAACTTGAGCCCAAGTTAATGATTTGCCAGATAACTGTTTGGTACTTCTTACGTATATATACAATTTTGCGTTTTTTCTGTAAAGAGATCTTGGCTTGGAGATGTCAGTGCATCGAATTATTTTGATCGTATTAATTGCGTAATGAACGAAATTAAACTTAAGATGCTTGGGGACTGGAGGTAATTCTTCGTCATCCTCGCTGCCTTCCTCTTCGCTTTCTTGTTCGTTTCCTTCTTCTTCGCTTGATATTGCTGTTGTTGTCCTTCGTGTTGTTGTCCTCCGTGTCGTAATTATGGGATCCTCTTCACTTTCTCCTTCTTTAAATATTTCCTTCAATTTGTCTTTAAGCGCACGTGCTAGTGCCCTAAAAATATCCATAATCGTTTTCGCCTCAATAGGGGTCATACCTCCTCCGCCTCCTCCTACACCTTCCAACATACCACCCTTTCCGTCTTGATCTGGTCTAAATATATCTTTCAATTTATCTTTCAGTGTCTTTTCTAGTGTCTTTAATATTTCCTTTATGGCTTTCACCTCCTTCGGGGTCAGGTCTCCTCGGCACACTAACATATCTAGAATATATATATAAATCATCTATCAAATAAAGGAAAATATGGTATAACTTACTTGCAGCCATGAGAACTAACAGCAAAAATTGTTAATCGCATTTCTAAATGTTTTCTGTGTCTTCTTCTCAGCGATCCAACTACAATTGTTATAATATTGAATGGGAATGGAACTAATAGTATATTTATAGAACAATTAGTAACTACAAAATGTATTGTTACGGTTAGTTAAGGTGTGTAATGTAGTGTTATGGTATTTTATTTTCATTTAATATTTAAAGACACTCGAAGAGTTCTTCAAAATATTTTCAATTGTTTTCGAGAAATAATTTGGCATACTTTTAGGATGTTCATTGGAATTGAAGAAGAAGAAGAAAAAAAAATAAAACGAAGTGACCTTTAGCCGTTGAGGGCAAGTGGGCAAAATCATGATGTTCGGGCCCATTGAAATAATGAGGTCCGATCAGACAAATGAAATAAACGCGAAGCTGCTAACTTGGACCAATTTCAATTGCCATATTTGGGGAAGAGAAGCTGTTAACAACTTGGGTTTTGCTTTAACTATTTCATTAATAGCCGCAAATCGGTTGGGAAATGGCTCTATTAGGGCCACCAGCTCATTAAGTCGACTCAGTGGGCAAATGACGTCGGACGCGTTTTAGCCAGAAGGTGGTGAAATACACGTAATAAGTGGATGCAGCTCTGACAATGGAATGAATTATAAATAAATAATGAAAAATGCATTGCGCATTCAATGCAAATTGAAATTAAACGAAAAACTTATATCGAGAAAAACCAGACGCAATTAAAGCAGCCAGTGGAAATGGAACAAGTGGGTAGGGCTACAGTCGAACGCCCGACAGTAGGATACCCTTCTCCCAATTTTTAAAATCCGTTACAAACGTGAAACCACACTCATAATTTCAAACAAAAATTTTGCACAAATACTTCTACTACATATAGCTTTCTCGCTCACTCTCACACAGCGACGCACGTTAAGAGTGACGACGACGTCGGCGTCAACTACTGAAAGCAGCGCGCAGGCTGCTGCTCGTGCATTTGTACTGAAAACGTTGACTTCAATAACTTCTGTGCTATTGGTCCGATCAGATTGTAATTTGGAGAATATGTTCGTATGGTATATAGCTTTATACATACCAAAGCACAACTTTATAAGTTTAATAGTTTGCTTAATAATCACAAATTACCGATTTGCGGGGGCGGTGGGCGTGGCATCAAACATTTAACATAAACTTCATCTGCTTGCGAAATTTAGGAACCTCTATACCAAATTTGGTGTCTCTAGCTTTTTTAATAGCTGAGATCCGTTGTCTCAAACAGACAGACGGACAGACGGACAGACGGACAGACGGACAGACGGACAGACAGACGGACATGGCTCAATCGACTCGGCTAGTGATCCTGAGTAAGAATATATATACTTTATGGGGTCTGCCACGCCTCCTTATGCCTGTTACATACATTTCACAAAGTTAGTATACCCTTTTTTGACCATTTTCAATGGTCGAAGGGTATAAAAATGTGGCAACAACAACAATTGCAGCTGGTGACAGCAACATGCAACACGCTGCTGCCCGGCACGGATTGTCAAGGAAAAATCAAAATAAAACTGAGACACGGGCAGGATGCAAGATGCACGATGGATGTGGATGCAGCTGCGGCTCAATTTGTCAGCCTGCAAATGGACAATAACTGCTGCAAGGTGTGGACACAGCCAACGCCTTCAGAGGCGGTTCCACTGGCCACAAGCCACTGCGGCGGCTCAACATGAATGGCAGCATGCCACCAAATGGTCCACAATATTGATATTAGTCCGAAATGCAGCTGGCTTTCACTTTTCAGCAGCTCAGCCGTGGTTAACTCCTTGGATGCAGCTGCACGATCCTACAAACACACTTACCACACCAGCACACCTTGCCTCCCCCTCTACCTCCCCCTCTGTCTATGCCTCTGCCTCCACCGGCTGCCATCGAATTGAATTATGCGCGCAGCGCGATGGCGGACGCGCTGCTTCCGCTAATGCCAAAAACGAGTTCACTTCCGATTTTTAAATTTGTCACTTACTCTCTGTGTGTGTCTCTGTGTGTGTGTGTGTGACTTTTATCGCTTCACTGGCAACGTGAATCTGTAGCTGAGCTGGAGCTGAAGTTGAACTTCATTGCGCAACAGCCGCGCTCGCCTTGGCAAACAGGAAGTCAAGGAAGTCAACGAGGATGCCGTTAACAGCAGCGAATTGCGTTCGCTTATCTCCCTCTCTCTCTCTTTTTATATCTCCCTCTCCCTCTCTCGCTCTTAGTTTTCGGTTTTTTTTCTATCTAATATTGCTGCAGCATTGCCCAAGTGTTGTCAAGGCTGTTAGCGCATTTTTCGTTACACTCTGAAAACTTTTCACAGATTTTTATGTTTATTTCTCTCTCTCTCTCTCTTGCTCTCTCTTTCTCTGCATTGCCCCACGTCAATTAAGAAAAAAACAAATTAAACGAGGAACTTGAAAAATGAATCGCACACACACGTTCAAATTATCGAGAAATAATGCAGTAGCAAATATAATAAAAAAAGAAAAACAATTAAGCTGCATACATATACATACAACAAACATACATATATGTGTTTAATCAGAGCTTCGTGAAAATATTTCGCATTGATTGATGATGAAAATTACTTCATTTGCAAAACTTTGCGACATTTTTATACCCTGCAAGTGTTTTAAATGATTAAAAGAGGGCATATTAGGCAAACTCTCTCTGTTTGTCGGTACAAACACACATATCTCAGTTATTATGATAGTCAGGGAAACCAAATTTGATATGCAGACTTGGGTAAATTATAAGCTGCTGAAATTTGCATCAAATTTTGGGCTGCCACGCCCACTGATTACACAAATGGATTATTAGGTGATAGATATTTTTTTGCAGAGTTGGAAAATTTGCTAAGATTTTTTCAAATTTAAAGTAGGGTATCCAATTGCCTAGTGTGCTCGCCTGATGCTTCCGTTAGCTAGATTTATCGATCACTTCCTGTTACAATCGTTCGACTATATAATTTACATAATATCTAACGGTTATCACATGCCATTCTTTCGGATTTCATTGTTGATATTGATAATCATATTTAGTGCAATCAAGTTGAACTGATGACGCCCCTCTCAGCCATGGCTCAGTCGCTCGTTTAGCGATCGTTTATCGTTCGATATACATACATATGTATCGATAGATATATAAACAAATTACTGAAAACAATCGGACAGTGTGCAACAGTTGCATGACTTGTTGACAACACAATAGGCAACAGTGGCAGCAGCACATAAAACAATTTAGCGAGCCGAATCGCTAAATGAACGAAGCTCGTATACCCTGCTATAAACATGTTGCGATTTTAGTGAACCTTTGTGAACTGCAATTACCGTTACATTGTGGCAGAGGCAGCCAGCTGCAGGCAGGTGCCAAAATTGCCCACGGTTTGAGCCAACTGCAACGTTTATTACATGAGAGATGTTTTAACGTGGTTTTCAGCCCGTGTTGTTGTTGTTGTTGTTGCTGTTGTTTTAATTTTTATTTGCTTTGCTTCTTTCTGCTGCTGCTGCTGTTGTTGTTGTTGTTGTGTGTTGCATTTTAGCAAATTTACAGTTTGTTAACTGCGCGCACATGCGACGTACACACATGTGTCTTTTGGCCAAGTTTTTCCATTTTTCATTTTGCATTTGTCTGCGCCCATTTCACTTTCGGTTAGATAACAACCGGCAGCAGCAGCAACAACAACAACAACAACCAAATCCAGTCAAGGCAAGAGTGAAGGGTGCAGCAGGTGGGTGTAGGGCAGCGGCGATTGTCTTGCTTAGCGAGGCAGGAGCTGCAACTGCAGTCTGGCAACGCTGGCAAACAATATGGCGTCCATATGGCGTCCAATAAGGGGCCGCTGTCAAATTGGAGCAGTGCAAGAGGCCACATCTTGTCTAGCTGCCCATCCATTATCATTATTAATTGCCGCTATTCATGCCTCTGCCACAGATCTTGACTTGCCTGAGCAATGCCCACGGCCCGCGGCCCACGGCCCACTTGTAAACGCCTTTGACAGACACTGCGATGACAGTGAACTTTCCCGCTCCCCCTGGCAATGCCGGGTCGAGTCGAGTTGAGACGCGTCATTAGCTCGAGAGCATTAGATAATAGTGCCCTGAACTGCGAACCCAGCTGGAGTTCAGCTAGACACAGTGGCCCAAGGGGAGCCTCAGGGTGCACAGGGTGGACATGTGGTTCAAGGTTGCTGGAAATGCTGGAAAATTATGTATGACATAAATAAAACTATGGCAAATAAAATAACATTGCATAAAATATGATATAATATAGGCTTTATAGGAATTTTCTATCACTATATACAGTCCTAGAACGCTACAAATATTTTATATATTATATTTATATTATATATGTATATTATTATTATTTCTAAAAAAGCTTCAACAGGCAGTCTCTATAAGTCTCAGTCGTTCCAGCTAAACATAGCCTTTATTCTGGCTGCACTCTTTGCCCACATCCAAGCAACTCCGGCGCGTTGCCAAGTTCGCTGCCTAAGTCATTCGTTTTGGGCGCAGAAAAAACGAAATCACATTGCCAACTTACTGCAATTAAACACGTTTTAGCCACAAGATTTAATGAGCCGCCTGCACTGACTTGTGTTGCAACTGTGGCAACTCGATAAACGCATTGAACTCACAAAACACACAAAAAGTAACCCCAGCAGCCTGCCGAAATTGTAATGCCTTGTAACATAATTGAATCTGTATGTGTGTGTGTGTGTGGATCTCATGGAGGCGACTCTTCGTTGTGCCCCTAAGAGCACGAGCCAAGCTCTGCCCGCTCTCAGCTCTCGAATTTCTTTAAAAGAGCCACACGACGGCATTTTCGACTACAGTTCGAACGCAGACGTCGCCGAGGAGCCACCTCCATCGCCCACAGAAATCAGAGACGGCAGAGACAGAGACAGAAAGAGAGAGAGAGAAAGAGACAGTGAGCAACAAGCGAGCAGCGCAGAAAGAAAGTCGTCGCGTACGCTCGTGTTTTGTTTCGAGTGAAATCACAGTGTGCGAGTGTGTCCACGTGTGTGTGCCAGTGTATGTGCGTGTGACAGTGTGTGTGCATTGTCTGTGTATATTTAGTGGATTGTTTTGTACAAACACACACACACATAGAGCGATCTATACAGTGCCAAAGTGCCAAAAGTGCCGCATTGCAAGTGAAAATTCGCAAAGCGATAACGATAACAACAAGAAGAACAACAACAGCAGCAGTCGGAACAGCTGCTGCAACATATCGGTTCCATCGATTAGCAACTGAGCTAATCGATAACGCAGCCAGAGCCAGAGCCAAAGCTCGAGCCAAGCCCGTCTTAGTGCGAGATTACTCACAACATGAAGGTAAGTCCAGCAGTGAAAGTGATCGTGCCAATAACCAAATGACCAAATTAGCACACACTCTCACACACACACACACGCACACACACACACACACACACGCAGACAATTTATGCAACAAAACAAGTTCAAGTGCAGCGCGCATTCTCTTGCCCAAGTAGGAAACTCGTTTCATCTGGCCACGCTTCGGCAAATTTTATTAGCAAAAACGAGAGGAGAGAAAGAGCCGCTCGATTACAGCTGCATCTCGACCCCCTTATATTACAGTAGTATTAGTAGTAGTAATCATATGCTGCCTATCTCCCATCTGTCTAGGCGTTATGCAATCCGCTCGTAACCCAAAAATCTCAATTCATGTTGCAAACGATAGTTGATTCACGAGTTCATCCCAACTCGAACCCAAGAGTTCAACGCACATTATATTATATCATAGTAGATCCGATCGAAAGAAAAAAAAAACTCTGCCCCCTGTCGAACGTGTGTGAAGGTAAAATGTCATGCATAATTATTATGTCAGACCGTGTCTAGTTTTGTTATTGTTGCTCTTTCTCTTTCTGCCCCTTGTTATTGTTGTTTTTGTAGCTCTCTTTGCTGTCGTCATTGTTGAGGCTTTCGAAAATTGTTGAAGAAATCTGAGTAAAGTGAAGCAAAGCAAAAAACATAAATATGACCCATAAAAAAGGGAAAAATTAAAAGCGATTGCAATAAAAATTAATGTAGTTATAATTTGGAGATTTTGCTTTGAACTTGAAAATACTAACTAATCAACTAAATAGTTGTTAAAATTTCATAGTTAGTTAAATATTTAAAGAAAATTTTATAGATATTTTAAACTAACTGCATAAGCATTTCCGGCAGTGAGGTTGAGTTTAAATGAATAAAATAACGCCCAAATTCGATTGTTCCCCTTGATAGCATCGCTTAACTATCATATTATCTGCATAACTATTATGTTATAAGTATGTGCTCGCTATGACTCGAGTTTTTACCTCATTTCGTATTGCTCTTTTTCACTTTTTTGTCCACAAAAGTTGAACCTACCGCAATTATTTAAACAACTAAGCGACATGAGCGGACGGCGAGCATAAAAATAAACATATATATATATGTGTATATATGTCTGGTATTGTTAACGATTGAGCAACATGCAAATTAAATGACATAGACCACAAATATGCGAGAGAGAGAGATGCAGACAGAGAGAGAGAGAGAGAGAGCGAGAGCGCTGAGCTCACTCACGTATTACCAAAAGCAAAGCCGGCAACACTTTCACTCTCTTTTCGCCTCGACTCGATTGACAACGCGACACACATACAAACATATACATATATATCTGTAGATATGGCACTATGGTCATACAGTAAATTGGCCCATAGATGGACTCGGCACGGTCATTTGATCTGATTCAATCAAGTTAATCGCACAAAAATAATTAACAAGCAACAGAAAAAAAAGTAATTTGCGTTTATTTGATTTGAGTTATGAAATGCTCACCGTCTATAGGAATGGAATCTATTGGGATTTTATTAATTACCAGCAGACGAAACCACAAAAAATATTATAGCAAACAGAGGCATAACAAACCGATTCGTACAATGCAATTAAATTGAAAATTAATAATCAATGCAACGACTGGAACCCCTGGCCTAGGCAACAGAGTACGATACACCACATATCATGGTACTATCGTGAGTAGTTCGATGATAAATAGTGCATTTATATGCAGAGCCAGGTGCGGCGTGCGAGGGTTAAGGCAATTAGGGCGCAAAGAAATCAAGACTCGCTCCGCCCCCTGAGGTGAATTCATATTTGGAACTCACATGGATATGAACTGTGTTGGGCAACAAAAACAGATTTCATTTGCCATTTTTAGTGGGGTGGTTCCGCAAGGGCAATTTAAAAAACAAATTACTCGGAATACTCATTAATTGATAAACTCGTAACTAATTGTATTATTTCGCAATCATTTTGCGACCCAAATTTGTTTTTTGTTTAATATGATTTTTTTTTTAATATTCGATATTTTTTTTTAATTGCCAATTAGTATGAATATCTATTAGAGGAACGATGTGTTAGAAATTATAGAAGGAACTAACAAATTTCGATAGTAATACAAGTCTTGAAAATCTCAATGAGCACTCAAAGTATTTCGAAATTACATTTCATAATGCAATCGCTTGACTTGAGCTTTATTTCCCAATTCGTTTCGAAGATTTTGCCATTCTTATAATGACTAAATAAGGGATCGCAGTGCGGAAGCGTGCGTCACGTTGACAGCTAATAATTACATGTGATTTGCATATTCATGGATTGTTCGTTTTATTCAAATGAATCCATTCAGATTGTCTAATCAATTAGCGTTTGCCGCAATGCTTGATGGCCCGTGTAACTGATGTAAAATGTTCACTGGCCAGGGGCGGGGACACGCCCCCCATTCGCCTTACGACATGTGTGGTAACTGCAATGAAATTCACTCAACTGCGACGAGTACTCGACGTGGCAAGTGTATGTTGCGACTATGAATAACAAATTTTTCTTCTCTTCTCTTTTTTTTGTGAAAACTGAAAAGCGTGCAAAATTAAGTGGGGAATTACGATTGCAAGTGTGTATGAGAGTGTAGCAGTGTGTGTGTGTGCGTGTGTGTGACAGATGAATGCATGATCGCAACAGGCTCTGCCACATGCCACATGCCGCATGCCGATGATGCAATGCAACAGACTTTTCGGTAATTGAATTAACTGTGCAGCCAAATGAAGTTTGAATTCGCAACTGACGCGCTTTGAATATGAAATACGCTAGGCAGGTGTGTACACAGGGGTGTACACACTGTCCTGTTATTCTTATGTTATGTTCTTCCTTTGCTCTGTTAACTAAATTTGGCGAATAATAGCTTTCGATAAACTGTTCCTTGCTGTTATCCTCATGTTATATTATTTTGCAGCACTGTTAACTCAATTTGACGATTAACAGTTATCGATATACTGATCCTGTTATCCTTATGTTAAATTAATCTGCAGCGCTGTTTACTCAATTTGACGATTAACAGTAATCGATATACTGATCCTGTTATCCTTATGTTAAATTACTCTGCAGTGCTGTTAGCTCAATTTGGCGATTAATAACTATCGATATACTGATCCTGTTATCCTTATGTTAAATTATTCTGCAGCACTGTTAACCCAATTTGGCGATTAATAGCTATCGATATACTGTTCCTTGCTGTTATCCTTATGTTAAAAATATTCTGCTGTACTGTTAACTTAATTTGACAATTAAATATTATCGATATGCTGACCCTAATTATCGCTTTGTTGTAATTTAAATTTCAAATAAATAAAAAACGCTTATTATTGTCTCTTCCACTTTGCAGCTACATTACCTGTGTTTGTTTCTGATCGGAGCACTGCCCCTGCTCTGCCATGCCTACCCTACAGAGAACAGCGCCGCGGCGGACAAATCCCTCTCGCTGGAGGACACAGATCTGGACAACGAGCAGGGCGAGAGCGTCAAAGACTCCCAGATTGCCAAGCGTTCCGGCAGTTTTGACTATGTGGCGCATCTGAAGTCAGGTCTGCTGTCCAGCATAGGTCAGGCATCCGCCTCCATTGCTTCGGGCAGCTCGGGAGGCAGCAGCGGTGGTGGCGATAGCTACAAATCCCACGAGATTGTGGTGCACGTAAGTTATGAGATTGCTGAGGTAACGAAGGGACTGATCTGACTTACCCCTGTCTCCTTAGGGCAACTCTGTGGACTATGATCCATGGTCGTTCAAGAAATCCGTGCTGAACACCATCTTCCAGGCAGTCAAAGCCATCACAGGCGGTGTGACTGCACTCAAGGGTCAACTGATCAAGGGCAGCGGCTATGTGCTCAGCGCCGGCGGTAATCTGGTTGCTGCATCCGGCGACAAGGTCACCGATGTGGGCAAATCGATCATCAACTCGGCGCACGTCAATTCGCACACATATGCCACAAGTCATTCCAGCGGCGGAGGCAGCGGCTTTGTGCATCCATTTGCCAAGCTGAGCTCCCTCTCGGGTGCCTCGTCGGGCGGCAGCAGCGGAGGCAGCAAGGCGCCCAGCCCCGTGCTGCACACAGAGAGTGAGTATGCGGGCCAGCTGCTGCGAAACATCAATTTCCTAGTCTTCTGAGCCAGACAGGGGCGCGTCCAGAGGCAGAGGCAGAAGCATAGGGATAGGCGGTCCAGCGGACCGTGAAACCATAGGCTAAGGTCATTATGTAACTCACTCGCGTTGTCCACTTTCGGCTGAGATTATAATTAAACCACTCGATAACTGCACCACAACCGACATAACATTGAGCAGCGAACGGAAGAGGCGACTCCACTCCCCATAGCAATTGCATATCGAAGCAGCGTCCACGTCGCCGTCGTCGTCGCCGTCTCCATGGTGCATTGACCCACGCTCTGCAGCATTTCCACTTTCATTTTTCGCAGGCCAACCCGTTTGACCAGGCCTCCTCGGATGCCTTAGCCTATTTCGGTTGCTGCGGCTTCTCGTTTCACACTCACCCGCCTCTCTCCCTCTCGCTCCCTCTCCCACTCCCACTCACTGCATCTCTCGCTCATTATCTCGCGCTCTTTGCAGCCATCACAACGTACGAGATACCCTCGGGACATGCCAACTATGGTCCACCATCGAAGCCGCCAACATTCAGCAGCGCCACCCATCAGTATCTGCCGCCGGCGGGTTCCAACTATGTGGGTGGAGGCGCGGCGCCTTTTAGTCTTGGACACGCCGCATTCGAGGAGCATCAGAGCAATTATTTGCCATCGGCGTATGGACAAGATGGTGCGTAGCATGTGTAAATAGTATTAATGCGAGTACTCGTTTCATTTGTGAATACACTCACTCACTCACTCACACACATACGCATTCAATCATGTCACTAATGTAAACCGAGTTCACTCATCGATATATTAACAACTTTGATGTATAACAGAGATGACAAGGCGTTGCCTTTGTCTCGGCGAGATAACATTAACCCCGCCCCGCCCTCATCCGCCCCTTTGCACAGCATCCCTCTGCAGACAGTGCGACGGCTACGCTTCCGAGTAAAGTGAAAGCCTCAAGCCGACAGACTGACTGTATGTGAATACAAAACATTAACACCCTGTTGCCGGCAGTGCACACCTTAACCCATCA
Organism: Zaprionus tsacasi; assembly: GCA_018904105.1. Taxonomy (NCBI): domain Eukaryota; kingdom Metazoa; phylum Arthropoda; class Insecta; order Diptera; family Drosophilidae; genus Zaprionus; species Zaprionus tsacasi. The sequence goes on along the minus strand of JAEIFR010000028.1, from coordinate 124,203 downwards.
CACACTTCTAGGCGGCGGCACTTTCGTTTTCTTATGTCGGTTTGCACATGAAATTGCGCAATCCCACTGAGGCGATATTTGTTTCTGTGGCCAAGATAGTGTTAATCAATTACAGTGCCATTTGTAAATACACATACACACACACACTGCTGTATATAGTAAGCACACATACATGTATATTTACAGCTGTATATAGTAAGTCATTTATAGCGACCACACGTCGCATACTTAATATTTTTGTATATACTCGTTTAATAGTCATAAGGCAGTTAGTCTAGCCCTGAACAAACTATCTTAACGACCTATACTACTTGTATATTGTATGCCATACAGTCAAACCAGGCTATAACGAACTAACTAACTACCAAAAAAAGTAGACTCAAACTAACTGAACTCGATTTATTTAATAACTTTATTACTTTATTACTTCCAAGCGAGGTTTGACTGTAGTAGCACTTTAGCGTAGTCGTAGCAACTAATCAAAAAAAAAATAAATATGAAAATACTCTCGACTAAATCTTAAATTATTTATAAGAAAGAGAGAGAGAGAGACAGAGAAATAACTACACAAAAACTGTGAAGAAAACTCTCTCATTAAAATTGCAAAACATCTGTACAAAAATCCGCCCAAGCTCATTTCATGAAAACACACACACACACATATATATATACATATACACACACACACACATATATATATATATATACATACTCACACACACACACACTCATAGCAGCGACAACATCAACGAAAATTGTAAATAGAAATTTGACGAGGCAACATAAATATTTAATTGGTAAATCTAATAAAATCTCACTCATTGCATACACAACTACAACTACAACAACAACAACAACTGCACACACACAACACACACACACGCGTACACACAACAAACAAACACTCCGTGTCTGCGTCACAGTGGCCACCGCCGGCACCGATGACTTCAATGTCTACGGACGCCACAAGAAACTGACAGACGAGGAGGCACGCAAGGCAGCGCTGCAGCTGCAGGAGATACTCAGCCTGCTGCCCAATGGCAAGACAGAGTACACAGCCTCCAAGACAGTGGCCCTGGACACCAGCAGCGCACCGAGCGGCGTGGAGCAGGCGGATTTGTACAACAGCTACGGCGTGCCACTGCCCCACAATCTGGGCACACTGGAATCACTCTCGCACACGGAATCCATCACGGCGGCCTATGTGCCCAAGGCGCCGGGTAATGCCGGTGCCGGTGCCGCTGATATCTATCATCAGATGGCCAAGCGACCGCAGACCGTGGAGGAGGCGTACATACAGAAGCATCCCAACGAGGGCTACGATTATCAGGCACCACCAGCCCCATCGGCACCGGCGCCAAGCAACGAGTATCGTGTGGAGAACTATCATGCCAACAAGAATAACGCTCTCAAGGATCTATCGCCCATCATTGCCGCCCTGGAGGTGGCCAAACGAAAGAGTCCCGCGAGCAGCAGCTCAGGGAACGGTCCCGTGACCTATGCCATCGAGAAGCAGGTGCACAAACAGGTGCCCTTCCAGTATCTGCCGCCGGTGGTGCAGAAATCCAAGTATATCTATAGTGCACCACCAGCTGGACCACCGCCACCACCACGGCCACAGTACCATGGCGGCTACAAGGTGCGTCGTCATGTGGCCCGACCAGCACGCTCCTCTATGTCGCGACCACAGGATTACGAGATTCAGGATCCACTGATGTTCAATCGCCTGCTCGAGGTGTAGAGGGCGACGGGTATATGGGCGGGTCTTCTTATAGATAGTCTATTTAATAGTTCTCTAAGTCATGTGCAGCATTTATCTATAGTTTTGTCCTAACCTAACTTATTTATGTTTGTTATCGCTATCGATATCGATATTTATCGCATATTTATTACCCCAGCTCGAGGCAATAAACGAGTTTTGAAACCAAGGCACGGCATGCATCTCCGTAGCACCCTACTCCGTTTGCACTGCTTCCATATGTTCCACCTCAACCAGCACCACCTGCACAACACACACTCTCCCCACCTGCCAATCCTCTCCAGCTTCATGAACAGCACCCTGGAGACCATCTAGATCACAAAACATCTCTCTGACCTGACGCTCTCTTTACAGTCTACCTGCAGTAGTCGCCAGGCGTATGCGGGGGAATGCAGCCTTCTTCCAGCCCTCCACCTGCCACCGGGCAATAACTCTGGACCACGCCCATTTTACAATTAACATAGCACACGCTCTCTAGCTCACATACACACTTCTTTAGAGATTTATCCACATTTTATCCACATTTCATCTCTGGCTCCTGGGAGATTCGCAGCCTCCCACTTACTCGAACTATATAATATATATGTATTGGCTGAAACTACATCGAAATTATCTATCGTAATGTTTAAGTATTTAAATTAAAATAAATAATCGTTGAACTAAATATTTAGCGAAAGCAAGGGAGTTGTTATTTCATTGGCCTGCCTGAAAGTATGCTACAAAAAGCGAAGGTGTTGCATTTATTAACTGCAGCCTCAAAGTATGCAACACTTTTTTGAGGCTATTTCTAGCAGCTCTTGTGATGGCACCATTTCGTGGGAGTTGTGGAAAAAGTGCTCTCAGCGGCTGCCTAACTAATATTTTCTCTTAAAAATTTTTCTACATATTCTTGAAACCTTATAAAAGAAATTACAAAGGATTTTAAAACTTCAACCTAAGCTTGTTTTCTAAAACAATTCCTCAAAATTTGCGAATTTTCTTCATGCAATTTTACTTCCTTGTGTATTTGTCTTAATAATATTTTCTCTTCCAAATATTCCTACATATTCTTGAAACCATATAAAAAAAATTACAAAAGATTTCAATACTTCAACCTAAGCTAGTTTTCTAAAACAATTCCTCCAAAGTTATGTGTTTTCTCTATGCAATTTTTTGTCTTTAAAAAACCATAATTAAATATTTTAGGAGAAATTTTCTTGAATTTTTAATCAAATACAAAAGGTATATCGACCTCAAATACACATACACATAGATTATAGATTAAAGATTCTAGAATCTAGAAGCCAGGAATCACTAGTTCACAGTGGGAACAAAGGAAAGGAAAAGATGGAGCGAGCTGTGTGGGGGGTGGGAAGGGATAACTACTAATCGCTGTATGCACCTGACTCACAGCAGCACCCAGTCGGAGATTCTTCCACCTCCTAGTAGTAGCCAAAGGTGATGTCATGCAACGGCTGGGCATTGCCCTGGGGCAGAGCATAATCGCGCGCCAGCTGATCCAGCAGACTGCCACCACCGCCTCCTCCGCCTCCGATACGTCCCTGAGCGCGTGGCTGGTAACTGGACTGCGGCTGGGGCTGTGGAATATTCTGCTGCACGGGCTGTGCCAGGGAAGACTGTGTGGGTCCAAAGTGCACGGGCTCCAGCAGCGGCCGTCCACCCGAAGCCGGTGCCAGGAAGCCCTGAGCACGTGCGCTGCTCGGTGCCGGCGAGGCTGGAGGCAGAGCATAGACTGGACGCGAGATGCGCACATTGGAGGGACCATCGCCGAAGCTCTGCGACTGCGAGTAATCTGGCTCGGGACGAGCGGGACGCTGCTGTGGTGAGTAGAGCACATCGGTGGTGCGCTGTGCTCCAGGCACCTGGAGACGTGGTGGAGCTGGACCCAGTGAAGATTGCGCTGGCTGTGCGTACTGCACACGACGTGGTGGCTCCGCTTCCTCCTCCTCGTACTGCACATACTGTGGCTGCGGCTGTGGCTGTGGCTGCGGCTGTGGACGTGGTGGCAGTGGGGCGGGCTGTGGGCGTGGCTGGTGCTGAGGACGCTGTACACGCTGTCAAGTGTTGGACAAACAGAGTTGAGCAGAGTGGGAGAAAGTAGTCGAGGAACAAGCGTAACTTACATAAGGCCGCTGTGGGCGTTGCTGGGGCTCATCTTCGTAGTCGGGTTCCTCCTTGGTGGACTCATCCACCAGTGTGGGCGGTGCCACAGTGATGCCCTCACCCGAGGGCTGGAAGCCATACTTGTTGGCGCCATACTCGACGACACGCACCTTGCCATCGGCATCCACATAACCATATTTGCCCTTCACCTCGCCGGTGGCCAGTTTGGTCTCGATCTTGAAGGAACCATCGGCGCCCTCATAGCCATAGGTATAGGAGCCATCCTCGTTGTGTCTGTGTGAAGAGATGGGGGTTAAGCAGGCAATGAGGAAGCGAAGTGTATACGCACTTGTTGATCTGCTTGAGAATGGGCACAGGCGTGGGACGCGGTGCCTCCGCCTGCGCTTGCGAGTGCAGTCTCAGTGGTGCAGCGCGTGGTGCTGCCGGTTGATAATCCTGATAGTCCTGCCCACTGACCAGGGCGAAGCCCAGACAGGCGATTAACAGTAAACGTGGTAGCTGCAGAATGAGAGGCAGAAACAGAAACAGAATGAGAACGTGTATGAGATGTAGATACAGCCAGGGGCAGGCAGGAGGGGAGGCAATCGGATTAGCAACCGGTTCGCTAATTGCCAGACGAAGCCAGTACACCTTGACAGTGCCGCGTGGATCAGCAGCAGCGGCGGCAACAAGAATGCGCCGCAAGATGATGACGCAGCGCGTAACCGACTCCAGCCAGTCCCAGCCCGGGCCGAGTCTGGCCACCTTTCACTTTTCGCCGCTGGCCAATGACATGGACAACGCTTTGGCCAGTTGTTGTCATTGCCTATGGATGCCCTCAATGCCAATGCAGGAACCGCTGACGCTGGCGGCGCCACAAACAGATGCGGCAGCGTATTGCAAGCATGTTGCAATGTTGCATAAAGACAACGACGACGAAAAAAAAGCGACACGCGATATGCCGCAAAAGGTGCAGCAAAATGATAGCTGAGGCGCATCTACCTGGTCACCCCCTCTCCCTCCCCTCCTCCACCCGATCCCCTGCCCTTTCCCAGCTATTATCCCAGCTGGGCAAAGTTTAATTGAAAATCCATGAGTGAAATGCATGAAATGCATGAATACTCATTTCTATTCAAACTCCCACACCGCACACGGGCTGCGGTTGAATAATTCGTGTGTAGTGAATACACTCACATGCATAGAAATTATGTATGTATGTGTTGGCATAGCGAATTCCGCAAAAGAAGTAGAAGCAAAGCAAAATTTCCCATGCCAAGTTGAGACAAAAAAAAGAAGAAAAAGAAAAAGTATCTGAAAGATGCGCTGCATCTCAGGCATGCAAATGCTAAGGAAATTATATAGGTAAAGCTCATGTGGACAGCTTGACAAGACTTGAATCGGGTACTCAAACGTCGCTGTGGTATACCCTGTAGGCCTACTAACTGTAGGGTATATGCAAAAAACGTATATACAAAGTTCTTTTTATATGCAACAAGTTGTATTGATAAAGGTATTACAGGGTATTTATGAGTCCAACTGCAATACGCTACTGAGGATACACTGTGCCTGCGGCTAACAAGCTGCGGTTCCTGCTCAACTGCAGCTCAACATCTTCAAATTGGACAAGGGTCAAGAGGATACAACTAACTGTGCATTGATTGGGAAGAGATGCAACAGCAAAGCAACAGTTTATACCGCTCTACTGCTGGATACCCTGCGTATAAGTTTGAAAAATTCATTAACATAAATAAAATAATAAATATGGCAGCGTTCTACTGCTTTCTCACTCTTACACACGCGTATATAAAGCGAACAAGTCGCAGGATAGAGCAGGCATCCCTCCGAGAGACAATGGACCACGTGTACTTATATAACTTTCTTAATCCTCCCACGATTTGCTTGAAATTTTATGAGTGAGTTTATATTATATACAGCTAGGTGTATACTTAAGTAGAAAGCATAGACTCAAGTGCTTCGCATACAAATCGCTTAGAAAAATTAAACTTACGTTTTGTCGACACATTCTATGTGATATCTTAAATTTGAAAACTACTTGCTGATTGTATGATATGCAGTAATCCTCATACCAAATTTCATGCCTTTAGCACTTATGGTGCCAGAGATCAGCGCGTTCATACAGACAGAATCGCAGAAAAACAGACTAAGTGTGGTCAGCTGCGCCTCCTGCTGCTTGTTATGCGCGTTTCCAGATTGGATTCAAGAAGAACAAGCTGCGTTATGGCATCAATGCTGGCCAAGAGGGATTCGTTATCGTTAGCCGGCTTGGCCAGCATTGCGTCATGCATTGTCTGCCAAATCCTTTCACCTGCCATATGGCATAGCCTTGGCACCTGGACGTGGACGTGGACGTGGTTACCATCGGTCCATCGTGTCTATTTTTTTTTTTCTTTCTGTATGTGGCAGCAACTGACCGAAAGCGAGACCGAAACCAGCGTGGCGTGTGAACTGAGCCAATGCGAATTCCCATTTGCTTTTAGTTGCCTCTGTTGCCTTTGATATTTGTCGCGCTAGTCGAGGGAATTGTGCATCCAAGGGGGGCAGGGAGGCGAAGGAGCCCGAGGAATGCAGTTTGAAGTGCGCTTGTTAGTGCAAGTTTTTCTAGTCTAAAGTTCCTGCAACTTTTTTCTCTATAGAATGTGCTACAATTGTGCAGACAAGACGCATACACACACAGACTGAGATAGAGACACAGACAGAGAGCTAGACAGAGACAAGATTTACTCAGAAATGATGTTAGAAAATCCAGTTACCAAATTGGGTGCACAATTGCCCGACTTGACTGGCTGCACGGGCAAATTAACGGTTCACTCGATTTGCATAGCAAATTATGCGATATTTTCACACAGAATGACGTAACCAGTCAGGCAGGCAGGCAGGCAGATAGGGAGGGGAGGGGGTAGATAGCTAGGGAGACAGTGGGACAGTGGCACAGTGGGATTGACAGCCAATGATTGCTACGACAGCCGCGTCTGATTGGCTTGCCACGCACACTCAGTCAACTTTGACCTTTTCCAACACTGCAACACATAAATATACGTACAGATCTTATATAGATCCTACTCTATGGCACCTACCACTTTCATATTTCGTTGGGGTGGCCTCTCTCTCACTCTCGATCAAATAATTTTATTGGCAATCACGTCGCTCTCGAAGACCTTCGCTGGCTACACCCAGCAACACCCAAAAATCCAGTTACAATGCCAATCGAAAATCACTTTCAATTGATCTAATGAACCGGGACAGAGTAACTGTGATTGCAGTGTAACCGTAACTGTAACTGAAACTAAAACTGTTGCTTTTCTTTGTTTTTTTTTTTTTCTTCGTTTCTTCGCGTTTAGCTGTGCGCCAACATTTACTTGAGACCGACAGCAACTGAGCCGCCCAAGTTGTTGTATTTCGCTTTATATACCACGGCACGGAAAACCTTTTTCAAGCCGACGAAGCTCGAGCGCGAGCACGACCACGACCACGACTTCGACCACGACCCCGACTTCGACTTGGACTTGTACACCAACAAGAAACTTCACCAACGAGTCAGTCGGTGGCGCATGCGCTAAGGACAGGCACACATAGATAGACTCTACACACACCTAGGCACACTCTACACACACCTAGGCACACTCTACACATACCTAGGCACACTCTACACACACCTAGGCACACTCTACACTCGCAGCAATTACTAGACAAAGTCGCGCAGCTTGGGCGACTGCGATCGCGACTCTTGGGCGCTCCCTCTCTCTCTCTTTATCTCTCTCTCCCCCTCTCTCTCTCTCTCTGTATGTGCTTTCGAGAGCTTTTTCATATGGCACCCCACCATCACACACCGTCAACAGGAATGTTCAAGAAGTCAGGTCTCTCGATACAGGTCTAATTCGATTTGAGATTAACAAAATATTGCAGTGGGCGGGCGGTAAATGGTTTATTTAAAGCGAAATTAAAGCTAAATTAATTTATTTGCAATTTCGAAAGTATGGAGAGAATGTGCTGAGGTATACTACTATATAAATATATACTAATAAATTCCATATACAATAAGCTCTTCTCTATACAAACTTTATTTGATTTTTTTTATATTAAAATATTGCTGAATAACAAAATGATTTTATTTAACATTAAAATGTGCATAAAAAATAAAACTCCAAAAATATTTTAAAATTTCTAGAGAATTTTTTCAATATTCCAAAATATATTAAATAATATAGCTCTTTTATCTCTCCCTAAGAGTATCATAAAATCTAAATAACTAAGTATAACATCCATTTAATATCAAATTTCAACGTATCCTTAATTGCCGCAAAATATAGTATCATATTACTAAATTATAAAATCATTTCATATGATTTTAAAGCATTTTTAAAATACACAAATCGATTTCCTTCAGCAGCTCATTTAGTTTAGCTTTAAAATTAACTGAAAATTGGATAAATCCATTTTAGACATAATATCGTATCAATTTAAGCTCTCCGCCTTATCATCCCCCATGAAGCAATTTCAGTTAACTAAACTTCGAACTTAATAAATTGCCTTTTAACACACCCAAAGCCGTTTGGCAACTTCCCCCCCTAAATACTCACACGCCATTAAATTGTCGAAGAAAAGAAAAAATACAATATAACAACAGACTGGAGCGATACAATTAATCAAAAATGCGAGGCCCATAAATGTGAAAAATTACGAAAATTGACAGGCGGCATTGCTAATGAATGAAGCAATGAGGCAACCAGGGGGGGTGGCAGGAGGAACCAAATGGAAGTTAAGTGAACCGTATAGGGGCATTCTGCTGCAAGGTCTTCAGGGGTGTCAAAAAGGAACTTCAATTTTATTTTTAGACAATTTTTAACTATTATCGTAATATTTAAGTTAAGCGCAGAGTAATCAGGCAACAATTAAAAAGTGCTTTCAAACAATTACTCTATAAAACCGGTGCTATAAAAATAGCCAACAAACAACAACTACAGCAACTATTCGCACAAGTTAAAACCGGTTAATAACTGTCATAATATACATATACTCGTATATATGTGATTGAATCAAACACTATTCAACAGGTTGAAATTGAATTGATTGTGAATAGAATTCATCTGTCATCTGGGCTAGCTGGAAACCCTATACCATATGCTCTGCCTGGCTAAATTGAGGCAATTGATGCAGTGCATGGCAACGGTGCGTATGCGTAATGCAAACACTTCCGTTCGTTTGTCGACATATGTGTTGCCTGTTAATGAACAGGTATGCAGTCTATATATCTCTCTCCCCCCCCCCTGGGCTTGTAATTTGCACTGTCAACGCACACACACAGCAATCGAAATGGCCTTGCCCACTCGCAATGACAGTGCGACTCGTACGCAGACCACCGTTATTACCGTAACAACAAGATATCGTATATAGACAGACACGCATACGCACACACACGCACGCACACGCATGCAGTCGAGCAGACAAGGAAATCAGCCAGAGTTGCTGCCGCCCCAGCATGGGTCACCATGACGCAGTTAGTCGGCAGGTCGTTACATTCTTGCTTGGTGCGTATTGAGTTCGCTTTAAAGACTAGTTTCTGGACGGGTTTGTACACGACACTCCGCCCGAACCCAACCCAATCCCAACCCCAGCAGGATGGGCAGCTGCGTTTGTGCCTGAACTTGGTGCTTGCACTCAGCTCACTGTACGCACGATCAAGGTCGCAAACTGCCGCTAAATTCCTCGAGATCTGCAGACCGTACTAGCTGTGCGAATTCCTGACAGTCTAAACTCGTTTAGCGGCATTATTTATAGAGCTTGTGACGAAGGAACTCAAAGCACACCGAAATGGAAAGGCTGTAAACCAAATTATATGCAATTAAAGAAAAATATATAGATAGAACATATAAGAAGAGAAACAGCCCAGCTAACCTCACTTACCTCAACTACACAACTTTATCAATATTCAAGCAATTTTCAACTGTACTAATATGTTGTTTAAGTTTTTACAAATTTAGTCATTCTATGTTTAAAAAAAAAACAAAAAGACTTTTTGAAAATTTTCGACATTTTCTGGAATTTAGGCAATGGTCCCCCCTGTAAAATTTTCAGAAATTTTTTTTCTTCAAAATTTTAAATCTCCCGTTTTCACTTTTAATCGAAAGCGGAGGTCAATATTAGTACTAAACAAGTGTTTAAAAGTGTTTTGGAGGATACTTAATTTTTGGCCAAAAATCATGTCAGAGTGGACAAAAATTTAGACAAGAACAACACTAGACAGGACTCCCAAGCTGACTTTCATTCCTCATAACTTTGTTAAAAATCATACGATTTTGATGCGGAATGACATTTTGTTTATGTTTTGACAGCCTTAGTGATCTTACATTTAAATAATTGCAATATAAAACTTCAATTTTTTGGTAATTTTGGTAAGGGTACCCCCTTATCATTTTTCACAACAATTTTTTTTTTTTAAATTTTAAATTGCTCGTTTTCACTTTTAATCGATTGCGGAGGTCCAAATTAGTAGTAAATAAGTGTTTAAAAGTGTTTTAGACGATACTTAATTTTTGGTCAAAAATCATGTCAAAGTGGACCAAAAATTAGACATGTAGGATCCTCGACAGCACATCCAAGCTTATTCTTCACCTATCATAACTTTCTCAAAAATCAACCGATTTTCTCGCGGAATGACATTTTATTTATGTCTTGGCACCTCTATTAGTTCTGCATTTTAATAATTTCAATAAAGAGATTTTAAAAATTGTCGATTTTTTTGTAATATCGGTAAGGGTCCCCCCTGTAAAATTTTCTGAAATTTTTTTTCTTGAATATTTCAAATCCACCGCTTTTAGTTTTATTTGATAGCGTAGGTCAAAATTAGTACTAAACAAGTGTTTAAATCGATTTTGGAAGATACTTAATTTTGGGCCAAAAATCATGCCAGAGTCGACTAAAAATTAGACATGTAATACACTCGACAGGTCCTCTCACCTCATTTTCCAACCATCATAACTTTGTTAAAAATCAAGGGATTTTCAATCGAAATGACATTTTATTTATGTCTTAACAACCTTAATGATCTTACATATTAGTAATTAACATTTAAAGATTTTTAACATTTTCCAAATTTTTTTATTTTGGCAACGGGTAAGGTAGCAAAATTTTCAAATTTTTCAAAAATTTTTAAACATTTTAAATTCAAATATTTCATGCAGAACTTATCTAGAGTTATAACCATAAAGAAAATGTCATCTGCGACGACAATCTGTTGTTGTTTGACAAAGTTTTGCGTATAATAGGGATCATAAATTGTGAGTTATACCTAAGAACACTCTAAGTGCTTCCCTGGCCAAAAGTTTTAAAGTCAACTCGAGTAGTTATGTGCAAAGTTGATTTATTGTTATTTTTTCCAAGAATTCTATGTAGTACTTCTATTGCCATATTTATGTTTGGCCAAAAAGAAATCCCTCCCCGACAGCTGCTGCAATGTTGCAATGCCGTCTGATGCCTTCTCATGCCTTCTCATGCCTGTTTGCCTTGCACTTTATGCTTCAAGTGCCTCTGCAGCCGACACCCAAAGCCAAAGCAGGCAGCTGTTGCGGCTACCGCGTGCTGTGAACAATGAGCAGAATCGAAATAGAAATACGAAATACAAAACACACACAAAGTACTGGCAAACTATGGCTAGAAATATGTTGAAGGAAATTCTTGAGTCATGGCAACGCCCCAGCACCCAGACAAGTTTCACTTTCATGGCATCGGCCACAACGTTTGCTCGACTGAATTATATAAAAGCTGGCAAAAAAATAAAAAAAAAACCAACAGCAGAGTGTGAGTGTAAGTGTGAGTGTGATGTGGTGTGTGGTGTGGTGTGTGTGCTATAAAGGTGCAGCCAACTGGCAGCGTTGGGTTCTTTGTTCAAAAGAATATTTCAGCAAGCACAGTGGCCAAAGTTGTGTAAATAGCAGACAAATATTACAATTCATAACAGTTGCTTTTGCAGTGAGTGCACTTGAAACTCAACTGAATAGTTTTCAATTGATCAAATACCCCGATACAATGCACCCATTGCAACAGCGGCACCAGCACCATAGGCAGCTGTGTGCTTGGTCATTTCCAGTGCCCAACACTGGCCTAACCGACCAACTGGTTGCGGTGCATTTGAAAGTGGTTTTGGCCATTGCATAAGTGCACCAAATACCAACAACAAGTAGCAACAACAACAACCAGACCTGGTTTCTAGCAGTATCTAAATCAGTTGAAATTTTCTCTATATAATTCTATGGCATAAAAAAACAAAAACAGCAAGTTGACGTAATCTTGGCCAATTGGACTTATCGAGCCCAATTGAAGCGTAAACCAAAAGCTGCAGCAAAACAAAACAAGGAAATAGTTGAGTTAAGATCGTATGCAAGTATGATCATAATAGCTTAAATAGTGCATAATTCTAGCGGAAGTATTGGGTTTTTGTAATTTATTTAGGTTTGCAAAGAAAAATCATACCTTCGATTGTTTTTTTTTCGGCACTTTATTCGCCCTCTGTAGTGGCTGTATTAGTATTAGTAAATTTCGACATAACTAGTATTTTACACACATACATACACATACACATAACACATGGATACATATGTACTCGTATATCGATTAATATTTGTGGGCTGTGGGGGGAGGGGGTTGACTGATTTATTTGGCAGTAACAAAAACACTTGACATTGTCCTCGGACATCAGTCGCTATCTCTCTGGGCAACACAACTCTCCACTCTGGGTTAATCCTCCCATGCTCTCTCCCTCTCTCTCTCTCTCACTCTACTTTCTGCCCGTGTAGTCGATGCTGTAGGAGCCCGTGTAGAGATTGAGATTACGCAATGCCGGATGATGCTGCTCCGGCAGACCAGCGTAGGGCTGCTGCTGCTGCTGATGTCCGTAGTAGGGCTGCGGCGCAGGTGGCTGATAGTAACGTGGCTGCGGTGCCGGCGCCGGCTGATTGTAGTACTGCGGCGTGGGATTGTAGTAGGGTCGTGCTGGCGCCGGTGCCGGAGCCGGAGCAGGAGCATATTGTGGCTGTTGCTGAGGCTGCTGCTGATATCCACCGCGTCCGAAATCATTCAGACTGAATTTGCTGGCCGAAATGGGACGATTGTATTTCTGATCCTTGTAGTAGACAGCAGGATCTTCGCGATACTGGCCATCGTCTAGTTCGTTGGGGCCCAATGGATAGGGATTGTTGTTGGTCAGTGTCGGGGGAGGTACATTGATGTGACTTCCAGCCGGCTCGAAGCCACGCTTGCTTGCACCGTACTCGATCTCCCGCACTTTTCCCTGATCGTCGACATAACCGTATTTGCCGTATACCTCCCCGTTAGGGTACTTTGTTTCGATTTTGAAACTCTTATCCGCTGCCTCGTAACCATAGGTATATGAACCGTCATCGTTGTGCTTGTCGATCTGCTTCAATATGGGCACGGGTGTTGTGTAATCCTGATGTTGCGCATACGCAGTGTGCGCCAGCAGCAGCATCAAGAGACAAATGTTCAAGTATGCAAGCTGTGCGAGAAGGGGAGACAATAAATATTGATGATTACTAAGCAGCAAGGTAAATCAATAGTTAAACAATGTTTACTTTAATACATATATCAACTTAACTATACTATTTTTTTATTCTCTAACTTTTAATTAATGCAAGTAACAAAATTATTGTAGCTATAAGCTTTTGTCCGTCAGCTTTTGTCAGCATCCTTCTGCCTCTTATCGATTAACTTCTAAGTCAATGCAGCACATTAATTATCGATGTGTGCGTTAAACGTGACTGTCACAATTGTCGCTGACAAATGCTAACAGCTATGCCTCTGTCTTTCTCCCTGCCACACTCTCTTATGTACATATGTATTAATCTGCAATTTAGATCGATTTAACCTATATTAATTACATAAATGACCAATCACTTTCCAACCATACTCGATTAGCAATCTTTTGCGTTTCCCAACTCATTATAATTGTATGAATTGGTAAACATAAGTACGATTCAATTTACTACTGGGAGCTTACTCAACGACATTCCACAGACAGTGACACTCAAGGACGTTGCAAACAAATACTCAAAATAGCTGCAATTAAGCCCCCTTCCCTCACTCCCCCTGCACCCACACTGCCAACCATTTAGTCATATACATAAATCTCCAGACACTTCGGGCACAATTTGTTGACTTGTTGAGGCGCAGAGTAAACCAGTTTCTAGCTGCATTCTACATAGCAAACTTGACTAGGCAAATTCTGTGATTCTACTTCAATTTCAAGGGTTCCCCAAGGGTTCTCACCGATTTCAGCATTTTGCCAAACTTATTGTCGTTACGTTTTCACCAATCTCAAGTTACAAGTTACAAATTACAAGCACTCTATGCAGATGTAGAGACACGAATAGTACACACAAATCGATGGATTATTAATCGCATATGCGACTGTAGCACTTTCTGCACTTTGCACACGAGACTCTGCGCAACGAAACGACAACTCAAAAGAAAATCAGGGCGTGCAACGCTTTTATACTACCACGAACGGCATTTCGAAAAAATCAGTGAGTTTCAGTTCAGTTCAGTTGAGACCGTAAGCCGAAGGCGGCCGAGAGTAAATTACCCCGCCTTCGAGACGGGCAGGTGCGGCAGGGGCGAACCGCGACCACTTGGCTCTTGGCTCTTGGCTCATGGGTCTCTGACAACGATCAGCTGCGATGTACGAAGCTTAAGTTGCCCGAACAGAATCGAGTACATACGTACTACACAATACACTGGAATGCCGCATAGAAATCGAAAGCTATTGAGTACTCTGTCCCGCCCCGCCCCGCTCCTGCCTCTGAAGAGGTAGAATTCCATAAGCGAATCAGGTTATTAAAGTCTGAACCGATTCTTAGCTGACAATTTATGCTGGCAACTCGCACTTACGCATATGGAATGAGCTCGAGATTCCATTTCGAGAGCAAACCGAAGGCGGGAGTGGGATAGCCGGGAGTGGGAAACATGAGATAAGATGCGGAAGTTTTGTTAGAAGTTGAGTTGATTTCAATTATGTAAATGCTATGAAATGCCTGAAACTGGCATAGTCCAGCAAAATGCAATCACAATATGCTTCCACATAGCCAACCAAGAGCAACATCAAAAACAGCCACAACAACAACCTTTGTCCAGCTTTCGGCCAACCATTTCTCTGGGCTCTTTTGGCTTTAAACTCTTTGAATGCAGGCGAAAAACTTTTAGTCCACTGACCCAGTCAATGGCTGGGCAATAGCTATAAAAACTCGTTGCCAGCAGAGCTCCAAAGCGGTGCAAACAAAGTCCATGCATGTATTTGAATACCCTGGCAAAAAACAGCGAGGTTGAAGCGGGTATATCGATAATCTGCAACTGTGAGTAAAG
The DNA here is from genome assembly GCA_018904105.1 of Zaprionus tsacasi. Taxonomy (NCBI): domain Eukaryota; kingdom Metazoa; phylum Arthropoda; class Insecta; order Diptera; family Drosophilidae; genus Zaprionus; species Zaprionus tsacasi. The sequence continues at coordinate 108,950 of JAEIFR010000028.1, read as the reverse complement.
AAAGAGATAAAATAAATAAAAATATTGTTACTATATAAAATCCACATTTTCCTGTAAACTAATTTAGAGTTTAATTAAATATAAAGTTGATTATTATAAAAGATATACCCTAAATAATACACTTACACTTAATGATGTTATACAAATTTATAATCAGTTAGTTTCTTTAATAATATTATCAATTTTTTAGGCAATATTATTTCTGCTAAATCAAAAACCTCAATTACAGGGTATGCTACATGGGTCCCTTTACATTTCTTGCCAAGCTATACTTAAATTTGCATGAAGCAAAGACTTTGAATTTTTATATTCACTTTATTTATGCAGGAAAAAACCTAATTTGAGCTTTTTTTGCGGACTTGTGGGAGTATGTGTATGACATGAAATGATTGTAGTTTGTACATATATTCTATATATTATGTGGGGGAGATACAAAAATAGATTTATAGCTAAGAAAAATCGGCAAACAAATACTTTGCTGGTACAAAATTAAATATTTTGGTAAATCGATCGAGTAGTACCATATCGAAGGTTTGTGTTAATACCGGTCTCAAAACATCGAACAGTACTCTCCAATTATCGTTGAAGAGATCATTTGCACTGCGTTCAAGTTCCCGATTACCAGCAAAGAGATTCGATAGGTTCACTCGAATCTTATCGATGCGCACAATTTCCGTCTTAATGGCGGTGACATTTATGAAATCCAAACCATCGATTCCTTTCTTAGGTTGCATTTTAAGTGCCACATAAAACTCCAGATTATCTGAAAAGAATATGATATAAATAAAGGAGAGTTTAGCCTATGTTGCATTGATAGACTTACCCAGTTTTGAGGTAAAAACTCCCATGCTATTCAGATTTAGAAGTAGAATATGTCCCTTCAGCTTATAGTTGCATGTGATGTTTATTTTCGAGGTTCGCACATGATATCCCAAGGAATATTGTCCAGATTTGTATAGGGTACTGAGAAATAACAAAAAAAAAGGAATTTTTTCTATAAATTATAACAAGTTGTTTTAGTATTTGAAAGCATCTTACGTGGTGTTGAGTACCTCGATCTGGCTTAGACCAAAGGTGCTCATGTTGCGTAATCCCACCTGCACATCCAGATTGGGTGGCACACGCTGTGCAATGCGTAGTTTACCCACACGAAACGGATCCAAGGAACCAATACCCTTCAGGCCTGGTATACCTTTAATTTTCAGGGAAAATATCAGATTATAATGCGTGGAAATAGTTTTCGTATAAACCTACCATTACGCCAGTGTTGAAATAGGTTCGTCATCATTGTTCCCAAACAAGTATCGCTCGGAGCGCTCTTTAAAGAACATGGCTTGAGGAAGGCAGCTAAAGGGGCAAGAGAATTGTTTGTAGACCTTGTGAAGAACTGCCGGTCAGATACCTACGCGGTTCCTGAAGATATTGTTGCGACTGCACCAGGGCAAACCACAAGGCTGCTGGAATAATGAGAAACCGCAGAGAATCACCGAATATCATCGTCGTCGACATGAACCGCTTCACTTGGCTGCTCGCCATGGACTGGTCATCAGAGAGTTGATCGTGCAACGATCGAGCATTGATAGAGCCACAAGACTTTGAACATAAAAATCGGCGACAATGCTGCAACTGGAGCGAAGGCTAATGACTTGATCACCGCAAACCTTGAACCATAGCCACTGATCGCTTATCCACAACAGATGAAAAAAAAATAATATACTATGTACCTGCACTCAAAAAACCATATATCTTAGATAACGTCATCAAGAAACTCCGATCTTCTAGTACGTAATGACATTAAAATGTTCTTAATTCGTTATATTGCGATGAAATTTAAGTTAAATTATCTACGATCTTGCAAAACCAGTTTATACGAAACTAAACGTAATAAGTCCCAGTTAAATTTGAAAACTCTTGAGTTCAAGGTCGTTAAGTAGCGCTGCTACATAAATATTAAATAAATATGTCATGATGTCAAGGTCAATGGGAGTATCGATAGCACTCGGGCGAGAGCTGGAGATGACGATAAGTCGCAAAAAAACAAAAACCAAAAAACACCCTGTATTTTAAATCATGACTAGTCTAATACCGACTTGTTTAAACTTGTTCACCCAAACCAAAACAAAAAACAAATTGAAATATATGTAGATATATTGCGTTTCTTGATTTCTGCATTTCATTTAGGGAGAATATAATACAATTCATCCAGAGCAAAATGCCAGATCAGAAAGTGCTTTCAACGGTTTTAGATCATAACTTTCACTGTCCGAAATGTTTATTAAAATTCTGCTATTTTGCCAGCTGGCAACTTTCATAGAAGCCGCTAAGTATCTGGCCGAGAAACGTATGTTAAAATACTACATAATATCATAATATATGAATCTTAATATAGCATACCCCATTATCAGCTGACTTCCTGACGCCCTGCATCGTTGAGGATCCCAGTTTTAGTCAGTGTTTGTCGAAAAACCTGCAGAACTTCTTTGTCAAATGGAAGGATGGTCTGCCCGGTACCAACGCCGTAGGATCCTTCGATCCTCTGCTTATAAAGCGAGTGAAATTCACCCAGGATGCCAATAGCGCCATCCAATTAAACGCGGATATGCAGAATGTCCATGTCAGCGGAGCCAGTCGACTGAGCGTCAAGGAGTCCAGGTAACCTAGTGAAAGTAATTGGTGAAATAAACCTATATACTATATATATTTTTTGTGCAGTTACAATCCACAGCGTTATGTGGCTAAGGCCCTGTTCGCCGTGCCAAAGTTAAGCTTCGATTTCGACTACAAAGTTAAGGGACATGTTCTTGCTTTAAATCTCAATGGACAAGGCAAGGGCCAGTTTGAGGCTGGTAAGAATTAGGATATAGTCGATCTGTAGATTTTAATAATATTAACAAATTTTTCCTTAGAGAATCTTTTGATGCTACTCGAATTGGCCGTCAAACCACGCCACACGCCAGAAGCAACGTTTGCCGATGTTCAGAAGGTTAAAGTTTCCTTCAAAGAAATCGGAAATTTCAAAATAAAACTGAACAATCTTTTTGGAGGTAACGCCGAGCTGGAGAGTACAGCTCACACGCTCTTCAATGAAAACTGGCGGCAATTCTACGAAATACTACGTCCAGCCGCAGAGCAGGCCATCGAAGCGGTTATGTTGGATCGTGCCAAGAAGACTTTCGATTATGTACCGGCAACTTATCTAATCCAAGACTTTCATTGAGTGATAAATGTTTATTGAAAAAAAAAAACAAAAAGAAAATAAAAATGATTAAATAATCGTATTCTGCCCTTCCGAATTCCAAAACATTAATACGAATGAATGGACGCTTAACATAAACAATTTATTCTATGGGGAATACTATCCAAATTTGCAAATTCGAATTTTGCATACTCTGCTCAAACTTGTTTACAAATGTTTGATTATGCTAATCTTACGATTTCTCCGTTTCGATCGGGGTTTATAAATCAATCCCTGCAGCTCGAGCTAACAGATAACATAGTGATTTCATCGGTTTAAGATCATAGCCAAAAATGTTAGTTCGAATTCTTCAGCTCGGCCTTTTGGTAGCAGCTACGGAAGCTGTAAAATATCTAACGGAGAAACGTAAGATTATGTGAAAAAATGTCGATTTGAATCCTTATAAAGTCTGCTCGATAATAGCGGATTTCCTGACGCCTTGTGCCTTGGATAGTTCCAGTTTTAATCAGTGCTTTTCGAAGAACCTACAGAATGTCTATGTTAAATGGAAGGATGGATTGCCCGGTACCAATATCTTGGGATCCTTTGAGCCAATATTTTTAAAGCGCTTGACGCTAAGGCAGGTTAACCCTAACAGCATCATTCAATTTACGGCTGATATGAGGAATGTTTATATAAGCGGTTCCAGTAAATTGACCGTCACGCGGGCCAAGTAATCCAACGCAAATAATTTAATATCATACGTATATATCATATATATCATTACGAGCAGGTACTATCCAAAACGTAATGTGATTAAGGCCTTGATGATCATACCAAAATTGAGTTACGATGTCGACTACAAAATCAAAGGACATTTTTACGGACTTCATATCAATAGTCAAGGCGATGGTCAATTTGCAGCTGGTTAGTATGCTAAAATTGTTCCAAACAATCTGTAGTTATTTAAGAAATCTTTCAGAAAATGTTGTGATGCTGTATGAATTTTTTATGAACCAACGGATCACACCAGAAGCAACATTTGCCGATGTACAAGATCTTAAAGTTACCCTACGTGATACCGGAAATTTCACAATACAACTAAATAATCTTTTCAAAGGGAACGAAGAATTGGAAAAAACAACCAACATGCTCTTCAATCAAAACTGGAGGCCCGTCTATGAAATAATACGTCCTGCCGTTGAGGAAGCCGTAGAAAGTGTTATGCTCGATCGTTCCAAGAAGGCCTTTAATTATGTTCCTGCTAAGTATTTATTCCGAAACTTTCATTGAGTGAAATATATTTTTCAAAAAATAATATATAATAGTAATATCGATATTCTTAAGAACTTTGTGCACCTAGACACTTCATTTTCTTAATTAATATATTTTAACTAAAACAAGATAATTGCCTCATATCTAAATACAACTTGGTGCCAACCTTGCGACAGATCTCTACCGCCTTCTTGGCGTCCGATTACTCAACTTAAAAAGCGAGTAAAACAAGCTGACATCAACGATATATGTTAAATTGAGAGCTCAAAGCTCAAGATGAGAACGTATTGCCCATTGATGTAATTGTAAATGAGTAGCTGAGTGTGCAAATACTTCAAATCATTCGCTATTCAGACACTCAACTGGCATCACCATGAACAACTCGGCCCGCAGTGCCCGCCTTCAGTTAGACTATTGCCTCGGCTTGTTGGCAACTCTCTGTCTGAACGGGGTCGCCTTTAAAGTGGAGGCTGCAGCATTCTACACGGAGAAGCGTAAGCGTTGAGATTGGATTAACTGATATGTCATTAACTTGCTAAGTATCTGTCATCTACACAGCTTCGTGGTTGCCCTCGTGCCGCATCTATGAGCCCGGATTCACGAAATGCTCCACAAACAGTATACAGAAACTAATAGATCAATTAAATATTGGAATACCAGAGGTTGAGCGAACTGTGGGTAAACTGGATCCAATGCAAGTACGTGATATTATCTTCAAGCAGGATAATAACGAAGTGGCTACCATAAGGGCCAATCTCACGGAAGTTGTAGTACAGGGTTTTAAAGAGATGAAGATCAAGGAAAGCCGGTACGCAGTTAAACGATTCCCTAGAACTTAAATAATATCATACTTAATTGATTTATAGAGTCAGCAAAAAGGATTTCAGCTGGCAAACAAAAATCCTCATACCCAAAATGAGGTTGAATGCGAAGTATAAAATGTCTGGTCGTATTCTTCTGATACCTTTGAGTGGAACTGGTAATATGTTCATTGAAATCGGTGAGTATCTTTAATATCACACAGGTGTGCTAGTCTATTATCAATATTGATCCAATCCTATAGAAAACCTCGATATATTAATGCTTACCAAGACGATGCTGTACGAGAAGGGAGGATTCACATTCGATAATGTGACGAATGTCCAAGTGAAACTGAATATGACACGAGTTCGTACACAATTGGATAATCTTTTCAATGGACGAAGCCCGGAGGTGGAGCGTAGTACCAATCAGTTCTTTAACGACAACTGGCGTGAATTCTATGAGGCACTCAGACCTCTCATTGTCGACACGGTGCAAAACATACTTCATGATATTTTAGGAAAAGTATTTCATCTGATACCGGCCAATTTCTTTGTCGAAGATATTCCCACCCCAGGGCAACTGTATGGTAACAAAAAAATTAAGTGAACTTTGATTTGAATATTAATATGAATAAAACAGCATTTATAAATATATATTCACAAATCTACTCCAGCTCAGACCGGACCTACAGGGTCTCCATTAAGTTAAAAGTTGATATGCATATAGCACAGAATGGTATAAATTTTACTTTTATCTAAATAGAAGACAAGATAACTCGTAAACAAGTCATTATTAAGACCCAAGTCAACTGCATAAAGGTTGTTTACTAACTTTTCTAGCCGGAACTTAACTGTTCTCACTGTTTCAGGTGTAGTTTTTATTGTGTATAGGTTACTCATTTGATCCAGAACTCTAATTAGGCAGGTAATTAATCTAGTGACAAATATGAGGAAGATCAAACAAGTTTTCGAGCTTAAACTTTGAATACTCTTCAAAAAAGAATCAAATATTCTTTATATAATATAATCTGAATATAGAAAATATAGTTATTTAAAAAACAGATTTTACTGATAAAAAAATATGCATATTATAATGAATTATGCAGTTAACGTGCTCTGCCAGAGGGCATAATAATATGTGAGTAATATAAAATATATTCCACATTCTAGATACAACTTGGATCGAACCTTGCGACAGACCTGTAGAGATGTAGACTTCTAGGGGTCGGACCCCTATTCGACTTAAAAGCGTTTGATATACACATTTTAGTTTTATTATACTTCCAAAGCTCGTCGAGACAAGTACGTATTCCCCATTGATGTAATTGTAGCTCAGTAATTTCTATCTGAGAGACACATACTTAGATTCATTCGCTATTCAGACACTCACCTGGCATCATCATGAACCGCTCGGCCCGCAGTTCATGCCTTCTCATTGAGTTTTGCCTCGGCTTGTTGGCAGTTCTCTGCTGGAACGGTGTCACCTTCAATGTGGGGGCTGTAGCATTCTACACGGAGAAGCGTAAGTTAAGGTTAGACAAACTGATATATGATGGACTTACCAAATATCTGATTTCTACAGCTTCATGGCTGCCCACGTGCCGCATCTATGAGCCCGGATTCACGAAATGCTCCACAAACAGCATACAGAAACTAATAGATCAATTAAATATTGGAATACCAGATATTGAGAGTACGGTTGGAAAATTTGATCCATTGAAAGTGCAGGATATTTCTTTCAAACAGGATAACAATGAGGTGGCTACCATAAGAGCCAATCTCACGGATGTTGTAATCAAAGGTTTTAAAGAGATGAAGATCAAGGAAAGCCGGTGCGTACTTAAACAATTCCTTAAAATATTGATAATATCCTACTGAATTGATTTATAGAGTCAGCAAAAAGGACTTCAGCTGGCAAACAAAAATCCTTATACCCAAAATGCGATTGAATGCAAAATACAAAATGGCTGGTCGCATTCTCCTGATACCTCTGAGTGGTACTGGTAATATGTTCATTGAAATCGGTAAGTATATATGTTGGCCCATATATAAGTTTGTATATTTTTACTTAATACTTTCTTTCAGAGAACCTCGACATATTAATGTTTACCAAAACAATACTGTACGAGAAAGGAGGATTTACGTTTTACAATGTGACGAATGTACAAGTGAAACTGAATATGACACGGGTTCGCACAGAATTGGATAATCTTTTCAATGGACGAAGCCCAGAGGTGGAACGTAGTACCAATCAGTTCTTTAACGACAACTGGCGTGATTTCTATGAGGCACTGAGACCTCTCATTGTCGACACGGTGCAAAATATACTTCACGATATTTTAGGAAGAGTATTTCACCTGATACCGGCCAATTTCTTTGTCGAGGACATTCCCACACCAGATCAGTTGTATGGTAAAAAAGTTAAGTGATTTATGATTCATATAGGCTTTTGAGTAAAATACTCCTGGCTGTCTTTTTATTGTTATTGAAGTGCTTACCCCTTTTTATTGTTAATAATAAATGATCATCTTTCGAGGTTGCAGATTTTATTAAAATCAACGAAATATAAAGCTACTTAATACAATTAAGATATTATTTTAGGAGCATATTGAGAGCACCAATTACGAGAAACTTTTCTGAGACGCTAGAACTGGATTTGATAACGAAAATAGCAGTTGAAGCCAGGTCTACAGGGTCTCTATTAAATTAAAGCATCTCACTGAATACAGACAGCTCGTAAACAAGCCCCAACAAACATGTATACAGTATAAGTATATTTAAAGTATGTACATATAATTAAAATATCATTTAGAAGTGAGTAAATGGAATGGGGGTAACAACAATTAGAAGTTGTTAATCAGTTTCCAGATTGGCTTATATATTTGAAGATTGAGCGCGTATAACATCAGCGTTTTTTGGCGAAAAGTAAACTCCATACTTTGCTTCTGTAAGAGAAGAGATATCCCAGTTGGTAGTAATCTAGCTAGAAACTCAAGTATTAATTAACACTTACCTCGTTCACCCACACTATAGTCCCGCTTGTGGAACATATACATAACAACGAATATTATCACCAGCAGCAGTGAAACAATTCCTATCAGGGCGTAGAATAGCGCACTCTTCACAAATGTTCTACTGCTACGGGTTTGTTCAGCTATCTCGGTTCTACCAGAACTGGAACAGTTGTAGCCCTCCTCGGGTGTTCTGCCATCGTAGCACACGCACACATTGGGCTGAGAGCAATATCCGTAACTGCACTCCCTCTCACAGACAGGCAGACAAAGCAGTATCGTACTGTTTACAATATCTTTGGTCAACCGATAGCTTGTTTCACAGGTACACTCGCCCCCAACGCAGCTTCCATTCAAACATCTCTGGTCACAGATATCGGACACACAAGTGGTTCCTTTGTCAATGTACCCATTGTTGCACAGGCATCGATTGGGCGCACTACAGTAACCGTTCTCACAACCATTTTCACAGACCGGGGCACAGCTGTTCTCGTTTATTTTGCTGTACCCATCATTGCAGGTACATTTATTTGGGGCGGTGCAAGAACCGTTCTCACAGCCACTCTCACAGAACGGAGTACAACTGTTCTCGGTTATTTTGGTGTACCCTTCATTACAGGTACACTGATTGGGGGCACTACAGAAACCGTTCTCACAACCATTTTCACAGAACGGGACACAGCTGTTCTCGTTTATTTTGGTGTACCCATCATTGCAGGTACATTTATTTGGGGCGGTGCAAGAACCGTTCTCACAACTATTTTCACAGACCGGGGTACAACTGTTCTCGGTTATTTTGCTGTACCCATTGTTACAGGTACACTGATTGGGGGCACTACAGAAACCGTTTTCACAGACATTCTCGCAGACCGGGGTACAACTGTGCTCGTTTATTTCAGTGTACCCATCATTGCAGGTACATTTATTTGGTGCAGTGCAAGAACCGTTCTCACAGCCATTTTTACAGACCGGGGTACAACTGTTCTCGTTTATTTTGGTGTACCCATCGTTACAGGTACACTGATTGGGAGCACTACAGAAACCGTTCTCACAGCCATTTTCACAGAACGGGGTACAACTGTTCTCGTTTATTTTGGTGTACCCATCATTGCAGGTACACTGATTGGGGGCACTACAGAAACCGTTCTCACAACCATTTTCACAGAACGGGACACAGCTGTTCTCGTTTATTTTGGTGTACCCATCATTGCAGGTACATTTATTTGGGGCGGTGCAAGAACCGTTCTCACAACTATTTTCACAGACCGGGGTACAACTGTTCTCGGTTATTTTGCTGTACCCATTGTTACAGGTACACTGATTGGGGGCACTACAGAAACCGTTTTCACAGACATTCTCGCAGACCGGGGTACAACTGTGCTCGTTTATTTCAGTGTACCCATCATTGCAGGTACATTTATTTGGTGCAGTGCAAGAACCGTTCTCACAGCCATTTTTACAGACCGGGACACAGCTGTTCTCGTTTATTTTGGTGTACCCATCATTGCAGGTACACTGATTGGGGGCACTACAGAAACCGTTCTCACAGCCATTTTCACAGAACGGGGTACAACTGTTCTCACTTATTTCGGTGTACCCATCATTGCATGTACACTGATTGGGGGCACTACAGAAACCGTTCTCACATTGATTTTCACAGACCGGGATACAATTGTGTTCGTTTATTTTGCTGTACCCATCGTTACAGGTACATGTATTTGGCGCACTACAGAAACTGTTCTCACAGCCATTTCCACAGAACGGGGTACAACTGTTCTCGTTTATTTTGGTGTACCCATCATTGCAGGTACATTTATTTGGGGCAGTACATGAACCGTTCTCACAGCCATTCTCACAGATCGGGACACAGCTGTTCTCGTTTATTTTGGTGTACCCATCGTTACAGGTACACTGATTGGGGGCACTACAGAAACCGTTCTCACATTGATTTTCACAGACCGGGGTACAATTGTGTTCGTTTATTTTGCTGTACCCATCGTTACAGGTACATGTATTTGGCGCACTACAGAAACCGTTCTTACATTGATTTTCGCAGATCGGGGTACAACTGTTTTCGCTTATTTTGGTGTACCCATCGTTACAGGTACACTGATTAGGGGCACTACAGAAACCGTTCTTACAACCATTCTCACAGACCGGGGTACAACTGCTCTCGCTTATTTTTGTGTACCCTTCATTACAGGTACATTTATTTGGGGCAGTGCAAGAACCGTTCTCACATTGATTTTCACAGACCGGGCCACAACTGTTTTCGTTTATTTTTGTGTACCCATCGTTACAGGTACATTTATTTGGGGCAGTGCAAGAACCGTTCTCACAGCCATTTTCACAGAACGGGGTACAACTGTTCTCGTTTATTTTGGTGTACCCATCATTGCAGGTACATTTATTTGGGGCAGTGCAGGAACCGTTCTTACAGCCGTTTTCACAAACCGGGGTACAGCTGTTCTCGCTTATTTCGGTGTACCCATCGTTACAGGTACATTTATTTGGGGCAGTGCAGGAACCGTTCTTACAGCCATTCTCACAGACTGGAGCACAACTGTTTTCGTTTATTTTAGTGTACCCATTGTTACAGGTACATTGTTCGGGGGCACTGCAGTAGCCATTCTCACAGCCAAATTCACAGTACGGTTCGCAACTATTCGCACCCACTTCTGCAAAACCATCGATACACTTGCACTTATTTGGGGAACTGCATAAACCGTTCACACAAGCTTTTTCACAAATCGGAGCGCAGCTGTACCTACTAGTTTGGTTGTACCCACCATTACAGGTACATTCATTGGGCGCACTGCAGTAACCGTTCTTACATTTTTCTAAGCAGTTCGGGACGCACATATGGTCACTTATTTTTCTGTAACCTTCGTTGCAGGTACATACTCCGGGCTGAGTGCAGACGCCGTAGGCACAACCATAGGTACAATGTGGAGCACAAGTGTTCTCACTGTCTACGATGTATCCATCGTTACAAGTACATGTGTTGGGCGCAGTGCAGACACCGTTCTTGCAACCAGTGGGACAATCGGGTTCACAATTGTGCTTATCCACCTTTTTGTACCCAACATTGCAGGCGCATTTGCCCGGAGAAACGCAGATTCCATTGCGACATCCGCCCTGGCAATCGGGGGAACAGGTCGAGTCGTTTAATTTTAGATATCCCTTGTGGCATACGCATTTATCGGGGGCTACACAAGTTCCGTTGGTACAACCGTCTTTGCATATCGGCGCACACTTGTTATCAGGACCTTTCCGATATTGCGCATGACACGCGCACTGATTGGGGGCAACACAGACGCCATTATCGCAGCCTCCAGTGCAGACCGGAACACATAAGTTCTGTGTCACATTCAGTTCGAATCCCTTTTGGCAAATGGGCTGACATAATTGTCTATTGGTAGAGCTCAATACAAATCCCACGTTGCAGCTGCAGACTCCGGGTAACTTGCAGAATCCATTGGGACATCCGCTACTGCAGCTGGGAACGCATTCTCCCGTCGAATTATTGAGCTCATATGAATGGGGGCAGCGGCATATTCCCGGAGATATACAAACACCATTCTTGCAATCGCCCCTACACTTGGGTGCACAGCTAGACGTTATAGAGAATGAGCACATTAGAATCGAAAGACTTATAGTGGGTTAAAGATAAAACATACCGATTGGTGACAATCCGATTAAGATTTGCATAGCCAGCATAACAATGGCAATTCTTGCGATTGTAACAGATTCCAGTACCACAATGTTTAAGACAGTCGCGAATACATTGACCACCTGATTTCCTATATCCTCTGCAGCAACGAAGTATTCTACCATCCTAAAAGCAAAGATATATCTATATATAGAAATATAAAATCGAATTGCTTAAATTCAACTCACCATATAGCCTCGGACGTCAGGTCTATTACAAGCTGATAACACTGCAGTGGGCAGTACTAGAAATATGAAAATATTGCGAAGCAACATATTCCGCCAATCTGTTGTTGCTTCGACACATTAAAAATCAGACTGAGGATCGCAAACAACCGCAACTTAAGTATGCGTATAAGTCGAGTCTGATATCTCTCTTTTCCAACCCTTTTGTAACTCTCTTAGTCTGAATTCTTTTTTATGCGATTATGCATATATATGTTATGAGTTAATCTGGTTGCTCTCTTAATAGTATTGCGAATCCAAGGGGACCTTTAAGTTGTATTAGTTTCTTAAGGTTTCTAAGCTCATTATCAAAAAAAAAACTGTCAGTTATAGTAAACAATTCAAATGACATACATACACAAGTGTATATATATATATATATATTTTTTTTCCAAATGAAAGAATGAGAACGCTTATAATATGTTATACGTACTTGGTATTTGAAAATTACTTGTTGAGCTTGCTAATGCATGGATAACGACAACGGAAGAGCTATAGATAAGAAAACTAATACTGTATACAATTTGTATATTATAAAATAAATACGTAATATTCATTTAAATATGTACGTGATAATGTTACTTAGCTGACTAATTTAATAATATTAAATAAGCCTAGAAAGTACTTCAGACTTGATTCATAATTTCTTTAACAAGTTGTGGGTTGAATATGTAGAATTGATTATATGTATTCTTGCGAAATTTGTTATATCTAGGTTGCATACTTGTATAAGCTAAGTTCTTCATCTTCACACAAGCATATAGACAGAGAGATCTTTCGCATACAGCTTCAATGAACAAAGGGTACAAATCGAGATATTTTCTAAACGATCAAGATCATCTTTTTAAACTATTTTAAACACGATTTGTTTAAGAATTTAATTCACATTTTTTTCACTTACTGAACTCGGCTGGTGGACTGTCATATCAGCTGCAGATAGGCCATATAAAACACTACATTTCGCCGATATACTACATAACTCTCATTAGTCGCGACTAACTCGATTAGGTGGTGACAGTGACGTTAACTGTGACGGCAGTTGCGACAACTTTTTATGATTCATTTCACACAACGGGTACTCGTAATTGGCTTACTCCGACTATGTAAGGCCCGAGGTCTGGGGTGCATCGAGGGCCTCGCATGATACACGGAAAAGCGTAAGTGCAACGGCGTCGGAAAAGCGTTGTCTGTTTAATTTAATTAATGTGAACTGGTTAATTAAGGACGCTTGATTTTTTTTCACCCCATTTCTGACGCTTTTTAACGTAAAACATTTATGATATTTTTATATGGATAAAATAGTTTAAGCTTAAAGAAAAAATAAACAAAACATAAAAAAATCTGCAAGTGCCCAGTTTGATCTACATGAAGATTTCTTTATGAAGCCAACAGCTTGGAAACTGATATTATTTGCTCTATAAATTTCTGAAAACGAAAGATTTATTAGCACTGAAATCCCATTAAATTGGATAGCAACCAATTCCACAACATTGACCGATACGTTTCGCAAATTAATGGTCAAGGAAAGCAAGTAAGTCTCACAGTCCATAAAAATATATATCAATCTGTTTACTACGTAATAATCTGGTGAGTCTCTGAGTAAACGGAGCTCAGACTTGGCTATATTACATTATATATGTATATATGTCTCGTATAATACGAATATGCTAAACTGTTCGCAGTTGTTTACATATACCTATTATCGGCTCGATAGACTGGTACGGGTAGTTACAATTTATTTTATTAGACACATGGAAATTACCTTTCATATCACTGAAAAAGCTCAACTGATCATATATTTATGAGTATTCTTCAGTTATAGTGTACTTAAAAATATGCTTTATTGAAACATTACGATTGCCTTTAAGGATCTTCAAGTAAAGACGGCTGATCAAAAATTTCTTTCTCGACATATCATTGTCACAAAAACCAGCCTGATAAAAAATGTCTTTTCTATTTACTTAGTGTGAGAGATTTAGCTTAGAGTTAGAGTTTATAAATGCAAAGACTAAAGAACTAAAGATCTAATATAATCATGGCACAGAGCACGCCCCACAGCGCGGGCTGCTCAGTAGAACCAATCGTACTTAAGATAGTCGCTCTCGTGCTTCAGGGAGGCAATCGACGTGTGCCGCACATGTCCGGTGCGTGCGAAGATGCGACGATTGCCCACGGGTTGCAGTGTGCGGAAATTGTCCACCAAGGCGCCATCCTGTGTGTCCGAGAGCTGTCGGAAGCGGGAGATCTGCAAATGCAATAATATTACTCATACGAACTGGTAAGAGCAGCATGACAACAAGACTTACCTGCTTGGGTGAAATGGGTATGGGATCGGGGAACAGTATCCAAGTGACGGCCTCCGAGCAGGGAGGTGTGGTCAGAGAGCCTGCAACAATGGGGAAAGAGACGTGACACGTCAGAATGGGCATGTTCGATGTCAACTAATCAAGATTCATTCAAATTAGACAGCTCAGCGAGAGGCCGCACCCATCAGCTGCCTGTCAATTATACCACGTGGGCAACACCTACCCTTGTATGTATAGAACTTGTCCACATCCACATTGGCTATCAGCGAGGACAGCGAGAAGGTGACGTTGAGTGCCGCCTCCTGATTGGCATCAGCGATCAAATGCAGATGCCGATTAATGGTCACCAAACCCTGGCCCTCATCCTCATCGAGCTGTGTATGAATCATTGTGATTATGTCAGTTCTTCAACTAGCGTAACCTGTACTTACGTTGAAGAAGAAGCCCAGCACGGCGGCCCCGTCGGGATGATTGAGTGCCTCACCAATTGTCGCATACTTCTTGTTGCGATGCACAATGTGCATCTCCATGGTATAGCGTATATCGTTGATGACATGCTCCGAGCCACGATTGTTCTTGTCGCCCCAGTGGAAGTGAAGTCCCTCCACCTCAAACTCGCCGGGCAGCTTGGCGCCACGTATATACGGCAGGAACTCTTCCTGCTCCTCGCTCGCATTTCCCTTGGGTATTCCAATGGAGACTGTAATGAGCGTGTGAGTGTGTGAGTGGCGTGCAAATGGTCGATTAATCAATGCAATTAGCAATGAAGCTCATCAATCTACCCTACCCTTCCTTCTTACCCGTGTGCCCATTGTTGACCATTTTCAGCGGATACGGCAACAAATTGTGATAGCCAATCATGTCCACGGCCGGCATGTGCACGGGAATGGTCTGGAATGGAAATATAAATGAAATTTAGCCCGTCTCCAATCGAGAATTCAGCTGCACTTACATGACTGGAGGTGATGGCAATGGGGGACTGCGTCTTGCCGGCACAATGTCCATGATGACGCGCCCAACGCCTCTGGTTGGGTTCCGAGTAGCCAAACACATGACCGCTTACGGCTGCAAAGCGAAGAGGAACGTTCAAAGTCAGTTTAAAGTAATTCAAATTTTTACAAAAACTGATAAGGGTTCCCCCTAACCAAAATTGAGAAAATTTGAACAATTTGTAAAAGTTTAATTATTTAATTCGGATAATGTAATATTACTAAGGCTGTCAAGACATAAACAAAATGTCATTCCGCATGAAAATCGCTTGGATATTGATAAAGTTATGATGGTTGGAAAATTAGGTCAGAGGACCTATCGAGTGTGTTACATGTCTAATTTTTAGTCGTCTCTGACATGATTTTTGGACGAAAATTAAATATCTTCCAAAATCGTTTTAAACACTTGTTTAGTACTAATTTTGGCCTCCGCTATCGATTAAAACTAAAAGCGGGGGATTCCAAATTTTCAAGAAAAACAATGTCTGAAAATTTTACAGGGGGGACCCTTACCAATTATGCAAAAAAATCGATTATTTTTAAAAACTCTTTATTACAATTATTAAAATGCAGAACTAATAGAGGTGCCAAGACATAAATAAAAAGTCATTCCGCGACAAAATCGGTTGATTTTTAAGAAATTTATGGTAGATGAAGAGTGTGTTTAGGGGTCTGTCCAGGGTCTCACATGTCTGATTTTTGGTCGACTTTGACATGATTTTTGGCCGAAAATTAAGTATCGCCAAATATAGTTTTAAACACTTGTTTAGTACTAATTTTGACCTCCTCAATCAATTAAAAGTGAAAGCTGAAGATTTAGAATGTTGAAAAAAAAAAAATGTCTGAAAATTTTTACAGGGGGGACCCTTACCTAAATTGACAAAAATTCGAAAAATTTCAAAGTGTTTATTGTCTTACTTTTTAAATGTAGAATATCTAAGAATTAAAAGACATAAACAAAATGTCATTTCGGATTGAATTTTAAAAACGTTGGTTTTTAAAAAAGTTAGGATAGGTGGAACATTGTGCTAGATGTCGTGTCGAGTGTATTACATGTCTAATTTGTAGTCGACTCAGGCATGATTTTTGGCACGAAATTAAGTATCTTCCAAATTCGATTTAAACACTTGTTTAGTACTAATATTGACCTCCGCAATCGATTAAAAGTGAAAACTCGTGATTTAAAATTTTTAAGAAAAAATATTTCTGAAAATGTTAAAGGGGGTACCCTTACCTAAATTTCAAAAAATGTCGAAAATTTTCAAAACGTTTTTTTGTTCTTTTTTAAACGTAGAATTGCTATAAATGTCAAGACATAAATAAAATGTCATTCCGCTTGAGAATCGCTTGATTTTTAACAAAGTTATAGTAGATGAAAAGTGAGGTTAGCTGTCCTGTTGAGGGTGTTGCATGTCTAATTTTTAGTCGACTCTGACGTAATTTTTGGCCAAAAATTAAACATCGTCCAAAACACTTTTAAACACTTGTTTAGTATTAATTTTGACCTCCGCAATCGATTAAAAGTAAAAACACGCAATTTAAAATTTTGAAGAAAAATTTTTTTCTGAAAAATGATAAGGGGGGACCCTTATGAAGAAAATTCGAAATTTCTTTTTCAAGTTTGATATTGTTATTTTGAAAGGTAAATATGCTCGATGGGTATGGATACGTCAGAAGAACTAATGAATAAACAAAACTAAACGAAGCACAACGATGAGTGTGAACGCGGGAATTGCCTAGGTTGTGTCTTCTGTCCAGATCACGTGCCCCCCCTGTAGACGGTACCGGTTGAACCGTGCCCGAACCCGAACCCGCGCCCCATGGGGGAGAGTGTCAACAGACTTGGCTTTATCGTTGACATATACGAGCACTTGTGAATTATGGCAAATAAATGGGACGGCAAACAAATAAATGTTAACTGTTTGCTGCCTAGAAAAAATAGCTAAATCAATAAATGAATTTGTTAAGAAAATACGCGAGACACACAAGGGCACGATAAATGCGATAGATAACGCCACAATTGATATTGATATACGCCCAGATAATGCGCCCACAAACGTAAATATTTTTTTGCATTTATTTTCCGTGGAATTTTCTGCGTTTCGCGACAAATTAAGTAAATTTCTTTTGCATATGATATCGTTAATTAGATCATTTCATATGGAAAGCTTGACAAACTGTCCATCTAGTCGGTCGTATCATATGACACTTGACTAATTAGCACGTATTACTTTCGTAACAGAAAATATGAATGAGAAAAATTTAATAATATAAGCTAATATTATTAGAAATATTAATATATAATTCTTATCAATTATATAATGTATTAATTTGGAAACATGCCATATCTCAAAGAGATTGACAGTAATTGCCCATTAAATTTCATAAAAATTAACATATTGCTCTTTTGTCACGCCTCGAGATAGTAACAGGTGATTTGATTATTATATAAGCTGATCTTATCAAAATCAATGTCGTCAATAGGTGTTTGAATCGTCATCAGTTCTCAAGTGGTACTTGTAGATACCCGTAAACAGTTTCAATTAATTTCTAAAGAGTGTGTGTGTGTGTGGGCCTAGAAGGACTTCGCACTACGATATCTTAGTCATATCGTTGTATATCAGGCATAAATGATTCACCACACACCCACATAGCCTTGACATTTGCTAACCGTTCCTCATCAAGGTCGCACGAGTTCCCGCAAATTGTCTTTAGTGATAAGAACACAAATAATACCATATACCATATAAATACATATGTTATATACAGGCAGACGGTCCGTCGAACAGCTGACATAGTCAGCAAAAGTTAGCTTGAAATTGATATTAATTAGCTTTTGCCAAAACAATTCCGCTAAATAATAATCACTTTCCGTTGATTTATACTATTCTCGGGACAATGACAAATGTATCACATGACAAATAAATCTAATTACACATATCGAAATCGAGAAGGAGAGAGATAGATTTTTAGTTTTCAAAATTACCTTGGCACAAGCAGCTGATCGCAAGAAAAGCCGCCAGAAATTCAACTGAGAACTGCATGGCAGGTTAACGTACTATTAGCGGGAATTACTTCAAGGGAATTCCTTTCGTAGATGAGTAGATCCTTCACTAAGCTCCCGGCGAAAGCAAGACCTAACGGTTGGCTGGCCAATTCAGAACTGTGCGGACGTTTGCCGTTTGAAACACCTTCACAACTTCCTCAGCGTCAACGAACTAATTGAAAATTCGAAAGCTTAAATCCCCGCATATAGCGCGTGCTCCACACTGAGACACGAATCGTAACACACATATAACATATAACAAAACTCACACATACGCACGATCAGTCGATCGGTAGATCGGTTGGTCGCACGAACGACGATCGATCCATCGGCTACGGCCGTTTTGTCTAGGGTATTGAAGTATTGAGCTGTTCGAGCTTCGCTCTAAGTCTTCCGACTTATGGAAATCGAATTTGAAGTAGCATTACGAGCAGCCGAAGCACTCGGTCGCTCATTGCGACTGCAACACGCTGCGTATGCTTAACTTTAATTTAAATAGATCCCCCAGCCAGACAAGGAGCCGCACACCAAAAAAAAAAAAAAAAAAAACTGATTCGTCATTATTCGCGCCTAGTTAATGCTTAGAGCAAATAATGTGTGGAAACTGCTTTCAATCATATGATAATATTTTGTTTTGCATGCATACTAAAATTTACCAACCCCCCCCATGTTCCCCAGACCCCTGGAATGTTCCCACCTTAATCCCAAACAAATATTGACAATATTATGCAGAAACCTACTAATTGATCGCGTGGCGTTCGCGGACGGAAATCGAGCAGGCGAATGAATTCATTTAGAGTGATACAATATTCACACGTTCACTACTCGCTTCTAGTTTCATTCGCGGTTTATATGGTTTACATTAAAAAAAAACTAGTTCATGGAAAAGTATAGTTAATAAAGTTACACTTATACATATATAAATTGAACACGTGTCATTGTAAAATTATTTATTTATTTCAAGTTCACAATATGCTAAGATATTGAATTTCATCGCATAAACCCCTTCTGATCCAATTACGGTTGGGAATTTGTCAATATTTGATTTACAATCGTGTAGGAAATGCGTGATTAACATGGCGAATTCCAAGTAAATCCACTACTTATCGACCTGACATGTGTACAATACATTGTGCACTCTATATATAGTATATACACATACGTAATATTCTTAGCTTAATTTTGATTCAGTTCCGATTGCGACTCATAGGAACTTACTATAGACACAGCAAAACAGTTGGTTGTAGATACGATACTATTATATGTCAATATTGTGCTTCTTTTTTTTCCAGCTGTAATCAATGGCAATTTCTTGGTTCAACCCAATCAATTATACATAATTTCGCAATAATTTGATTGCTAATAATGCCTTGCGATTCTCAGTTGATTTTGGTTTTTAATCGTGTGCGAATCGTTAGTTTTCATTGTTTTTTTTCGACTCGGATCACTTAAATATATAGACACGATTCCCTAATGATACCCTTAAATGTGCTAATCAATAACATATGTGAGCCATATGAGTATGAGATGCATCTGGTGGTCACATGATCGAACAAGTTAAAGGATTACCCCCACCATCGTTATAATCAGCTTGCAGCAGATCGTTGAAAAACACTGACATAGTAACAGATCAATATTTGTTGGGCCAGACAAAAGACTGTGTGTGCTAACAAGTCGATGTATAAGTATTAATTACGAAAGAGAGCTACGATCTCCAATACACTCAGTTCAATTAACAGACAATATATTCGCACGTCAAAACAAATGCCCCCATATGATTCGAGTTCGAGTAGCCTAGATCAATGAAAACGTGTGTGAGTTTAGCACATTTTTTTATGTGATGTTTTGGCTTGAATCATTTCATAATCTACAGTGATTTACCGGATATATGTACTTAGCTTCATAATGATAGTATTAGATATAGAGCTATGGGTGCAGTTAGTTGAAGAATGCTGAAAATTATTATGCATTCCCGACGAGTCGCATCCGATATGAATTAATAATCAATTATTTGAACATAACGAAAGCCATAAAACTGAATGAATCTGATTTAACAATGATTTGGCAATCCGTCTTCTGACTGGCATATATTTAAAAAGCTATAAAAAACAAAAACGGCGATGAAATCAGCACAACTGAGCATCAGCTACATACAAAATAGTTAAGAGGATTCAAAAGATATTTCTCGTAGATAGAAATATATGTAAATAGTCAACGTCGCGCACCCGTTTAGCATGCAAATTAACCCAAAAGGTGCACTACACTTTTATCAATTAAAAACACCTAGATTCTGAACGATCTGTGATCTGTGTTAGAATACATGTGCTACGTTCATGTTTTTCAGATACTAGATACGCGTGTCTCGATAAAACTGGCGTCATTCGATACTACGTGCCGGGCATGACAAAAATATAAGCGATCCACGACAGTTACGGTTTATATTTAGACCAACATGGCAAATCGCATACGCATCGTACATTACTATATATGTCTGCTTTGACTTAAGAACAACAACACTCCATTAATATGGCTTATCAGGTATAATTGATTGTCTTGCAAATTGTGTTCTGTGAATGGGTTCAACAATTTTTCATTCAGCACATTCTATAGCATACTTTCGATGGGGCAAGAAGTGCCGCCTAAAAGATCTCAATACGTTTAATTAAGAATTCCACTTAAGGCAAATTGAAATATACAAAATTTTATTAATGCTCTTCGAAAAATACAATAAGTAATTGCAAATGCAAATTAAATAAAATAAATAATAATAGTCAATTGTTTAATATCAAGAACTTTGGCAAAATATTTATGTACTTTGGTGTATGGGTGTTCTTACGTACATAATAATTTATGTACTCATATATCAACACTCTGTACTTATTTTTATGTGATGTAAATTTAGTGATTTTTGGTTATTCTTTGGACAATTGACAAGATGATCACTTTTTAAGAACTAGGTAAGATCATTTTCTGTGTCAAGTATCGCAACATTATGCCCTTGGCACGTCCGTTACGTATTACATTAAAAAGAAAAATAAAAAAGCGTACAAACCAAAAAGAACAACTAATATTCGATGTCTTTGCACTTATGGTCAACGATTTGTGTGATGTATGTATGTGTGGGTGATGTATATGCAAATGCATGTGATGTATTCCATTGTGGGAAGTCTCTCTGTTTTATTGTTTCAGGTGGGTCCTTTTTTGGCCTATTTATTCCTCTTTCTGCTCCTTGGCCGACATAAAAAGCTTTTGGCACGTAAACGTCATTGAATCTAAATAAATGAGAAATACTGATTAACGTGGGCTCATAAAGTTGTACGTTAAATATGTAAATAAAGCTTTTAATGCAGAATTCGATGCGATTGCCAAGGTCAGCGATAAAGCCAGCGATAGCAATAATACTATTTTTGTGTACACACCAATCGCGTGCTGCACCCATTTTGGTTTGTTCTTCCACACGACGCCGACTTGGTAGAATGGTATACCAATTAGTGTGATTAGCAAACCCATGGCGACCTCAAAGGGGGCCACATAAACCGGAACGACCACAAGGAAGGCGCAGACAACCACAAAAACAGCGGGTATCCACAACGAGACCTGTTAAATATACATATATATATTTAGATTAAAGACATGTATATTTAGATACTCTAACTCACTTTGATGGGCCGCTTCATGTCGGGATGTTTGTATCGGAAATATAAAACGGCCGACACCGACAGCATTATAAAGAAAGACTCCACGATGCTGCTATATGTAATCAGCACATAAACATCGCTCACCAGCAGCATCAAAATTGAGAGTACGCACTGAAAAGTATCAAATATTAAGTCAATTTAGGAATCTCTTTTGTTAAACAATTTGTACACTTACTAGAAAAACCAACGACGGAAGCGGTGTATAGCTTTTGACACTAATATGGGACAATAACGCCGGCATATGTCCGTTGCGGGCACCCACAAAGCACATACGGGAGGAGGTCATAATGTGTACGGACAGGCCGCCGAATGCCGATATGGCTACCATAATGGGTATGATCAGTGAAAATCCGCCAAGTATCTTGTTGCCAAAGGTCTGCAAAAAGGGAAATTAATTAATCAGAAGGAAAGAATATCAAAGAATATAATTTTCTACTTACCACCGCAATGGCATTCGAGGCAATCATTTCGGGGGCGGACAGCACGGCAAGATATGCCATATTGGCCAGCACATAAATACCCGTCACGAGGGGCAAAGAAATATAAATGGCACGTGGTAAATTACGATAGGGATCGCGTAGTTCCTCTGTCATAAAATTCAAATAGTTCCAACCAGCATATGAAAAGATGCCGGAATAAAATGCTACCGAAAGTTTGCCAGGATCAGTCTGGGTATTTTCAAAGGGCTTTTGGAAATTCTCCGTATGCCCCATTAGCATCCAAGCTAAGCCAATCACAATGATCAGTACCAATGCCGCGATTTTGGTGAACATAATAATATTCTGCATTTTCGTTGTGATTTTCATGTAGTATGAGTTAAGATAGGTCAGGAAACATATTGTAGCGGCCGCTAGCAACTGCAGTGCTATTTTCGGAATTTCACATCCATCGGCGAAGAACGGCTGTAAGACGTACGAGGCGAAAGTCAGACCCATGATGGCATTGGTTGTGGGGCTAAAATATATAGATTCGAATACATATATCAGATATGAAGCAATAAAGTTAAACAAAAAGAGTAATTGTAGGCTATAAACAATGATTATAAAGTGTTTATGCTACTGAAATTAAATAAACAGAGCTTTAAATTATTTACTCTACCAAAATGGAAACATGTTTCTATCTACTCCATAGCAGACATATGCTTATCAGATATCAAATGTAATGCTAACCCTTTCAATACACATGTTATTTCCATTTATTTGTTGACGCATGCATTTGCAGTTGTTTTCTTATCGGAAATACACTTGGCATACATAAATAGCATTTTGATAATGATAATCGAGTCATAAGCGCAGTCTGCCAATGTGCGCCTTGTCAATGGAAATGTGGACTCTTAATGCATAAACAGCAATCGGTCGATAGCAGACCGAGATAAGAAGATTTATTTGCTTATGAAAGTGAAAACTGTCGACTTTGCCGAATGACCTTAAGCATGCCGGCATATGGGAACGGACAAATCCGTAGATTTCAATTGCTTCAGACGAAACTCGAGAATTGCTTGGGCAATTGAAAAAGTATTTCATTTAACCCTATGTAAATAAGGTTAAATTTGATGTCGGATCTTGAGATACTTACACAAATATCATCATTGCATCCCAGAGATAAAGAAATGCCGGCAACGAGCCGTATGCCTCCAAGATGTACGCATAATCGCCTCCAGATTTCGGTATTGCTGTGCCCAGTTCCGCATAGCAGAGTGCACCAATCATCGAGAGCATACCGCACAGTATCCAGATAATAAGGGAAGTACCCACAGCCTCGACCTCTACAATCACACCCTTGGGAGAAACAAATATGCCCGATCCAAAGATTATACCCAGTATAATGGCCACACCTTCCAGTAATCCCAGTTGCTTTTTCATGACAACACGACTGCTATCCGATTCCGCCGATCCTTCCCGTGGTGCATTCTTGTCATTGCTCACCGCTGGAGCTGGACTTGCTGCCACAATTCTGGGTGGGTTCTCCGTGCTGGGTGTGAGCAGCACCATTTCACTCGACGGCGTCGGCAACTCATTGGATGGCATCTCGTATTGGATCGCTAACGCTTGCCACACACGCTACACGCTTAAAGTACAAAAGCAGACTGACCAAACGCGCTGCCTGTGCCTATGCCTCTGCCCGTGGTGTGTCCAGCTAATTGATTAAGCGCCGAGAGGAGTGTCGCTTTCTTGCTGTTACCTTTTGATTAGAATTATGTGAGCCGGCGTCCGTGTGTACTGGATGTGTGGTGGTAGTTGCGTGTGGTGTGAGTGAGTGTGTGTTTGACGTTGACTTTGGGCGGCTTATCATCAGTTTATTCTCTATCCCGCTGTTTCGATAATCTGCCGGCTGGCAATTTTTTTTTTTTTTCATTCACGCATTCATTGTTTTGCTAACCCACTTCGTACATATGTATATCGCTAGCTCTTTCTGACAACTAAAAATCTACAGCTGTCCTGCTTTCGTCTCACGCACATGCAATTCGACTCTTTTCCAAATGTTTAGATGAATGAATTCGTTTCGTTCGATTTGCTAACAACTAAGTTACAATTATTTTGCAATTATCTGATTTAACTTAAATATGTATGTACAGAAAAGCTGCACATTTTAACTGAACAAACTAAAGTCTTCACGCACGTTGTGAAGTAAGAAAATGAAGGAATTGATAATAAAGTACGATATATCGATAATAAAGGAGCATATTTTTCATCCATGTGATAAATTATCGATTAATTAGATTAATGAGAAAATACAGTTTATTCTTGTAAATATTTATGTTTAATGTACGTTTTTTCCTGATATAATGATTGATTGTTGCTTTAACTTTAAAATTGTTATTTTTTCAATAGTTTACAAATGTATCGTGCATTATGTACAAATGGTCATCTTTATTTCTTATCCTTAGCTTGCAATTTAGAGTGGATCATATCTTTGAATTGTGTCAAAATCTTATTTTCCCGTTTCTGTCGCTCTTCCTTACTGAACATAGCCAGAGCCCGTTTCTCGTCCGCCGAATAAAGCTGATTTTCCTTTCGTATACGCACAGCCTCCATGCGTCGATGACGACTTCCACTCATGACATAGCCCACGGATTCAAAGTTTGCTATTTCGTCCGATGTAAGACCGATTTCACCACGTCGAGGTATGCGCTTTCCTTCCGCAATATAGGCAGCCATGGCGGCGCCTTCACCGGGCAGCAGGGCGCGACCAAAGTCCTTTTGATTCAAACTGCCGCCAGTGCGCAAGGACGGACCAACATCCTCGTCATTTTGGGAGGCACTGGTTTTAGATTTGGACTTACTAGCACCAGATGAGCTCTTTTTATGTTTATCAGCCTCAGATTTACGTTTCTTCTTCTTTTTCTTATGTTTTTTGCTGGAGGATTTCTTTGATTTTTTCTTCGATGGTTTCTTAATTCCTTCCGCAGTCTTTTCCAACCAAACATCATCATCGTCGTCTTCACTGTCGGAACTGTCTTCGCTCGAGCTGCTGTCATCGCTGCTGGAACTCGATGAGGATGATGACGTTTCGGAGGAGCTGCTCGAATCCTTTTTATGTTTTTTCTTTCTTGATTTACTTTTCTTTTTCTTTGACTTCTTGCTTGACTTCTTGCTGCCCTTCTTTTGCTTTTTCTTTTTGGGTCCCACAAACGAGCCCTTCACTAGCTCCACATCATCGTCGTTGGGCCGCGTTGGACTCGTTTCCCAAACCTCTGGCACACCTTCCTCGCCGATTCGCACACGTTGTGCCCTTCGAGCATTCATGAGTTTGGAGTCGCCCTTGCCCTGTCCATTTCCTCTGTGGCCATGGTAACTTCTGCTTGGACGTTCTGCAGGATCGTTTATGAAGCTGCCTTCAGGTGCACGTCCTCTAAATGGATTATTTGCTCCTCCATTGAAACGATCGTTAGGCCAACGTTCGACAGACTTGGATTTATGTTTCCTAGTTCGATTCCGACTGCGTGAATCAGAGCTGCTTTCGCTGCTGCTTCCGCTACTTGTTTCGCTGCTGCTATCGCTGCTTGAGTCAGAACTCAAAGAACGAGAACGGGACCTTTCACGTCGTTGTGGTTCTCGTTTACTTGAGTGGCGCTGGTCCCGGGAAACAGAGTTTCGTGCCGTAGAAGCTTTATCTGGGCCATCATTTCGTTGTGTTCGTTGTCTCCTCTCCCGGTCTCGTGTTCGAGACTCTGATCGTCGATGTGTAACCGGCTTGCCTGATTCATGCCTATCCGATCGTCCATACGACCGACCGCTGTCCTGTTTTTCACGATATCGATCTCTTCGTGGGCTGTGTGAACGATTTCTGCTACGCGAACGCATTTTATAGACAATTTACTAATTTAGTTTCACATAAACAAAGTATTACTTCGGCAAAACGTTTACGTTGTTGATATGAACAAATTATCGATATTTGCTAACAAGAGTTACTCCATTATCGATACTTTTTAAGGTTGCAAGTAATTCTTAAACATAGAATGCAAATTGCTATAACAAATTTTCAATAATTTTAGGAGAATAAATTAAATCATTTAAGTATATACACTTATGTCCTACGGTACGATAAAAAAAACAATACATATTTGTTTAGTGTATGTTAACAGCAACGTATAAAGGCGAATAGCCCATTCGAACTTCTTCTTCTTGAACATATGTGCAACAACTGTTAATAGTATGTTAAAGTGTGCAGCAACGTATACGTCTGAATGTCATCATTAAACTTCTTTCTGCCGTAGTGTGACGTGTACGCGTAGCGAAAAATCAAAGTTTCTTTTGTAAAATTGTACAATTTGCTTTATATTAATCTGTTTTTGAACGCAGTACACCTAAAATGGGTTCATTTCGTCGCGAGAAGGATGAGGAAGAGGATGGTAAGTAGTATAGAAGGAGAAAAATATCAATAACAGTGCCACTGATGCGGCAAGGGAAACCGACTGTCAAACTGAGAGGTGCTCCGCTGGCAAAGCACTAATGTCGACAAGTCGAAACAAGCAGAGAATAAAAAAAAACATTCATACTCTCTTACTTACAAAATACACAAACTCATATTTTTTTTCAATTTTTTACTGTCTGTCGATTAAAAAATGCTATTATTGACATATTTTAATTTGCGTGATCATTTAGGTCCGACGAACGCATATCAGAATCTAGAAAAGACTTCGGTACTGCAGGAGACCCGCACCTTCAATGAGACGCCTGTGAATGCTCGAAAATGTATTCACATTCTGACCAAAATTCTCTACCTGATTAATCAGGGAGAGCAGTTGGTGGCACGCGAAGCAACTGATTGTTTTTTTGCAATGACAAAGTTATTTCAGTCTAAAGATGTGGTTCTCCGTCGCATGGTCTATTTGGGCATTAAGGAGCTGAGCTCCATTGCCGAGGATGTAATTATTGTGACCAGCTCTCTCACAAAAGATATGACCGGTAAAGAGGATCTTTATCGTGCTGCTGCTATCCGTGCTCTCTGCAGTATTACAGACCACACAATGCTCCAAGCCGTTGAGCGTTACATGAAACAATGTATTGTTGACAAAAATGCTGCCGTTTCATGTGCTGCACTGGTCAGTTCTCTACGTCTGGCAAGCACTGCTGGAGATGTCGTCAAGCGTTGGGCCAACGAGGCCCAAGAGGCAATGAACAGCGACAATATTATGGTCCAATACCATGCTCTTGGCTTGCTCTATCACATTCGTAGATCGGATCGTTTGGCCGTCTCCAAACTGGTTAACAAATTGACCCGTGGATCCCTGAAAAGTCCCTATGCAGTCTGTATGCTGGTAAGATCTATTATATACCAACAATATTGAAGAATTGTTACCTATAATCAATTCATACATAGATTCGCATTGCCTGCAAACTGATTGAAGAGGAGGATGTGCCTGCCGAGGAGCTAGCGGACTCGCCGCTTTACACATTCATTGAGTCTTGTCTACGTCACAAGAGCGAAATGGTTATTTACGAGGCAGCCCATGCCATTGTCAACTTGAAGAATACGAATCCTCGCATGCTCTCGCCAGCGTTCTCCATTTTGCAACTCTTCTGTGGCTCGCCAAAGGCAACTTTGCGTTTTGCAGCTGTACGCACGCTCAACAAGGTTGCCATGACGCACCCGGCCGCTGTGACAACTTGTAATTTGGACTTGGAGGGTCTTATTACCGATTCAAATCGTTCGGTGGCCACATTGGCTATTACCACGTTGTTGAAAACCGGTGCCGAGTCCTCAGTAGAGCGTCTGATGAAACAGATCTCCACTTTTGTGGCTGAAATTTCTGACGAGTTCAAGGTTGTTGTCGTTCAGGCAATTTGTGCTCTGTGCGCAAAATATCCAAGGAAGCACACAGTACTGATGAACTTCCTAAGTGGTATGTTGCGCGAAGAAGGTGGACTCGAGTATAAAACATCAATTGTGGATACCATTATAACCATCATTGAGGAGAATGTCGATGCCAAGGAGTCGGGCTTGTCCCATTTATGCGAATTCATTGAAGATTGTGAGCATGTCTCGCTGGCCGTACGCATCCTCCATCTGCTAGGCAAGGAAGGACCCTTTGCTGCCACACCCTCAAAGTATATACGCTTCATTTACAATCGTGTCATTCTTGAGAGTCCCATCGTACGCGCTGCCGCTGTAACAGCACTTGCCCAGTTTGGTGCCTCTTGTCCTGCTTTGCTGGCCAATATCCTGGTATTGCTTGGCCGCTGCCAAATGGATCCGGATGATGAAGTACGTGATCGTGCCACTTACTATCTGAGCATTCTGAACTCGGCCAAGCCCGAGCTCTACAAGAATTACATCATTGAGCATGAGAATTGCTCTCTGGCGCTGCTTGAAAAGGCTTTACTTGAGCATCTAAATGGAGAACTGAAAACGACATTTGACATTTCTACCGTGCCCAAGGCAGCAATCGTTAAACAAGAGATCACAAATGATGTTATGATGGTTACAAGTGCACCACGGGCACCTAAAATTACACGCGAGGAGGAGAGCGCTGCTCGTCTGGCCCAATTGCCGGGCATTCAAGTGCTGGGACCCATCCATCGCAGCACGGCTCCTATTCAACTTACCGAAAGCGAGACAGAGTATACGGTGCAGTGCATCAAGCATATATTTGCCCAGCATGTTGTTTTCCAATTCGATTGCCTTAACACGCTTTCTGATCAATTCCTGGAGAATGTTCGCGTGGATCTGTCCCTGCCCGATGGATACACGGCGCGTGCCGTAATTCCTTGTCTTAAGTTGCCCTACAACGAATTACAAACGACTTACGTGATTGTTGAGTTCCCACAAGATGCAAGCAGTTCCATAGGTAATACCTAATTCTTGTACATAATCAACTTATTTGATTGAATTAATCTCTTCTCCTGCAGCCACATTTGGTGCCACCTTGCGCTTTGTGGTGAAGGATTGTGATCCAAACACCGGTGAGCCGGACTCAGAGGAGGGTTACGATGATGAATACATGCTTGAGGATCTTGAGATCACAGTGGCCGACCAAATACAAAAAACGAAAAAGAACAACTTCCAAGTAGCCTGGGATGCAGCTGATAGTGAGGGTAAGTTTAGGATTAGCCCGCTCTTCGATCTTCAGTTTGTAATAAACCTTTGGTCAATTAACAGAATGGTTACAAGCGGAGGATACATTTGTGCTATCCGCTGTAAACAATCTACAGGATGCTGTCAACACAATTATAAAAATACTTGGCCTGGGTGCAGCCAACTTATCCGAAAATGTGGCAGAAGGCACTAACCTGCATACTGTACTTTGTTCAGGTAAGTTAATGAACAATTTAATAAAACCAGATAATTAAAACGATTTTCTGTTGCAGGTACATTCCGTGGTGGGGTCGAAGTGCTGGTGAGGGCCAAGCTGGCACTTTCGGAAGGCGTCACACTAAATCTGACAGTGCGTAGCACAGATCAGGATGTAGCCGAGCTAATTACGGCAGCCATTGGATAAAATAGAGAGCCATGCAAAAATCTCATCTGGTTTTTGCGTGCGATAAATATGATATAAAACTTAAATGTAATCAAAAACCCCTTTATAATTTTGTAGCTATAAGTTGCGCCCTAGTAATACATAACTGCTAGATTGCAAATTTTAAAGCCGTATTGTAAACTTGATCATTCGATTTGGGCATTTGTTAAACGAGTCTCCTTTCCAAAGGGAATTTATGCAGTTTACAAAGAATTATACTTTATATATTTTTATCTGTTTATGATCGATTTAACCCGCGCGTGTTTAGTTTAAGCATTGAGAACATTAAATGAAATACACTATATATGCAATACTTACTTGCCTTCTGTGTAGTTTTTTGGATTTGCTAAAAAGTACTTTTGGTTCGCTGGGATTGACAATAACTTTAGTATAAGACTTAAAAGTAAGCTTATAACACGTCGTTAGTTTATTTTTGTATCTATTTTTATTTAATTATAAATAACTTAATTTGCAATTTATACAATCTTTTTGTTTTTTACCTCACGCTTTAACTTTTAATGCTTAAACTACTTCTTGTTGCTGCATTCATAATAATTTCTTGTGCTCTTTTGTTTTTATTTTTTTTTTGTTCGCAAACGATTTCACTCGCATCATCTATATGTGTATCTGGGTTCTTTTGTTGATCTTTAATTTAATTTATAAATACATATCGCACCAATTCGATCGATTCAGTATTCATGTTAAGTATTTAGTTAAAAAGTTCATGTAAAATTGACGCAAGAGTAAAAAAACACCACACGAAAGACTTATTACCATTTTAGATTTTCTTGTTTTGGAACAATTTCACACAGTTAATTTCAATTCGTTACAATTTTATGCTCATTGTCAGATCGATTATTAGATTTAAATTTAATCTTATGCGTATATGTATGTGTTTTATTTATATGTATGTATATGCATGCACCCTCTCACGCTTAAAACGCTAATTATTCGAAAACAAATGTGAAATTATGCATTTTGTGTTCGTTTTTCAACAGTTTCCTGCAGACCCGCTCATTAGATGTCATTTCCTATGAACGCTACGCTTAAATGACATAATTTCTTTTAGTTTTGCTTTTATATTACACACTAGAACTGCAAAACTGTCATAAATACTATCGAAAACATAATACCTGTTTAACGTATATCTTTAAGGCCTATGGATCACAAAAATTCTGATCCATGCACAATACAACTAATTCAAGACTAGATTCGATAGTTTTTACGATAGTAATAGCAGTTCTAACTAACACACACACTAGCTAGTAAATTGATATTTGTTTTCCTTATCATCTGCACTCACACATTTTGATATTCTTTTTTAGTTTTGTTTCTTTTTCAATTTCCGTTACGGGCGCTTATCTTGTTTTCTAGCTGATGTCTCGCACAGCACATGCACATATACATATAGATATAGCTTTAGATTTATATATATGTATTTATGAACTAAACTATGCTATTCATATATATTACAATTAGCATACACATATTTCTTGTTTCGTTTTAAGGTTTGATTCTTTTGTTTATCTCTTAAGGATGCGCGTATTGAGCCAGGCCGGAAACTATTCTTTACAACATTCACAACACTGCTCCGGCCATATTTAGTGAGTCGTCGCTTTAAGATTGATTGATTCGTTGGGGACCTTTGACTATTGAGCGCACATTAAATGATGAAAATAGTCCTGCTTAACTGCTTTAAGGGGCTACAATTAAAATCTAGTTAATGCTTGGATTATATATCTTTATACAGAGTGAATGAGTGCTAGCTGGTGGTTGTTGGTAGTTCTTGTTGCGATTCTTGTTCAGTTTGGATGGGTATGATTCACATCACTTCAGCATTTAAATTTAACCATGGGTATATGTTTGGAAGTCACACACTTGTCACAGCACCACTCGGCAAACACCTCCTTGTTGAGCATTTGAAAGGCCGCCTCCGATAATCCTACGCACGTTCTGTAAATTTAATATAATTGTTATTGGAAATGGTCAAATGATAATCCACTAATATGCTATGGACTTACCTGTGAAAGAAGAAATTACAACCAGATTCACAGAAAACCGCTTCATCGTTGTCGTTAACCTCCTTATGGCACATGCCACACGGATAAATTGGCGGTGCGTTCGGATTCTGAGGATTGAAGACCATTGGTTGACCTGGCGGATACATTTTTCCGCCACTCATTGTCATTGGTTTACCCATTGGACCACCCATTTGGCCCATGGGACCTCCAGGACCCATTGGGCCGCCCATGTTACCCATTGGTCCACCCATGGGTCCACCGCCTACGCCGCTACCACCAAACATATTTTGCCCGCCCATCGGACTATGTCCGTGTCCGTGGTTGTGTAGATGTGGGTGTCCATGTGCGTGGTGAGGTGGCATTCCATGATGGGGCGGCGGTCCATTCATGCCGCCAGGTCCTGGCCCTGGTCCTGGTACACCGCCCATATGACCGTGTCCCATGTGTGGGCCCACATTGCCGTGTGGTCCCATCATGTGTGGATTACCAACACCACCGCCGCCACCTCCCATATGCGGTGGCATACCTCCCGGGCCATGCCCGTGCATACCGGGACCAGGTCCCATCATATGATGCGGCGGTGGGCCTCCGGGATGTGGATGATGCGGGTGTGGATGATTCATGAGTTGCGGGTGTTGTGGTCCAAGATGCTGCGGCTGCTGTGGCGGCAGCATTTGATTCATGCCCATACCCATCGGACCGCCAGGACCATGACCTGGCCCGGGTCCAGGCCCTGGTGGTCCACCCATATGCATGCCCATCGGACCATGTTGCTGTTGCTGTTGTTGTTGCTGCTGCTGTTGCTGCATAGGAACATTTGGGATCATTTGCTGGCCCATCATGGGTCCATTGTTATTGTTGCTATTATTTCCGCTTCCAGGTCCACTCAGCGCAGGCGATTGAAGCGGACTGGGACCAGAGTTAGGCATGCCAGGACTAGGTCCGGCGCTATTGAGCGCATGGTGCGGTGACATGGCGGGTGGCGCTGGTGAAGACGTAGGCACTGACGTGGTCGCCGTTACCGTTGACGTCGTCGTCGCTGTTGAGGCTCCCGATGACGCCGAAGGTGGCATTGGACCGTTAGATTGCATTGAATTGGGTAAGCCGCCCAATCGACCACCAGCCGCAGCTGGCGACAGATGTGGATGCGCATTATTTTGATTGTTGTTGCTAATGTTGTTGGGATTACTTCCACTATTGTTATTGTTGCTGTTGTTATTATTGTTGCTGTTGATATTCGCATTATTGTTGGGCAGATTACCGCCCATCATGTTGCCGCTGCTGTTGTTTGTGTTAGCCGGCGACATACCTCCCGGACCAACTAAGGCACCTGGTCCAGGACCTGGCCCTGGGCCGGGTCCACCGGACATGTGGCTATGATTTGTTGGTCCATTGCCCAACGGACTATGCAAAGGCGGAGGTCCCATTTGGCCGTTGTTCATGTGCGTCTGTTGCGGGTTTTGTTGCTGTTGTTGTGATCCTTGTTGTTGTTGCTGCTGTTGACCTGGTCCCGGTCCTAATGGACTTCCAATTTGATTGCCCATGGGAGAGCCCATTGGCAGCGAGTTCATTGGCGAGTTCTGGCCTGGGCCCGGTCCTCCATTTCCACCCATTGGCGATCCTTGCATCGCACGAGGGTTTGGGCCATTGGGTCCACCCATAGGCGATAATCCGCCCATCCCCATATGATGGGGTGATATGCTCGGTCCGCCCATATTACCCATTGGACTCATGCCACCCATGCCGGCCATCGCACCCATTGGGCTGCCCATGGGAACTCCGCCTGTTCGGCCATGATTCATGTGCGGCGGCAATCCAACGCCGGGTCCCATTCCATGCGGATGAGGATGCACACCAGGTCCTAAAGGACTCATTCCACGCATTGGCGGCGGTCCTCCCATATGTCCATGTGGTCCATGCGGTCCATGACCCATGGGTCCACCGCCTGCACCTGGATGATGTGGATGCATATGCGGATGCATGCCCATGCCCATACGTTCTTCCCAATGCGGGTGCGGACCAAAATGACCAGGTCCACCGGCTCCGCCCATCTGATTCATGGCCGCCATGGCTGCGGCTGCCGAACTAGACATGGCCGACACTTGTGGGCTGTCATCAAATGGGTTGGAAGCGACTATCGTATCACCAAAGCCACCCATTGGTGGTGGCGGTAATAGATCTTGGGGTGTTGGCGGCACTGATTGCTGTTGTTGCATAGAATTGGCAGCGGCGGCCGCTGCAGCTGCTGCCGCCGCTGCCGCAGCAGCCGCTGAGTTCGCTGCATTCGAAGTTTTCCGTCGCTTCTTAGGATTACTCGGCGCCGAGATGATATCCGTCGGAGGTGGCGGTTTAAAATCAGGTGGACAAAGCCCACCTGCTGGACCCGGCAAACGATATGGCGCCATACCGATATTGTGGGTCATATTCGAAGTGTTTTTCTTCCGAATGGTGGCAGCTTTTCTTTAACTACGGGGCGAACGAAAAATGTCTATCTAATGGCGTCGTCGATCCAATACGGATCACGACGCGTCTATAAAATTTAAGTGTGGTTTTGCCACGGATGGCGTGCGATTCTTAAAGTTCCGTTAATCCTGTGCAGCGCTGAAGATTCGCCAACCTGTGCAAGAGTTGCCAATCAGTATTAAAGTAGTTTATTTACTTCTTTATTTTCTAATTACTTACAAGTGCATTCCAAGAGTGACCACTCTTAAAAATCCTTTGAGCAAATGTGGAAGGGTTACCTGCCTATTTGAAAATTTATATTTAGTAGGTATAAAAATATATTCTTTATTTATTTATTTGTCAGAAAATTTACCTGAGCATTCCAAAGGTGACTGATTAATTTGAAATATCTCTCAAGCAGACGCCGCCACAATTCGACGACCACTTTTGATCAATTTCCGAGCTGGCAACTCTACGCGCGCATGTCGTCAGCGTTGGCAGCGTCTCGGTTAACGTAGCGCCAAGCAGCAGCAGCAGCCGCTGCAGCAGCACCTGCAGCACAAATAATGTTCAGCTCGTATGCAAAACTTCACGTTGATTAAAACTTAAGAGTTTTGATATGATTAATTGATGTCTCGTTATGCGCGTTGTTTCTTATTTCACTTTTTTTTACTTGACGGCTCTTCTTCTTACCACCGATTTTATGTTCTTTTTGCACTACCACCACCGTAAAGCAGCGGCAGCTATTTAGCTGCTTTTTTTTAATTAATTATATACCACGAATGATGCGACCCCATATGTGTTGTAATTTATAAAAATAATGTACACTTTTATAGCTTTAATATGTAAGTTTACACTTTCCGCAATAAAAACTGCTTCGAGGTTTTGCACTTCGTTTTTGTTGATGGCCGCGGTGTCCAGGCTATATTTTTATCGTAAATTGAATGCCGTGTAACCATTTGAACACAATAAGCACACAATGTTGCCTTATTGGGCGACACACTATGTCATTTGATCGTCTTTGGTTAAAACTTGTATAAAATTACAATATTTTGCCAATTTTCGTATGACAAGCGTCGTGGATTCTAAAATATAAATAATTTTCCTCGCCTCTCAGTCAAGGTGACCGTAAATCGACAACAAGCTAATACCAAGATTCCATTCCTTATATGCAAGTTAGGGTAACCCTAAAACACGCAATAATTTATCGATTACTTAATTTAAGGTTCATTTTGGTATATCATTAATTTTGCTTATCGATTGTGCTTATCTGCCTATAAGAAAACCAACGGATGTACCTTTTGAGTATATCGAAATACAAAAATTCCGATATAGGGCAACAAAAAACGATATATTTCTCAATTATCAAATGACAACAAGGTCTTATCGATACTATCGTTAGCATTGTTTTTGCTATTGACAAAAAGTGACGCTGCGTTTTGGCGCTGGTTGGTTTAAAATTTTTCATTGTTGCTAATTTTGTTTTGCTTATAAAAATGTGGAGCAACTTCGAGGCCTCAACATTGGAGGACGAAACTATCTCCAATGCCTTCTCATCGCGCAGTATTTTCAAAATAGGATCTGAAGAAACGGTAAAAATAATTGAAAAAAAAATGCACAAACAAAAGAGACAAACAATATTTTTGTTTTTAGGTTACAAAATATCCCTTAGTTCATGCATCTGTGCAGAGTGGCAAAATGGTTATATCCATTGACAAAAGTCTACTACTGCTAGAGGATGAGCTGATTGCCAAGTGTAGCTTTCTCAGCTTTTCAACGAATATTGATGCGATCGCTATATCAAGTAGTGGCAATCTTATTGTATGCGGTCTTACGGATGGAGAAGTACATGGAGTTTACATCAAGGGCTTGCTCCTTTTTAGTGTGAGCATTCGAATCGAGGATGTGAGTATATCGAATGGAAGTTTTACAAGTATCCAACAATTTGGTAAACACTTTTACTTCACCTGCCGAAATGGTAGCGTCTATTGGTAAGTAAGAATTTATCTTCTCTCCAGGATTTGTAGACTAAGCTGTGCCATTTTTTCAGTCTCAGTGAAATTGATGAATCAAGTCTGGAGTCGGTATTTAATATATCAGTCAATGATAATGAGACAGTGGCAGCCGTCTTAGACGATGTCACAATTCAACGCACGTTCACTGGCAAGTCATTGGCTACTGTGGATAGTGCTCTTCTGCTGAAGCAGATAACTGCCCACAGCTATGCAGAGAACAATCAGGAGAGTCATGATTTGATTATAACTGGCTCGCAAGGAACGATCAATTTTCGAACTGGATCTAAGGATACATCGCGCATCAATTTACCCAAACACTTTGGCAGCATAAAACAAATCTACAATATGGAATACTATATGTATGATTGGCAGTAAATTTTGAGATTTCCTACTTACCGCTTACACACACTTTGCAGCATTGCGCTTACTGAGTCTGGGCATTTGTTGGAGATTTGTCCATTCACACGGTGCATTAACTTGCGCCAACCGTCTCGGAATGCGAGTGCATTACTAATCGACGACATGCTGGTTATGGAGTGCAACGATGAAAATGTGGAGCTAATCATACTGACCAAGCTTACCCCAGATGGTGATCGCTTCATCCGAATTATTGAATATCCTTGTAAGATCAGCAGTTTTTTGTGAAAAGAACTAGGTATTCATTATTTTATTCATTCAGCTCTCAGGTGCAAGAACGAAGTGGAGGTTCCGCATCACGCTTGGCTAATACGTCAGCCCAAGAGTGCTGTTAACTTGTACTATCTAGCTACCAAAACGGATAGTGCTAAGGAACTTCCATCAGAAATGGAAATGATGATGGTGTCGGAGACAGATCCCGGTGATCGTTTTAAAAAACTCATTGCCAAGGGACGTCTGGAAGAAGCGGAGGTAACTTGTTAATCAGTAAGACACATTGATAATGTTGTAATTCATTTTATTTTGTACTTAGGATTTCGGAAAGCAATTTGAGTTAAGTCTGCAGCCGATATACGAAGCCAAGGCCAAGCGTATTCTCGTGGAACTATGCAATGTCAATGCATGCGAGTTGGAAAACAAATTTCAGACATTACTTAAACTTTTGGGGAAGATCGAAAGCAAAGCTTTTATTAGAAACAATCGCATGATAAATCTTAGCTCCCGTTCAATTTTGGAACGCTACTTAATCGAAATCAAGAAGAGATTGGACTTTGACGTAAGTTTCAGTTTATACAATTTTAAATATTGTTGATAGAGTCATTTATTTAGGACGACGAAGATGATCTGCTTGAAATAGACGAGCAACTGCATCGTCTTAAAACTCTATCGATCATTGATCCCTACGAATGTAATCCAGAATGGCAGAAGTTTGTGTACAACACAAATCTGGTAAAATTCGTCAAAGGCATGTTCAATAGCGACATGCCCACTGCATGTCTTATCTGGCGACGTCATTCGAGCAATATTTTGCCGCATCTCAGCGAGGATGAGTTACGAACTCTGCTTGGATTCATACCTACCAATACAGAGCCGCTTTATGTAATTCAGTGGCTTCGGCAATTTGTGCCAACGGTCAGCAATACCCATCCAACAATTATGCCATATATTACGGATTGGAGCATTGAGAGAACGCGAAAACTACAGTTTAGTGACCACTGGCCAGAAATTGGTCATGAATTCGCAACCAAAATATTGGAAATATTCGAAGAAGTTCAATTTATTTTCTCGTAAGTAATTACTACTATCTAAATTAGACATAATTTCTAATCGATCTAATCGATTTTAAAGAGATGTAAGACGACAACAAGAACGCAATATCGGTAAACTACGAGACCTGAATAATGCTTTGGAGGACTTGTCTGTATTGAAAAAGAGCTACAAGCTTAGCCTTACACTGGATAGTTATATGCAAGACTCGATAGATGCCACCGCATTACGCATACTCCAACGTGTTCATTTAGAAAATTTCCAAAGCCTGATAAAGGACTTTCTGTATCCCATCTATCAGGAGAAAGGACGACAGCTCTTGGATGTCATTAAACAGTACATAGCGCAGTTGGTGGCAAATCGTCAATCGCTCAGCAATTGGTTAGAACCAGCGATTGCCTGTATTGATTTGATACACAACGAGGACAGTCGCTTGGAGTGTGCTCTCTCAATCCTCCAAAATGCCCCAGTGCCCTGGCCAGATTCGTTGGCACCACTTATAAAACTGCGTAACTCGACGCATCCTTTGAGTGTAAAAATCAATGCCGAGTATGAGATCCAGGTTATTAAGATAATGAAAGTGAAATATGGCTGGCCTGCAGATAGCTCAGCAGACATAAATTTGGAGCTCTTTATGATGCGAATTGTAAAAATGAACTTACCAGACATGCTTGACGATATACGCACACTGACCAAAGCGGCACCAGAAATCTCCACCAGCGCCAACTTTAACTGTTGTTATCAAATGGGGAGACGGGGCCAAATCGATTTGGCTTATGACTTTTTCAAGAGTTTGATAGGGAAAAATAATGAAAAACATGCCAATGATGTTGTAGACATCTTGGCAAATTTACTTGAAGTGAGCTCTTGTTCTGGGGAAACTAAACAGGAAGAACATCTTAATCTACTCGAATTATTTAAGCTGATGTTGCCACACGTGGAACCTGTGTACAAAAAACGATACACACTCATCGAGCATCGCTTTAAGCTATATCAAAAATTCAATATTCAGCTAAACTGCAGCTCTGACCTAATATCATTGCAAAAGCGTCTGGAGCTGCTAGATGAGGGTATCGAACTGATCGTCTCCCGTGCCCAGGCTGCTCTTAATGTTTGTGCCCTTATTGTCAATGAAATGGGTGAACTTTGCACAGTACTTGGTCTGCAAAATGTTCATGGACTCTTACGAATTAGCCAGTGCATAGGCTGCCTGCCTTTAACCTGTGCGTTAGCTTATCATGTCCTCGAGTTTATCTCGTGTGTGCCCGAAAATAGCGGAGACTTTATCAACTTTGGCATTGAGCTGCTGGTTCAGCAAATAGCCGACGCCAAGAGTAATGGACACGGTGAGTTTGAATAAGTTTGACTGACTGAAGTTGCTCAAAGTTAATGGTTTGTTCTTTCGATTCAGATACGCATTCTTCGCTTCAGCTCCTAAGCGAAAGTGATCCATTAAGCTTACCTCTAGCCTATGAGCTACTAACTGAGGCACTAATGCACGAGAAGAGTCGTCGTAGCGATCTTACAGAGCTCATTAAGTATGTACGCGTGGCCGTCGTACACTACCCACTGGATGCCATTGAGACGCACTACATGAACAAAGATGAGGTCATAAATGAGCAAATATGCCGTGCTTTGGATGGTGTTCCGATTGCCTTTGGCGAAACAACACTTAACTTTTCCACAGCGCTTAATAACTCAATTGATATAAAATTAAATCCAGAACCCTCGAGCAAGAAGCGATACTCAGTGTCCATGTTCGATGAAGTTGATGTTGTGCAACAGCAAAAGCCTCAACAGAAGGTAAATATAATAATATAAGAGTTAATAAATTAAATAATAATTATTCTATGCTTTTAGAAACGTATTAATAGTAGTCTGCCTATAGTTAAATTCTTGGCACGCACTCTACTCCTAATGATCATTGAGACGGAACCGACAAACTCGCTGCTGTTACAATTGCAGCAATTACTACCGGATAACATTAGGAATGATATTGATGGTGCTCGTGCCGATTTCTTTTTGTCACTAGAGCATTTGACCAAAGCTAAGGAGCATGATATTTGGTATATTATGTCACAATATCTACTCGAATACCAAAAAATAAATCGTAGTAAGAAGATAATTAACGAAGGTTTCATCACACTGCAATTGCGACGCATTCTTCGAAATGCCATGAATAGCAAGGAGGCAAACTTGATTGGTAAGAAAAAGTTGTAAATATATTTATAATAGTGGTTTCTAATTATGATTCTATAACAGAGCTATTCACCATGCTGGTAGCAGATTCCGAAGCTCGTGCCCTGCTGGATAAACTCTCCACTGAAGTGAAAACGGATCAGCAAAAGATAAACTTTCTTACGCTTTCCGCTATGTACAATGAACACATTGATGAAATGGATATTGTGCACAACCTACGAGTCACGTCAGTACCTTAAGCACTTTTCATTAATATTATCTGCTAAAATTATGTTTATTTTTCCACAGACGTAACAAGCTATATTACTATTTAGAGTTCTGCCAGCAGGATCCAAGTATCAAAGGCAAATTTAATCCAGAAATGGATAATGTTGAGCATTTACTTGGTGAATTCCATAATAAGCGACTGAATGTGCATTTGCTGGAGCGCATGAGTGCCACCTTCAAGTTGGACTTTCAAAGAATGCTCATCACTCAGATCCTAAGCATTCTTCGTGCCCAAGAGCTGCGTTACGAGGTTAAATATAATACCTTTGGTGATGAAGAGTTGGTTGTTATGAGCAGCGTGCATGAAATGCGTGAAATGTGCCAACCCTACATAAATGAGATAAAGAACGTTAAATTGCTGACTTCAAAGTTAAATGAACTTATTGAGGAGGTGCGTATTGGGGTACAAATAATGAATACGGCAAATTTTCTTTATGCATTTTACTTCTTTCCAGATCAATATTTATTTTTATGAGCTATATCTTTGCGTTATCGAAATACTCATGTTCTTCGATGCTGCACCTAAACAGATGGAAACTTGGATGAATATTTTACACTTTTTACGTCATAAAATGGTCACACGGCGATGCAATCGTGCCGGACAACTGGAGACAGATATGTGGATGAAATCACAAAAAGATAATGGAATGTTACCCAAGATCGCACGTTATCGCCTTCCCTTCAAGCCCATTGTGGAGCATCCACTCAAAGACATTCTGAGTATGTTGCTATGTTGCTGGATTTCTTATAAATTTGTTACATTTATTTATTTCATCGGTAGCAAGCGAATTGAATGTGGATAATTGTCAGAGCTGGTTCCCGCTGATACTTATGTGTACTGAGCTGAAGGATTCTAAGAATATAGCACAAAACTGTGACTACTATTGCAAAGCTGCCGTAAAGAATTCCATAACGGAGTATAAGTCTAAAAACGATTCAGAGACATGGAGCCTGCATCCTACAAACAATGCATTTCTTAAATCGGTTCGTTATTTGAACTTTACTAATTTTATAATTTGAAAACTAATAAGCAATTTTTTCTAATTTTAGATTCTACGTTTGGTTAAGCATGTACACAGTCCCAGTAATGTTTTTATCATATTGTATCATGTGGCTAGTTATGCACGCGATGGGGCTGATCAGGTTGAAGCATTCTACGAGTGCTGGAAATATGTTAAATCAAATGAAGATGCTCTTATCAACGATCCGAAATGCCAGGACGAAGTGGCCAAGATAAAACGCATTTATCCCATTCACAAGACTCAACATTTACTTCATATGTATGGTCTAAACGATGAGAAACTGTTGCGTCTTGTCGAAAATCCTACGGACCTAATACATTGTTTATATCACCATGAGCTGATATTAAAATCTAGCAAAGTGGACATTAATGCGTTGGTTAAAGAAATTTGCACCCTCCATGAACTTAGTCTGGAAGCTATACAGTTTAAACTATTGCAAAAATGGTTATCAGTCACAATGGAAACAGCAGATGGTACTATATTGGAAGAGACATTTCTGGAGGATCAAAACTGGCATGAGAATGGAGCCCAAAGCAATGGAGCTGGTGATGAGACGGCTAATGCTAGCGAGAATGTTGTGCGTGCGTTTTATATTCTCAGAAGTTGGCCAAAGTCGGAGGCAGTTCAGTTTTTGGTGGGCCTTATTTTTAAAGGCGGGTAAGATATATCCACAAATATTAACTTACTCTTTTCGTATATCTAAAACGTTTTCTCTGCAGTTCGATTAACACCTCAACTCAACTTCAGATGTACGAATGTTACTCCAAGCTTAACGATGGTAGCAATTCCTTTACCAATACTCTCAGCCAGCGTCAGTTTATCACTATTAAGTGTGTCCATGAATTAAAGGCACTTGGATATAATTCTAATATTGAGAAATTTGCGGATGACAGTTGCGATAAGATCAGCATTATTAAAATGGTGTGGCAACGTAATGCCCAAAACCCTCTTTCTTTGGAGGTAATGGCCGACATTTGCCTAGGCTTCGATGTGCATTTGCCAAAGATCTGGAACGGTATACTCAAGCGCATGGTCCTCTTTAATATGGTGAGAGAACTGAACGCATTGGTCGACGTACTAAGCTGCAGGCCTCAGCTTTTGCATTTGGATGGCTTGGCACTGGCTTGGGACTGTGTGCTTTCACATCCTCTGAAGAATGCGGTGTCGACACGTTCTTGTGCTCAAGAAGAGCGGCTACAAAAGACCCTTCTGCGCCTACAAGCCTGTCCGGTTGTACATGCACTGAATCTCTATCAATTTGCTGAGCTATGTGTTCTTATTCATCGGCCACATATGGCCGCCACAGTGCTCATTTTTTGTAAGACTGCCGATCAGCGTGAGAAGATTCTAAAGGTAAGAATATTATTTACTATGAGCTCCTATATGATACTACTAATTGATTACTTTGTGGCAGCTTATACAATCGCGACATGTTAATAATCTTCGCCAGCAAATTGTGGAATTGGAAGATGCCGGCTTGTTGCCAATGGTTTTAAACTTTGCACTTAAAGAATTGAATCTATAAATAAAATATATTTTAACAAGTAAGGAAATATACAACCGAGCGTTCCCGATAATAATATTCTTCCCAACAGAAATTTAAGCACAAATTTCTGCGTCACATATTAATTTTTTGCTTTCAGCAAACACGTTGAAGGAGTAGGTAGCTCCTCATCATCACTGCTATTGACCACGAGCTAAAATATTTAATGTGTTGGGTGTACCAAACCTCTGCCCATTAAAACCATTTTCAAAATTTATTATTAGGGTTCCAAAATCGATAAAATGGAATTTAGCCCCAGCGGTCGTGTACGTATTTTAAAACATTCTCGTAAATCATAAATGTGATGGCCACGTCGAGACAGACTCGTACCATCCGAGTGGTGGT
The DNA here is from genome assembly GCA_018904105.1 of Zaprionus tsacasi. Lineage (NCBI taxonomy): Eukaryota > Metazoa > Arthropoda > Insecta > Diptera > Drosophilidae > Zaprionus > Zaprionus tsacasi. Next base: position 65,214 of record JAEIFR010000028.1, on the reverse strand, counting down.
ACCTTTGAAAAATGCTAGAGGACCCTCATCACGCATCGTATCTTTAACGTACTGTAAATGGGTTTTTTCACTCAATCGCTTTGTCTGCATTCGGGTCTTAATCACGTCCAATGAGATATTGGTCATAACCGATGCAGCGCCCGCTATAATACCAAAGATGCCAATCATAGTCGTAGGAATAGTTACTGATTCATCTTTCCCCGTGTACAAACTCTTTTGAGTGCACATAAGGTAGAATCGTATGGCCTGATTAGTGCCCTGTTTGACCATTGTAATGGTTAAACCGGTATATAAGCCTCGTATTCCTAAAATGAATAGGAAATTATTATGATATATGTAGTAGGTAATTTCGCCATTGAGTTTAACACTACCATTTCGCTTTATTATATCCCTTGCAGCATGAAACATGCCTCTATAACGCGGCCGTGGTTTATACATGTCATTAATAACCTTCATTTTTATCACTTCCATTGGGGTAACGGCTACCACCGCCTCTGCCATGCCGGCAATCAATCCACTCAAAAAAGTAGTTGATACCGAAAATGATCCATCCTTTTCTCTCCAACGTCTATTGAAATATTCGAATACCCCAAACCTAAAATTACGGTGTGTTATTGGCCATCAATAAATCAGATTTAATTTTACCTTGATGCTGCTCTAGGTATATTGCCCAGGACTATGACGCCCATTCCGCGATAGAGCCCAAAAACACCGTGCTTTGCTATCGTTTTCTTAACACAATCCAAGGTTCCAAAGTATTTCCTATTATTCTTGTCCAGCTGAATGCGTGTTTTTATAAGATCTGTTGGATGTGTCACTAAAATATTCACAGCTCCAGCAAAACCGCCAGCCACTGCTCCACTTATAAAACCCTTTTTAGCACTTCCTCTCCCCGATGACGACATTTTTTTTGTTTTGATGGTTTAACATTAAAATAATACCATCATGTCTTAGAAGATGATAGATTTTTATTGGGAAAGGCTAGGAAACGCTTATTTAATTAAAATTTTTCCATTAATAATAATAAATAAATTTATGAAATAAATTAAAACTGACATAAATAACAAAAACTTCGAATGAATAAAATAACAACTTGATTATTTGTATACCTCAATTATACACAAATGCTTATACCCTTCGACCATTGAAAATGGTTGAGACATGTCCTGTTTGTTTGAGACAACAGATCTCAGCTATTAAAAAATATTGAACATATCTTCCAAATTACCATCCGATCGAAACAATAATACAAAAGTCGTGTCGTTACTCGAGTAAGGCATAGTTGGTAGAATTATATATGATATTATGAGTTGAAATTATGAGTGTGGGGTTACACGACTTGTTTTGACATACTTTTGACGTGGTATGTCGCATAATAAAGAATAAAAGACGGGGCGTTGGTTGGTGTGCAAAACGAGCAGGGGGTGCAGATCCCCAATATCGTATTTAGTTTGCTTACTTTGATATCTTAAATAAATATTATTATTATAACCACATGTTGTCAAACACGTAGTCCACGATACTCTCGTAAATCATAAATGTAATGGCCACGTCGATACAAACACGTGCCATTAGGCTGGTATTTCCTTGCAAGAGTCCTCGAGGCCCCTCTGTTTGCAGTATTTTCTTATAGCAATCAAAAGGGTTACGACAGTTATCTGTTTTGGATTTCATTCGCATATTGATTAGATCCCCAGTAACATTAGTCAGAACAGATGCAGCACCCGCTATCAAACCAAAGATGCCAATCATAGGCATAGGAATAAGGACTGCATTATCGTGGCCAGTGTAAAAATCTTTCTGGGTACACATTAAGTAGAACCGTACAGCCTGATTAGTACCCTCTTTAAGCGCCGTCATAGACAATCCCGTATATAAGCCTCGAATGCCTAAAATGGGTTTTAAATGTTCAGTATTTTATCATAATTCGGCATTGGGTTTTCATGTTACCGTGCATCTTGGTAATATTCCTTACACCGCTATAAATTCCTCGAAATTGCGGTTTTGGCTTAGCCATTTCATTGATAACATTTAACTTAACCGTTTCTATTGGTGAAACGATGAAGACCGCCTCCGCCATGCCGGCAATCATTCCAGCAAAAAACGTATGCTTTAGTGAGAGGTCTCCATGTTCGTCTTGCAATTTGTAATTAACATACTCGAATATTCCAAATCTAAAACAAGAAACAAACCGACAATACAATACAAATATCGAAATCGATTCTGACCAATAAATAATATGTATAATTTCTGGTATCTCACCTTAATGCCAGTTTTGGTATATTACACAATAGTAAGAAACTCACTCCGCGATAAAGCCCGAGTATTCCATGCTGTTTAACCGTCTTTTTAAGACAATCAAAGCTACTAAGATATTTTTGATTTTTTTTTTTATCTATCAGCATTTGTGTTTTTATAAAATCTGAAGGATAAGTTATTAATACATCTAGTGCGCCAGCGATTCCGCCAACAACTGCTCCCTTAACAATGACATTTTTCCCACTATCTGCTTTCCTAGCCTTCATATTTATTCTGTACTATTTCTGGTCCATGGATTTTAGTTTAACTGAATATAATTTGAAACATAATTTCTACTGTTAATTAAAAAATGACTGTGCTGACATAAAAATGATAGAGCACACAAAAAAAAAAAACAAAAAACAAAAAGTGACTAGTATAAATATTATGGCATCATTTTGAAAGAATAATTGAAGATGCGCATTGAAATTTCAATATGTTATTAAAGAATTTTTATTAAAGAGAGTAATAGTTTGTTTATTGTCTGTTTTACTAAATAGAGATAAAAAGAAAATATTAATACGTGAATGACATTACTTATATAAATGAACATTGAACAACATAAATTAATATACATATATGCTAAGTGCTTTAATTGATATAGAAATCACTATAAAAAATAGATAAGATAATATGTGGCTTGCCTACTTGTTGCTCGGCTACAAAATAAAGTTCCAACTACTACTACCAATTTTAGTCTTGTTTTGTTTATCTGTGTCCCACTGTGCGCTGCGCAGCAATCAGCTGTTTGCCTCCAACGAAGCTGCCTTCAGATCTGGGTCAACGCGTACAGCGAATTGATTTAGATACATATTTTGTAAAAATTTAATTAAAACCAAGTATTAACTTAGTAAATGATGTTGCGTTCATTATTGGGAGTGCAAAAATGTTTACACCTGGCCAGCAGATCGTCGGGTCACATGCAGTCTTTGCTACGACTTGAAAATGCGTCACCTTTGGCAACAACATTATCGCAGTAAGTTTAAAAACTAAAATAAATAAAGCATTTATAGAATCCCATTTATAAAACCCAATTTCCACAGGCGCCACTATTCGCCGCCCACGCACATCAAACAGTCAGCGGTCCCAAATGAATCCGGAACAATGGCGCAAGGTAAGTCACCTTTAGATGAATTCTTATCTTTCATTTGCGGAGAGTAACGTAACAGTTTGCAGTGAAGGAGGAAATGATGAAACGCTTGGGCCTGGAGCCAGGCTATCAACCATTGCCCAAGTCGCGTGAACATCTGCTGAAATACCAACCGAAGCTAGAGGAGCTACCGGCACGTGCAATGCAGGATTCGTTCACCTCGGCCATCATACCGCTCAGTACGGATCGCACGCTGCAGGACAAATATGTCACGTATCTGGGTAACGTGCGAATGGGACGACTGCTAGAGGATATGGACATGTTTGCTGGTTAGTAATACCTGGAACTTTTCTAATCCTTCCTCATCTATTCAATTACTTGTAGTTTGGTGTTGCCACAAGCATGTGTTGGTGCCTCAACTCGAGGCGAACGTGCATTTGCCATATACGTTTGTCACCATCCTAGTGGATCGCATTGATTTCACCAACACCCTCGCCTCTGGCACTGAGGATATACGTTTGTCCGGCCATGTCTCGTGGGTGGGCAGCAGCTCCATGGAGGTGGTTGTGTGGCTCGAGCAGAAGCAAAACGGTAGCTACAAGAAGCTGACACGTGCCCTCTTCCTAATGGCAGCACGTAATGCCACAAACACGGCGGCAGCGCCAGTTAATCCCATCCAGCCGGCCAACGAGGAGGAGAAGGTTATATTAGCTGGTGGCAAAGATCGAAAACGTATGCGTCAGCTACTCGGTGCACAGTCGATCTTCAAGGTGGAGCCCAATGATCCCGAACAGACACTGATGTACGAGCTGTACAAGCGGACCACGCCCAACGACACAATGGAGCTAAACAAGCGTATCTTGCCACCAAATTGCCGCTGGATGTCGGACTCGTTTCAGATGAGCACCATTCCCTCATTTCCTGAGAATCGCAATCAACATAATCGCGTCTTTGGCGGATTCCTAATGCGCACCGCTCTTGAGATCAGCTGGGCAGCAGCTGTGCTCTACTGCAAGACGCGTCCCAAGCTCGAGCATATTGCCGACATTAGTTTCGATAAGCCAGTCAGTGTGGACGCTTTCATCAAAATGACAGCCTATGTAGTGTATACCAAACTGAACTATGTCCAGATTATGACTGTCGCTGAAGTGCTCGATCCACACACGGGCAACCAGGTTACGTCGAATACTTTCTACTACACTTTCTCGGCCCCACACACCGTCACTGAGGTGCTGCCACGTTCCTACCACGAAACCATGTGGTACATCCAGGGACGTCGCAAGTTCGAATATAGCATGGGTCTGAAACAGACATAACTCTGTCCAATGAGGTCAACTGCTGAAAAAAATAATGATCATTATATAAACTGTATTAAACTGTATGAACCACTGATATTAGACTCTAGTCTGGAGCAATACTATTAACTCATACAGTGAAACCTATACTGGGAAACGATATATTTATATTAAGTAAATCAAAATATTTGTTTCTCAACAGATTTTTGATGAAATGAAGCATTTAATTTGAAGTAGACACAAATTTAATTTCAAAATATTTCAGATTTTTGTATTATGTCGTAAAATTACATTTTTTTTTATTTAAATCTAAATTGATTTTTAAGTTTGTATATAATTCGACGGGCATACGAATAACCAACCAGTTTAAAATCAGTTGGTTTCACTGTAGCGTTTAAATTTATCCATCTTGTTCTGTGTTTCTCGTTATAATAAAAACAATTCTAAAGATATGTATATATATTGTAATTACTCATAACGTTAAATCGACAAGTATCGAGATTCCCTATCAAGTATTTGTAAATTCTATTTATATTATATAAAATTGGCTACGTTTATCGGTTAAGCGGAGTGAAATTGCTACAAATACAAATAGAATGGAAAGGATGCAACATTTGACAACACGGATACATCAACTTACCCGTAACTATTGGAATTGGCAAAGGTAGAAAATGGACAGATCTACTGGAACCTCTGTACTTTTGACCGCTTTGCAGAATTCGAACAAGCTGGATGCCCTTAACCCAACCTGGAATTAGACATTATGAGGCCGGAGACTATTTAAAGACGATGACGAATCATTCCTCAGGCACAATGTCTGAGGGTATGTATAAATCTGATGGTAATCTCGATATATTATAACACTGTACTTGCAGTTTTCAGCAAAATCCGTAAGCGAATTGATATTGATATTCGATATCATGTGGTGCCCAAGTCTCGCGAACATTTGCTGCAGTATCAACCCAAGCCAGAGCAATTGCCGACGCGAAGTTTGCTGGATTCGTATACATCGGCTCTATTACCACTGGAAGAGAATGAGTTAAGTCGGGAGCGTTATATCAATCACTCTGGCAGTGTGCGTATGGGACGGATAATGGAAGAACTAGATTTGTTTGCAGGTACCATATAAACATGACATTCACACACTGAATGAAATCCCTAAGCAATTGTATTTTTTTGTATTATAGTTTGGCTTTGTCACCGCCACCTTAAAATTCCGGAGCTGCCCAAAGATGTTGCCCTGCCGTACACCTTTGTGACTTTGCTTGTGGATCGAGTCGATTTTAAGAACATTCAGAGACTTCAGATCGACAAGAACATCGAGCTAAGCGGATTTGTCTCTTGGACAGGGTCAACATCAATTGAAGCAACACTTTACGTGCGCCAAATTTTGGATGACACATATTTGAATATTACCAAGGCATTGTTCCTAATGGTCGCCCGCAATGCAACAAACACTGGGCCTGCTCCGGTCAATAAACTTCAACCCGCAAACGAGACGGAGAAACGCTTCTGGCAGGAAGCCGTCCAACGGCAGGAACAGCGCAAAATTCAGAAGTCCACAGATATTACCAGGACTCCACCACAGGAGCACGAGCGGGCCATTATGTACAGAATATTGCAACGCTCCACGCCGCCCTACAACTTTGATTTAAACAAGCGCGTGCTACCCAAAAATTGTCATTGGATGGGAGATACTAAAAAATCAACTATTTTGCATCCGTTTCCCGAAAATCGTAATGCAGCAAATACTATTTTTGGTGGTTTTCTTATGCGTCAAGCTGTCGAGATCAGCTTCATTTTGTCAAGCCTCTATATAAGCGGGCGACCTATGCTGGTATGTGTGTCTGACATAACCTTCTTAGAGCCCGTTCCCGTTAACTCATTCCTCGAGATGACCGCGCAAATCGTATACACAAAGCAGAACTATGTACAGCTCATGACTGTTGCGCGAAAATGGGATCCTCTGACCAAAAAGCAGGGTATATCGAATGTTTTCAATTTGACATACAAAGCTGATACCCTAGTGGATGAAGTAATGCCTGGATCATATAAGGAGATGCTCTGGTATATACATGGTAGACGAAAACTATATTCTGCACTCAAACTGCAACCTACTTATGGAGACAATGTTCATAAAGAGGAGCGCAAATCGGATAAGAAACTAGAAAATAAATAATACTAGTTCTTCAGGTAGATAACCTTAATATTTATAACCTTTCCCCGCTATCGCTCATTCTGTATTCCATTTTCCAGTGAGGAATCAAACCGCTCATCAAGGATTGCACACAAAAGGACTAAATTTTCCGAATGGAGTGTTAAGATTTTGGTGAATATCTCTGACACCAAGGATATGGTGTAGCAGCTTCATGATGATGATTGCCTGACTCGAACAGATCTAAAGAGGTTCCACAACTGCCTCATGCATTTTTCGCAGAGTATACAAAACCGAGCTATATCGCTATAGTGCTCAAAAAACTACCTAAAATTTCTTGGCACCACAAACCATCATCGATCTGCATTCAGGGACATCGCAAGTTCGAATATATCATGGGGTTAACGCAGACATATATATGTACATACGTCATACGCGTATGTAACTCGGTCCAATTATGTTAGTTTGCCTTCGGGATCCAATATGTATATGTGGAACGACGAACTTATTCATACAGTGAAACCTACAGATTGGCTCGATTGGAAAGGATAATATTTTTTAGCACTTTTTATCTTCAGCAAACTTTTATAAATTGGAATAAAATTAATTTTTAAATTTAAAATGAACAATAAATAAATTTAAATTTGCCATTACCGAATTTATGGTTAACATCACCTGGTTTCACCGTAGCGTGTCTATTTATCTATATTGTACTTTGTTTTTCGTTGTAATCAAAACAAACCTAAATATATTAGTATGTACATATATTGTAATTGCTCATGACGCTAATCTGGCAGACGGAAGATTTTTTCACTGAGAGAACACTCGGTGTGTGTGTGATACTCAACCCACTGTTCAGTGGGTTGATGTGGTGAATGTTCACTCACCATTATCTCTCCATATCACGCTCATTACGTCGATTTGGCGAGCAAAATTTCGTCTAGTGCTCAATTCAAATATTTTCATTTTTGGTTTTTTATTATGTGAAATTGGTTAGGTCTATTTGGTTAACAACGCGAAATTTTCTGCAAATATAATCAGGATGCAGCAGATGAAACATTTGTTGCAACTTACCCACAAATGTAGCCACCAATTAACCAGGTAGAAAATATCCCGTTCATATTTTTACGATTGAACCTTAGACCGTTTGTATTTTTTTTTTTTAGAATCAGAATAAGATGTATGCCCTTGACACAACTTGGAATAAGGCACTATGAGGCCGGAGAATATTTGAAGAAGATGTCAGATCACTACTCCGGCACAATGACTGAAGGTAGGTCTAGGATTGATGCATATCTCAAATATATACAATATGGTTTATTTCAGTTGCTGACAAGATCCGTCAGAGATGTGACATTGATATAGGCTATCATGTGGTGCCCAAGTCGCGGGAGCATTTGTTGCAGTACCAACCAAAGCCAGAGCAATTACCAGCCCGTAGTATGCAGGACTCGTATACATCTGCCATATTGCCACTGGGAAAGGATGAGATGAGTAGAGAGCGGTATATTAATCATGTGGGCGCTGTGCGTATGGGGCGGCTGATGGAAGATATGGATATGTTTGCAGGTACCATAGCTTTTATTCCTGCAAAGATCGAAATCCCTGAGCAATTGTTTTGCAGTTTGGCTATGCCACCGTCACATTAAGATCCCGGAACTGCCCAAAGATGTTGCCCTGCCCTACACCTTTGTGACTCTGCTTGTGGATCGCGTCGAGTTCAGCAACATTGGAAAGTTACTGATCAACAAGGATATCGAGCTGAGTGGATTTGTTTCCTGGACAGGCTCGACGTCGTTGGAGGCAACGATTTATGTGCGCCAATTGGTGGATGGCAAGTATTTGAATGTTACCAAGGCATTGTTCCTGATGGTGTGCCGCAATGCAACCAACACTGGGTCCGCTCCAGTTAACAAACTTAAGCCCGCAAGCGAGGATGAGATTCGCTTCTGGGAGGAAGCTGTTAAACGACAGACAAAACGAAAAGTTGAGAAGTCCACATGTATTACCATAATCCCGCCACAGGAGCACGAGCAGGCCATAATGTACAAAATATTACAGCGTTCCACGCCGCGTAATAACTTCGATTTAAACACACGCTTGTTGCCGGCAAAGTGTCGCTGGATGAAGAAGTTCGCAGCGTTCGACCATGATGCATCCGTTTCCTGAGAATCGTAATTCACAGAATACCATCTTTGGGGGATACCTAATGCGTCAAGCTGTCGAGATCAGCTTCATCATGGCCAGCATCTATGTTGGAGGGCGACCTATGCTAAAGTGCATATCGGATATTTCCTTTATGGATCCCGTCAGCGTTAAGTCGTTCCTACAGATGACAGCTTATGTTGTTTATACGGCACAGAACTATATACAAATCATGACTGTGGCCCGAAGATGGGATGTCCAAGCCAACGAGCAGATAACGACAAATGTATTCAATTTGACCTATAAGGCTGATTCAGCAGTGGATGAAGTGATACCTGGTTCATATAAAGAGATGCTTTGGTATATTCATGGTAGACGGAAATTTTTGGCTGCACTCAAACTGCAGCCTGATTATGGAATTTCTCTTGATGAGGTCAAAGCAGATTGTAAATCAGATAAGAAAATTGAGAACAAATAAAATACACTCATTGTCTTATGTTTCCTCATACCTCGACACAGAGTTCCGTTTTCTAATGGTTTATTTTACAAATTGTTATTTTTGTAATCAATCAGCGGGCTTGTACAAAGTATTTAAAAATCCTTAAAGTGAAATCGCACGGCGTCACGTCATGCAGATTTAAAAGCGCAGACGGTGTGGGTATTGGGAGGAGTGCAGGGCGAACATGTTCTGCAAGTACTTCTTGAAGAATTTACCCTCAGGATGTGCCTTGATTACCTTCAGGAGGGCGCTGTCGATCTCCTTCTGGTCCTTCTTGCGCTGCTCGTTGGGCACGAAACGCTCCTTCTTGGCAGCAAAGATGTCAGCCTCACCAGACTTCTTCTCCTTCTTGGCCTTAAGGCGGCGGAAGTAGGCGTCGTTCAGATGCTCGGGAACCTTGAAGTCACCCAAATCCACACGCGATGAGGTGCCAATAACGAAACGCTGGGACACGCGACGCAGTGGGCACGAGTTGAGTGCGAAAGGTCCGGTGACCAGCAGGAGGCCAGACGACAGAGTCTTCAGCAAAACAACACGCTTGCCCTGGTGGCGACCAGCCAACAGAATGAGCACGGTACCAGGCTTCAGGTTAGGGCGCACGTTGCGCTTGTGTTCGCTGAAGTTGGCCTTGCTGGGACGCTTCTTGACGAACGTCTTGGTTGGGTAGTTGGCCTTGGGTTTGCGCAGGTAGACGGTACGCTCACCACCGTTCTTGGGACCACCGATCTTCTTCACCTTCTTGATGGGCACCTTCACCTTCTCCACGACGGGGTGCTTCTTGTCTTTCAGGCGGTAAAGCGCACGGCGCTGGTACATCTGCAAAATAATGCCAAGGCAATAATATCAGCAAGCTGTCCAGCTAGTCACCACATTCAATACACAAACACACACGAGGCATAGGCGATGCGGCGTCACACCAAATGCCAATACTTTCGTTTAGTGATTTTTGAATGTGCCTTTTTAGATTTTTACCTGGGCTTTGGAGTAACGCAAGATTCCACCCTTCAGGTACGAGTTGAGTGGGTGCTTCTTGCCCTTTTTGGCCGATTTGGCGACTTTTTTAGCTTTTTCGACGGGTGCCATTGTGAGAAACACGTGTACACAGCACAAAAATTATTTAGAAAAGGAAGGTTATGTGTCACGGCGTTGCCAGCACTAGGCAAAAACACGGCATGCCTCTATCGATAGGTTTTCGTACAACTCTGCATTTTGGTACATTGCAACACTAACATTAACAGCACTGTCGAAAACATGTTATCGATCAATGTAATCGATAAGACGATTAAAATGTCGACATCCCCGAGTTTAATAAGTTTCAAATTGGATTTTTTTCCATTGTTCAAAGCATTTAAGAAAACGAAGTTGTTTACCATTTAATAATACTTTTTTTTCCATTTATTGGTTGTAATGTGTATACAATGAAATAAATCACGATTTTTGTTGTTCTTTTACAGCTCTATTCCTTTTATACACAATCCTTAGTTATCTTACTTAATTGTTCATTCGCTTGCCGCTCGAAACACGCATTATTTTAAAAATAATTTGAATAAATTAAATGAATGAGAGATAATTTACAAAATGAGTGAAAATTATCTGATTTGTTTTTTTTTCGAGTTTCAATTTAAATTGAAAATCAACAATGCAATGCGACACGACAATGCGTTAAAAGTTCGCATACAAAATCAAGCTCAAATTTAAATTTCACTTTTCAAAAATCCAACTAAATACTAAAATTATGTCTTAAACTTAGTAAAACGTTTGCTCTTATCATTTCTTTTTGTACTAGCAAATCAAATAGTTGTACATTAATTAATGGAGAGATTTCTTTGTTTGTTGTTAGTTTCGTATATGATGTTTGCTTCGCTCCTTGCACAAATATTTTACTAACTCCGCGCGCTAAATACATGTAAAATTTGCTAGTTTTTTAAAATACATACAATTTAATTGAAAATATCCGACTGCTCTCAGCAGAGTTTGACGGCATATTTGTGTAATGCATTGTATAGAGAAGGTCTCTTAGGTCTAAACTTCGTCATCGTGTTGTTGTTGTTCGTCTTCTTCATCATTTTGTAATTCTCATAGTTTTTCATCGTTATATGCTTATTTGTCACTTTGCCATTTAGTTTAAAAGTTAGACTAAGATTAAAAATTTGTTTGCAGCCTAGCAATGAACACACACAATTTGTCTCTGTCTCGCTTAAATATTAAATTAGTTTTCGCCTTCACATTTGCGGCATTATTGTGTACAATCTTTTAGTTAGCTTAAGTGGAATAAAAAATAAATAAACAACATGAGTATTGCCATGGTTGTTGAAATCGGCGGAATAAACTATTGCACATTCGCATTAACATTCTTTCATAATGTGTGCAAATTGTTTTTAAATATATGAAAGCAAATATGTTTTATTTACATTTGCAAGTGTGCTGAGTGCCCCTACTGGAGGAGGACTCATTGGGTGGGGTTCTTCTTCGTTTCGTATTCTTGAGAATGTACTCACATTGGGACAGGCGAGAGGTGGCCGGCCGAGGGTCGATCTTGGTTCTTCGTCCTGGATATGCTATTTATTATCTTTCTCTCTCACATACACACATACACTCAAACAAAGGTAAATAAAACATATCGCATTGAGTTTTTTTTTTTTTGCAAATATTCTTCAGAAATTGAATGCCACTGTGCACAGTGACACGCGCATTTATTTAAATTTACAGAAAATGTTGGAATCGAAAAGTTATTCGACTTTGCATTTGTTTTAAAAAGTGTTTTGAATTATAAAGAATTTAAGAATTTTCAAAATGTTTTGTCATTCTGCGGGTAGTTTTTGTTTTTTTTTTTTTTGTTTGTTTTTGCACAGTTTTCTTACGATCTCTTTCTCATAATTCTTCATCTTACTTTCTCCCATTTGCCGTGTATATATTTCCCCATACTATTAATGCATCATAATTTTAAATCAGAGTGCCGCGCTTCAAGTTAAAAACATATTGTAAGATAGTTACGAAATTCAGCTGCGGTTTGATTGGTTTCTTTTTTTCTCTTTTGCTGGTTCGCTTCTTAGTTTTCACTATAAGCTAATCTGTTTTTCTCTTTTCTTTTTTTTTATAATAGTATCTATAGAATATTTAGTACATGTTTTTGTTTTTGTTTTTTTTTACAAATGTTTTGCTTTAATAAATTAAATAATTACTAAATAATATAACAAAAAAGAAAATGAAATGTTCATATGTATTATATATGCATACATTTAAAATGATGTATGTAAAATTGATCACTGTTGTTGTAATGATTGATTTGCATTGATCTCAATACATTCCATTGGGACGCGCCGAGGGCGACGTCTTAAAAGATCTTTGTTTTGTTGTTGTTAAACAAATAATAACAAAATTCACTTAGCTCATTAATAAATCATGATATATTGGTATTCTGAAAGATATTTCTTTTTTGTTATATATAGAGCAAAAATGTCGACTACACACACAACTACATATGGGCATTTTTATTATAGTTAATTATTACTGTTATTGTAATTGTTACTGTTACGATCTTAGTCATAGTTCTTGAATTCTGAGCGCGGCCAAAATGATTGCTGATAAACTTTTGATATTTTTTTGTGTTGGGGTTTTTTCTTTCCTTCCTTTCTTTCTTTATCAATTATTTGTCCCGTCTATATTTAATGAATTTTTGTACTTTTTTTTTTTTGTTTTTTTTTTGTGGTTTTTTGTGTTTTTGCTTCATTTCTTTGCTAATGTTCGTGGGTCCATCGTACTTTGTTGTTTAAGTTTTAAGGTGTTTTACAAAACAAACATGGAGAACATAAAAATTATTTAAACTAATTTCAAATTGTGGGATAGAAGAGTTTGTTTAAGATTTTTTTTTTTGCTTTTTGATTTGTTTAAGTGGATTTTGAGTTTTTTTTTCCAAGCGTAACCGACAAAAAATCGTTGTTCCATTCCGTATTCCGTTTGTTGGGTCATTGTGTCAATCATCTATATCGTGTCTCATTCACCGATCTCAAAAATGGTCCGGAACGACATCAATCTTTTGTATGATGGTCCGCATCATCTATATTTTATGTATCTTTTTTTTGTAATTCTTTTTTTTTTTCTTTTTCATTTGAGTTTTTTTTTTTTTTTTTGCTTAACGAAGTTTTCTTGTCTTGCCGCAAATAAATCGAAAAAAATGAATTTTTTCCCTTTGTGTCGCCTGGAGACAACACAAATTTCCTGGCTGACCTCGCATTTTTCATAAGTTTCTTAAATGGTAGAACCAGCGTAAATTATAGTTATATATAGCGCATATGCTAAACCAATTATGATGCACTTTAGCAAAATATACACACGCACACACCCATTACACACTATAACACCTACACAGACACACACACACGCGCGCGCTCCAAGCACATGGATGAGCGTTTAAAAAACTTTGGACAGGTTACGACCCCCCTCTCGATGAAGGGGGCCGGAGATATGTCTGATTCCCTTTGTCCTGAATGCGTGTGGGCGCGTGCATGCGTCTCTGTGTATGTGTGTGATTGCGTATGGATTAATCCTGCCTGCTGCTGCTACTGCTTCTGCTTCTGCTGCTCTCATGCCCACCCAGAGTTGTCCATTCGGGGGCTGCTTTGCTTGGATGCTGCTTACTTGCTGCTTGGTACTACTAACATTGTTCGAAAATTGGAATAATGGGTGAAGTTGGCCAATCCTCTTCCTCCTCGGAGCTAATACTCTCGGTTCTGCAATAGAAAATTGTGAAATATTAGTAAAAATGATATCATATAAGAGCTTAATTATCATGCATCAATCAAATCGAAATCCCAATCTAATTCTAAATGCAATGCCAGTTCAATGTGAAGGCCAAATGTGCCGTAATATACCCTCCCTCCTATCGAAGCTGATCAGCTGATGTTTGCTTTTTAATTTGACCTTCGTTCAAGTGCAATATCAGCCTGCCCCCACGCACCCCTTTCCCAAACAAGCCGAGTGGTGCATTGAACTCAAAACTTTATGACGAATTTTTTGGCAAGACAAAAAAAAAACAAGCACCTAATCAGATAAGTATACAGAACCACAAGGCCATCAAATTTAGCAACAATTTGGTTGCAGTGCATTGAAACTTTAATACCCTTTACTTTTTTTGGTTAAGCGACCTTTGCTCTCTACAGACAGCAACAGCTGTGTCCAACTCAAGGTCAAGTTCATATGAAATAATCAATAGAACGGAAAATAAACAACAAAATATTTGAAAATTCCTAATTGTTCGGGTAATGAGGTGTATTTTATTTTTATATACAGCTTTATATATATATATACGACACAAAAGCGTATATTTTACTGGTCAGGGTGAGTATACGATATGGTGGCCAGCCACACACAAGTTAAGATAAGCGTTGGTATCTTAGTCATTATTTCTTTAATCTTTCTCAATGTCAGGGCGGGGTAGGAAGAAAGTGTCAAGGTTTGGCAATGAGTTTGAAAGAATTTTTCAAACCAGAAAAAATGAGATGGATCTATGCCAGAAAACCCACGCATGCGATTACGCATGATAGAGAAAGAAAGACAAAGAGAATTTCATAAATTTGGGAAATTATACTATACTTTTCTAGCGACCCTCGGGCGATACACTATTGGCGTGTGCGCCGCCCCTCCCTCAACGCCTTGATGGGCTGTTGCTCTCTCTCTGATAAGATTGTTTTCAAAAAAACAGACGCACCAAAATGCGACAAAAACAATGTATATAATATAAATACATAAATATTCTACATATTCACAAGCATACGTGAACACATGTGTACATATGTTTGCATAGATAGTCTCTCTATGTGTGTGTGTGTTCGTCTGGCTGACTGGCTAACTGTATGTGTGTTGCTGTTGCTGTTATTGTTATTGTTGTCCGACCACTTTTGGCAAATGCTTCGAGTTAGGCAAGCAAAACCAGCCCGCCAGCCAGTCAGCCAGCCAGCAGGTCTCATGATTTTCTATTTTGTTGTCGCTCGATTTCGCTGTTAGAGTTGTTGTTGTTGATCGTTTGCTGTTGTTGTGATAATGAAATCGTCGCACATATTCTAGAAACTTGTTTACGCCAAACTCGACACACAGACACACTCACACATACACTCGCCTACATACGAATTAGTCCAAAGAGTCGACATAAGATTGCTAAAAATAAACGGACTCTGCACCGCTCCCGCCCATCCTGCCCCTCTCCTCTGAAACTTAATAATCGCTCTTTATGAGCGTTATGTTGACTACAATCTAACATGAGCATATTCTTTACATAACTATTGATTCTTATACCATAAATATTTCTGGTTTCCCCCAACTTACCTTGAACGCAGGCCATCGTCTAGAGCATTCGATATACCCTCCTCAATGGTGGCTAAATCGGATGAGAAGCGATTGGTTGGGCGCAGTACACGCAGCGTGCGACTGGATAATTTCCAGACAAGCCGCTGCTTGTAGGGTGCCTTATTCTGTCCATTGTAGTGGGACAGAATGCCCGAGACAATGCTAAAGCCGCAGGTGAAAACGCGATCAGGAATCTGCAAGGCGAAAACATTGATTAGATCATCTTTATATAACGTTATCTATGTATAACTTACCCTCATGTATTGCTGCAGGAATAGAATGTACTCGAAGACATGCTTGAGCTCAGGACTGCCGCGTGTGTACGATTCCTTGATATGGAAATCAAGATGCAGGCAGATGAGCACCAATGCCAATGTGGCCGGTGTGATCACCGTCGTCTTGACATCGCACAGCAATATCTCCAAGCGATTCTCTAGCTCCTCGAGCTTGATCAGCTGCTGATAGAACTTGAAGAAATCACCGCCAATCTCCTTCGCCAGATTGCGGAAGAGTGCGTAATAGATGCGCAGGTAGCTCACTGATGTAATGGGCGCATGTCCCATCTGTACGCCCAGTTTGTTGGCAATAACACCGGCCATACGTTCCAAATCGCCAGCGGTACAACCACACTGAAAATGGGACAATACAAGAATTAGAACCTGCAGCTAAGTGCATCTGCAGGGGGGAAACTTACCTGAGATATTGTAACCAAATCGTCGGCAGGTATCGGTTTCAAGTCCAACTGCTTGATGGCCAAATGGAAGGAAGCAACGCTCATGCAGGCCATATGCTTCGGCTTGACGGCCATGCGATCCAAGAAGCGATCCACCAGACTCATGGCTGAGAACAGGACATCGGATGGCAACTCGTACCACATCTTCAAGCAGCGTAGAACATATGCGGATCCATCACGTCCGCCGGCGGTCACTTCACGCTGCAAATGAGAGAGAATGTCAATGGTTGAGTTCCCCAATGGGAATCCTTTAATTTGAACTTACCCTCGACTCCTTGGGCAGTAACAGTACGGTATGATATTTATCCTGCAATGCGTCATACTCCTTCAGTGTCTCGTATAGCTCATCAGAGCTAAGCGCATGCAATTTTTCCTCCAGTATCTTCAGTGGTGACGGCTCAGCTCCAGTTGCTGCTCCACCAGATTCATTCTCGAGTGTTGCTGTTTGCTGTTGTTGCTGTTGTTCGTACTTCTGATATTCCAAGCCAGCAGCACCCGGTGTCCCATACCGACCCTCGTCCGCAATCCTCATCCAATCAGTCGACATCTCTGCTGCGTTGCGATCGCCGATGCCATTGCCCGATTTGCCCACAAGTAACGCTGCCGCTGCTGCCTGTGCCGATGTTGAAGGTTGTTCATCATCGACCAGGATAGCATTGATGCTGATAGCATCCATATTGTTGTTTATATTATTGGCAACGTTAACGTTATTGTGGATGTTGTTGTTGTTGTTATTGGGCAAATCAAGTAATCCTGGCATTCCCGACGACGACGACATCAACATCGATGACCTCTGCTGCATCAACTGCTGCTGCTGCTGCTGCTGCCGCACCGCCTGCACCTCCGCCTCCAGCTGCTGCTGCAATTGGCAATACAATAGAGCCTCCTCCTGTTCCTGTTGATATTGCTCGTATTGTTGTTGCTCGTACTGTGCGTATTGCTGCTGCTGCTGTTCGAGTTCGTTGAGTTGCTGCTGGCGTTGCTGCTGCTGCTGCTGCTGATGTTGTTGTTGGTGCTGTAGTTGCTGTTGTTGTTGGTGGTATTGCTCTTCTTGGGTTAGAGTATTATCCAAACCACTATCAACGACGGCGTATTCGGCGGCAGCAGAGTAGCGTACAGGGACAGACATTGTGAGGGCTGGCCTAGTACCTGTATACAACAAGGGTTTTGTTTTTGTTTTTGGATTCTTTTTCTTAGGTATTATTTTAAACGAAATGGATTAAATCTCGTTGCGTCTAGGCCAATCAATACTTCTATATAACCCTTATTCAACTTTGTTTGCTTTTTTTTTTTTGATTAAATTTTATTTTCAGCAATGCCCAAAACAAAATTTCAAGCCAACGTTTCAAAATATATCAATATTTGATATAGGATTTGCCAAAGATATCAGCGAGAACAATTGCTCTCTCAATCTGCAGCTCGAAATTAGGAACGAATAATGCACCGCTTCAGGGATTCAATTTAACCCACTGTTAGCGAAAATGCAACCGAAAATAAAACAAACTGTTTGCTACTTGTGGTGCACACACCGGTAAAAGAAACCCAGAGCCGAAGATTGAGTGAAAATAGTGGAAAACTTTTTAGAGTTCTTTTTTTTTGCTCTGTCAATAGCTTCAGAAACCTTAATGCAATTCTTTCAACAATTTGCAAACAGTTAAACAAACAAATTACGCCCTCAACAATGGATATATATATATATATAAATGATTATATTATATAAGGCGACAATTGTGTGCAGTGTACAACGACAACGACGATGACAATATGTTTATCGAAAATTATACTTGGTATATTAACGATTGTGTCTATCAGTCAGTCTATAACGTACGCTGATCTACAATCTGTCTTATGGTTTTTTTTAGAGAAAAATTATCATAAACAATATGCACAAATTTCAAGCGTCAAAATGGTTTATTATGTGTTCGCTCAATGCTTTATACGATAATAAACGCAAGACGCTGAAATATATTTTGTACAGTTTTTATTTTTTAGTGTTTTTAGTGCTCGTTGTGGAGCTCTTTATGGTTGTTTGGATTTCCCGTAGAGAGTGGAAAACCTTTTGCTAAAATATCTATAAACTTACACGCTGCAAAATTGCGCAATCAAAAAAAGAGAATTGTTAATTAAATCTTGTAAAATAAAAGGTGTTAAATAAAAACATGTTGAAAGAGTGTGAGTATGTAAGAGATAAAGTCGAGTCTCGAGTGTGAGGAGTAGAGTAAGGTGAAATGAAGTTCATTAATATCGAAACATGCAAATTTTAATTATATTTTCTTTTATTGTTATTTTGTTTCTTAACTGACAGACAGGTACGTTGCACTTTAATAATTAACTGTATTCAATACGTTGAACGAACTTTGGTTGTTGAGCGAACGAGTGCGACGAGGACTGATTGAGAACTGTCACACTTGTTGCACAGTGTGACAAATGTCTGGTAATAAGCGTATGCCTGTTGACATTGGAAAACATTTTATATATGTATATTTCTTGATCTGACCTCAAAATAAAAACACACACACATTGCTTACATTTTTATTCAAATCACAATCATGGCGCCAAGGCTGTGCACTGGGGCAGGGGGAGGTAACTTTGGAGGTGTGATCGTCATCTCAAGGCGAACCACATAAATAGCCCAATTACGTATTGCATCGACAAAGTGTATACCAATAAAAAATTGTCACTTCCCTTAAGTCTTTGACTTTGATTAATTTAGTTTTTCCAAAAATTACGAAAAGAACAAAAAGCTCACGCACTTGAGTAAACAACAAAGTGGCCCCGCCGCCATCTTGTTCCAATTCAGCGCGTTCGCATGCCAGCTAATAATAAGACACACACACACGCATACTCACACGCACACGCATACTCACACGCACAAGCATACGCAGAGCAGTGGCGGATACGCTGGGATTGAGAGATGATAACATACGCAGCCAGGGCTGGGGAGAGACAGAGGAGAGAGAGAGAGCGCGTTCGCTTAAGCTTTCTCTTGTTGAGAGCGAGAAAACTCTGTTTAAGTAGCTGCTGCATTTGTTGTTATTGCAGTTGTAGACGAGGCGAAAGCAAAACAAAACATTAAATAATCTAAACAACAAGTGATAAATGACATACAAAAAAAAAAAAAAAAAAAAAAAACTAAACAAAAAAGATTTCTCAGCTACTTGAGAGAGAGTGCGAGTGATATTAATGGGCTGATGCAATTGAAAGATAAAATATTGCATGAACAAACTCTACTGGGAAGGGAAATTGGGGTTGGCGCGCCTATTTATAGAGAAATAGGGAATTTCAATTGCAAACATATGTCCCTGGCTGACGCACTGTATATACTATGAGTCGAGTCTGTTTGCGTTTAGTAACAATTGTCATTAGCCTCCGTCTCAGGGCTGGCTTAACGCAACGAAACCAGTTCACACACAAGGCGAATTATAACCAAAACAGACAAAAATAAAACCTTAAAAGGTTATTCTCTCGATCTTGAATAGAGGTTTATATTAACTCGTTTTATTTATTTTTAAGAATGCGTTACCCATCGTCGATTTGTTTAAACTTTCGCCATGGGACCGCACCTTAATCATCGCTTCAGTTGATCAATACTTAAAAATGAATCAACCAAAACCGATGAGGGCAACTCCAACATATCTGACGCATATGAAATGTGGTTTTTTTTCCATTTTTTTTTTTCTCTCTTAAAACTGACGAATCATACATACATCATACATTTTTGACTTCCGTTTACGAAACAAAAAGCACAAAGAAAACCACTTGCTGTGCTGCCCAGGCTGAATGTGTTTCAATTCAAGGTCGTACACCCACAAAACTTGAAACTAGTTTTGATATCAAAGCATGACGAAGATGACGCTGCATCATTATCATTATCATCATCATCATCTAATGAAGCAGCGAACCGAATAGAGTAGAGTTTCAATTCCCACAAAAAGCACCGACAAACTAACGGCAAGCTCGGGTTAAAAGTTCAACTCGAAAGCTTCACGAAAGCGTAACCGAGAAGAGAGCGCTCCGTTGTGGATTATGATGATGATGAGAAACTGAACTGAAAAACATGAAATTGCTTGTGACACACACACAGCATGGAAAGTGTATGAGTGTGTGCGGTGTAAATTCTGAGTGTGGCGGCCACAAAGAAATCATTTTATTGATCTTGTACAAGGCTCAGCATTTTTTTTCTTCACTTTTTACAAAATTCAAATTTATGTTTGTCTTGAATATTTTCGAAATTTTGTAGTTTTTTCGAATATTTTCAGCTATTTTTTTTGAGCAACAAAAATATTATTACGCGCTCTGCTGACGCAAAGCACGTACACAGTGATATTATGTGTGTGTGTAGTGTATTCCTATCTGTGTAGTTGTTTTTATTTATACACGAGCTATACCTAGGCAGCCTGTTGTTGTTGCTGCTTGGCCAACATTGGCGAGCGCGCTTATAAAAAAATTTCACTTTTTGCCTATTTTCGTAACTTCGTAACTGCGAAACGCGCGTTAAACGAAGACACAGACAGACAGACTGGGCGACATTTGGTGGGCGTGGCACACAGGTGTGAAATTTTCCAAATGCTTCGAGACGACAAAGCAAATAAAAAGCATAGACAAAGGTTTAACAAGCGATGCAATTAAAATGTTAACTGAAAGCGGGAGACAGAGAGAAAGAGAGGAGAGATGCACTGAAACAGATGATCAGAAATTGAAAGTGAGCTCGATTGTTGTGTTGTGTCTATTCTCTATAGGAATCAAAACAAAAGCAACTTAAAAAAGCTTGCAAAATATTTTTCAACTAATTTATTTGCACGCTCGCTGTGCGCTCTTTAATTAACACAGACGCAAACACAAACAAACAGCAAGTGCAAACGAGATAGCCAGTTAGGCTAATAGCAAAATTACCTGCACGAGCGAGATAGCGCTTGTTATTCACTATGCGCATTTTGCTTTGTTTTTCCATTTTATGCTTTGCCGTGTGCGTTTGTCTGGCGAACGAACGGTTTATTCATTTATCAGCGCTTAATTGATGATGGACTGCGTAGCTAAAGCTGCTGAAGGTCAACAAATGACAGCAACAAAGCTTCTGTTTCAAAACAGACACAAATTATGACAAAACAGCAGATCTCTCTCCTTCTCTCCCTCTCTCTCTCAGTGAGCTTTTGAGAGCGATTGCAACTGTAGTTGCATCAGCAGCTCACAGCTGCAAGACGAGAGTTACGAGTTGCTTGCGTCACGTAGCAGGCAGCTACGACACGCGCAGTGTAAACGTGACGCCAAACAGGTAAGCCGCGGCTTGGCACCTCGCGTTGCAACGCGTCGCCATCGATTTCATGTTTCGTGTGGCATGCCACACGTTCCTCTAGGTGTGTGTGTGTGTATGTACACAACCCTTAAGCTTAAATTAACAGTGCGACACGTTCGCAGCGACTTTAGCTTTGATGAAATACAAAATTATCAAACGAAATTGTTCAACCAAGTGTTAAGGGCGGCCAGTTAGTCGAACAACCCCCACTAAAACTGGTATACTGTGCGTATGTGTGTGTGTGTCGCCCAGGAAGCCACATTTCAACCCCACTGGCAGCACACACACACACACGCACAATATGTAAATATCCACGACAGCATAAAGTGCGAAAGTGCAGTCAAAGCGGAAACAACGACGCAGGCGCAGCAGCTGCGCCAGCCTGGCATGTGGCAGGGGCAGGGGGTAGGGAGCACTATGTGGCATGCGTTGTAAGATTATTTATTACATTTCAAGTGAAACAAACAAAACATTTTCTTCTTCGTTTGCTTCTCAACCTTAGCTAATTCCACTCCCTACACACACACACACACACACACACGAAAACCGTATACTACAATAATATAAACAAAAGGCAAAAAGATCTAAACATATACAAGCGTCCGTTTGCGGGCATTGTACTCATGTTTCTATCACCTATCTCGCTTACGTCCTCTCTCCCTGTCTCTCTCTCTCAAATTGATTCAGAATCAGGCGACGAACTTTGGATTTCACTAGTTTTTCTATACCGATTCACTCGTCCAATTTCGTGACCAGTCCAGTCAGTTTCCCTCTCCCTCTCCCACCCATTATCTAAGTCCGTTTTGGCTGCCTTCGTCTCCTATCTCGCCTATCTGTCAATGAACGCATTGAATTTATTTGCATTTTTCCATTATCGCTGCCAACTTATTCAGCAAATTGTAGAGAACACACACACAAATGCGACTCGCAAGTGTTTAAAATTAGTTTCCATTATCCATGTCGAGCAGGGGCAGAATGGAAGAAATGCACTCAGCAATTGCCATGACATGGTCACGTTGTAAATTGAAAATGTACCCGAGTTTAACTCGTAGATAAGCGCAACAAACTAATTGACGAAAAAAACCCAACTGCACTTTGTACCCAAAAACGAAAAAAGAAGGAAATACATGTAGAATATAAAAATAGAAAAGATTGGTAAAAATATGAGGGTTTCCAATACATTACAAGCTAACGAAATTCAACACCCACCGGATACGGGACTATCGATAACAGACATTACAACATTTTATCAATGCATAGAAATGAGCTTCCCTTATCAAAATCACCGTCGTGCTGTGCCGTGTAGCATTCCATGACGTTAACAGCAGCAGCAGCAGCAGCGCGATAGATAAGCAAATTGATCTTATCGCACGCCATGCGAACTCTCATTGTCATCCAGTTCCAGTTCCAGTTCCACTACCAGTTCCAGTTCCAAAGCCGTATAAATGCAAGAACAAAAGCGAGATAGCAGCTGCTGCTGCTGCTGCGATGCAGTGACAGCTGCACGAGCGGTATTGGAATGCGTCAGCACGTCCCTCCCTACTCCCCTCTCTCTCTCTCTCTCTCACTCTCACACTCTTTCTCAATTGAATTAGAGACGCACCCAACAAAAAAAAAGGGGTGGACATATCGCTTGGCACGAGTT
The DNA here is from genome assembly GCA_018904105.1 of Zaprionus tsacasi. Classification (NCBI taxonomy): domain Eukaryota; kingdom Metazoa; phylum Arthropoda; class Insecta; order Diptera; family Drosophilidae; genus Zaprionus; species Zaprionus tsacasi. The sequence goes on along the minus strand of JAEIFR010000028.1, from coordinate 41,719 downwards.
GACGTTGTCAGGGGCAACTCCGATTACAGCCACAGGGAGGCAGCAGGCAGGCAGGGAGTGGTAGGAAACTCCTTTTAACAATAGACTTAACTTTCGTTATCCGCAATATTTTAAATGCTTATTGAGCTCATTTGAGGGACGTTCGCTTGAATAGACAAAAGCTACGCTCATCACCTTGCTCCAGGAAAAAGTCAGCAGCGTCGCCTCGGTTGGTTTTAGGTAACCCTTGTATCACATAAATCCAAAAACGAGAAACAGCTGTTCAGTTAGTTTATTTTTTTTCTTTCTTTCCTTCTCTTTTTCGCATGAGGGTCTCCTCGAATTTCACTTGAGTTCGTCGCGACAGTTGTCCGAAATTGGCAGACAGTAATGAGATATTTTTTGTTTTTCCTTTTTGTACGTTATTCGAACAAGATACAGGTAGGAATTGAGAGAGAGAGAGAGGGCAACAAGTGAAACCTTAATAATAGAAACAACGTCGCGTCAAATTTAAAATGGATTTACTGGCAATTTGTGGGGCGGTTGACCACGACGCTCAAGATCAAGATGGCAGCTCTGTGTGTCTATTTCATGCATTCCTACCTCCCTCCCTCCCACGCTCGCGCGCTCTCTCTCTCCTCTCTCTCGCATAGTAGTAAAGTTACATAGACACGTACAGACATGAGCCAAGGAAGCAACAAATCATTGTGTAAAGAAGCAACAATGAAAACAACACACAAAAATGCGCGCCAACGCCTCGAAGGTAACATAAAAAGACTAAAAGATGGTCAAAGCAAATGTTGAAAATATGTAAAAAAAAAGAGGATGGATATAACAAACAAAACAACGGTACGTCAAGCAACATCACCCACACACACACACACAGACTCATGCAAGTATTACATGCGATGTGTGTGTGTGGGAGCCCTTTGGAGGTTATTGTAAATATATGAAACAGGTATGTATATGAATAATAAGCGTATAAAACTGAATTATATGTAGCATTATTTTTATATGCTCGCAACGAACGTCGACGATTGAACAACAAATTGAAATCAACAAATATGACCCAGAAAGCAAAATAAACGCTGAAGGTGAAATCAAGAGAGACACACAAAAAGTAACCCCAGCCAGAGAGCAATACTTTGAGCAAGTGCAAAGAGCGTTAATAGACCTTAGCTACCTTATCCAAATTTGTAAAACAAGTTAAAAACTGGCTAGAGTTTTTGAGTATGTAAATAGTATATACGCAAGTAAAAATATATTTTCAATTGGCTGACGCAATTTCAAGCTCTCGCGCTCACACACACACACACCACAATGCATTTACTTTAGTATTGGTGAAAGAATACAAAGCGAAAATCCAAATGGGAACACGAACATAGCACGCACACAGGCAAAACTCTTTGTTTGCCCACTGAGTATGTGTATGTGTGTATGTTGAGAGAGTAAGCGAAACGCTTGGGAAACGAAACAGAGTCATAACTGTTGGTGTTGCTCTCTCTCTCTCTCTGCTGTGCTCAGTGCTCGTCGATAACAGTACGAAAAGCAATGAAAACAACAATTGGAGTCAAACTAACAAAGACTATCGGAGCAAACAAATAAGCATAAGAACAATGTAGGGCAGACAAATAGCTAATTTCGATGGCACAGCTTCTGGTGTGCGTAATTGTTCGGGTAACTGTACTATTGGGGTACCCACAACCAACATAGTTTCTCTCCCCAACATACTATGAGTAGCAGCTCCACAGACACACGCACATACACACACACACACCCTACAAACACTCAACTCGCAAACTCACACATACATGCTAAATGCTCAAACAGCTGGGAAACGAACTGAGATGTGAAACAAACACGTAAATTGTTTCTACACTTTTTGTTTGTATGCATTCAAACAAATGCGTATGTATGCACATCTATCTATACATACATATGCAAGCAACATATGTATGTGTTTATGAAAAGCAATTGAATAAGGGAACGAATCAAGGCCTTTTTGAACGCAATAAAATTATCCCCAAAAACTTTTTATATATTTTTTAATAGTGTATGCTTACATTTTGACAGCCATTTTGTTGTTTTATGTTGCGCAGGAATGTTGAGATAAATTATTTACTTGAGAATTTTGGCGAAAATTTTTTGTATATTATTGCACTTGCAAGTTAAGTGTAGTTGTTGTTGTTAACGTTCTTGATTAGAATGGCTACACTAAGTATTTAACTAATTTGTACTGCAAAATGTATCACAGTGAACTTGTTGTTGTTGTTGTTGTTAGAGTCTTTTCGTTTAAGCCAACATTTTCTCTCTCTCTTTGCAAACAGTTTGTGGATCGATTTTTCCCACACACCAGTTTAAAAGTGGTAGGTTTTTCCCATCAGCTGCACATCTTTGCTTTTGTTGGTTTTCTAAATTGGGCTACTCTACGTTTTATATATACATTAAATTTTGCATGTAGATGTTTTTTTTTTGTAATAAATTTAAATTCAAAATATAAAAATTTCTATGCAAAGACACACACACACAAGTACAAATACACGCGCACACGATCTATTACAGTCCAAACGGTACTTTGCTTTGTTGCTTCCAAATGTAAACTGACGTGACGAAACAGAACGAGAAAATCAGACGATGTCTGAATGTTGCAGCAACACATTTGTGTTGTGAGAGAAAATGTTGCCATACGATGTTGGGGAACATATAAATACTGATTGGTTCCTAAAATACCACAACATTTGCCAAATTGAGTACGTTTCCGACAAGTGGCAACGCCATGGACACGTATTTTAGGTATGTGGCAGCACCCTAAGCGGCGCTAGTTTTGAAATTGATCAGAGCTATAGAAAAAGATTAAGTAATGCAACATTGTAGATTGTTTTCTTGAATATTCGAAGATTTCATAAACTTTTGAAATACACATAAGTTAAAAATAGTATATGCAAAATTTGAAAAGTTAGATAAGATTTAGATGGGAGAAATTTGACGATAAGACACTCAAAGTGTAGTTTACGTGCAACTATAATGTTTATTTCACATATGTTTAATATTTTATTTCCGAGTGACAAATATTCAATTTTGTTTTTGTAAATTTGTCACACAAAAACTGTTGCCAAGTGATTTCTGAATGAACTAGCGGGGGCGGGGGTACAAGAGGTTTGCTATTTCACACACACACACACATATATATGTTTGTCAAACGCACTTGTGTGCGTGAGTTTCCAGAAACAGCAACAAGCTGCATACGTATCGATATAAATAGTACGCAATATAGTTTGTTAATGAAATATGCGGCAATGCACTTGACACTTTCCATGGCTATTTCCATTAATTATTCATCAAACCAAGAACTAATCGTAATATAAAGATAAGTTAGCAACAACCTTCGTTAGATTAAGATTTCGTCACAGAAACTCACACACACACACACACACACACACGCACACCACATTCCTATTGGAAGAAACGCGTGGCGCACGGAAATTGCCATAGGGAAAACTTTCTCGGCTCGTATTTCGCTAACCAAATCGTTTTTCGTATTAAATACCAGTTAGTTGCAATTACTATATAGGAAATAATCACTTTTCATATAACTCACCCGGATGCCTCTGCGAATTGATCAGTATTTGGCTTCTTTTTTCCGAACTGCGACACAACCAAAATATATGAAATATCTAAATGAATTGAGCTAGAGATGGGTAGCCCGACACAAGGGCGATTTTTGTTCTTTCTATCGATTGCAAGGTTGCATGCGGCTTATCGTCTGCGAGTTAACAGTGAGCCACTGTTAGTGGCGGCAAAATTTAAATCAATTTATAGTCATATATGTTTGTCTTTATTGAAAAAAAAATCTTGTTGGGATGTCAAGCGTAGGATTCGATTTCGCGGTATTCGGTTATTTCTTATATGTAATACGGATACATAAGCCGATGAGACTTAACTGTAACTTAAAATAAAATAAACCTAAATTATATTTGTATAAACTGATGCATGCGTAAATTAATTATTATTGAGCACTGTAGTGAGGGCCAGGAGTGGGCACACTCTTCAACGGAGAGTCTAAATCCACTGGGGGCAGCTCGACAACAGGTGTCTCAACCGTGGTTCCAACCGTTCCAATGCGCTCCTGCAGCGTCTCGTAGAGCTTGTGGATGTGCTCGTTGTGTGCCGTGGTCGGCTGCATGGCCTTCATCAGGGTCGCCAGACGGCCAACGGGCAACTTATTGTGCACATACCACAGCAGCTTCATCATGTGCCTGGATGTGACGTTCTCGCGCGTGAGTCCCGCAAAGATGAACTCATCAAAGAGCGTGGTGCAGAAATCCTCTGTGGCGAACTCCTCACTCATGGGGATAAGTAGTGCAATTAGGGAATGCAAGAAGGGATCCTCGTAGGCACGATCATCTTTACAGGCAGATAGAATGGCCAAAACGCGCAACACACCGACACGATCCTTATTCCGGGCCGAGTGAAGGGTATAATACATGGCCAATATGCTGGCCACAGCACTCTCCTGGATGTAGGCCTCAACAGCGTCCGGCGCTGGGCCAGAGTGCTCAATGGTTGTCAGTGCCGACTCACGCTCATCGGGTGGTAGTTTGGAGTGCAGACTGCGGCATTGGTCATCCACCATAAGAGACATTAGAGCCGGCAGAAATTTGGTAACCACCTGGCTGTCCAGCTTGGGCTCCTTGAAGTCCTGTGAATCAATCATTACCCAGGCGCTCAAGCCCAATGCAAGCATGCGGAGGAGTAGGATCAAGATTTGATTGTCTCTTGGCATGCCCTCGTTGTTGATCAGATGTTGTAAGATCTTGATGGCCGAGGTGGCTAGAAAATTGATGGCATAGGGATCGCAAAGGGTCATCGAAAGATCCCCCAGTACTTGCTCCTGGCCACGCTTGATGTTGTCCAGGAAACCCTGCAGCTCTCGCGAACGTTTAATATCCACATTCTTCTCGCGAATGCAGGCATCCAGACACCACGTAAACTTGTGGCATGGATCAATCGAGATGATCTCCTGCACCTCCAGGTCATGCAGGGCCATGAGCAGTTCAGCGCGCAGAGTGCAATAGTGAACATTGCGTGTGCGCAGGAAGAGTGTGCGCAAGAATTGCAAGACCATATCGTAGAGCTTGACACTAGTGCCAATCATATTGGCCAGCTTCTGGACTACCTCGCCACGGCGACGCACCTTAGGTGTGGGGTGGAAGAACAAGTTATTGAGATTGGTATGATCGAAGAGAACGTGCTCCTTCTCGCGAATATATTGCGAGAGCAGGGGTGACACCTCATCACCGAATAGAGACTGATTATCCCGCCAGATCTGACGTTTCACCTCGGTGTCCGTATCCGCATACAGCTCACGATCACGTACTAATATTTTCAAATATTTGTCGTCAATGTGCTGCGTGTTCCGCAAGATGGCCATGACGACGGGTCGCAGGTGTTTGACACGTACAACGGGGAAACTTTTCACGAGCAAATCCTTTAGCTTTTTTTCACGCTCCTTTACATCCTGCTGGCCCAATTCGTTGATATGGGCAATTAGCTTATCGCGCAGCTCTTCCATCAGCGACGTGTGAAAGTCCAGACGGCGTACTCCATGCAAATCCAACAGCGGCAACATTGGACGCAGAGAGGGCAGTAAAACGCCGTTCTCCAGCTGGAAACTCTCGATGGCTTTCAATGGATCCGTACACGAGGTGAGGGCCTCACGCAGAAAGGCCTGACCTGGTATATTTACATCCTCGAGGCCGGTGCCATCATTTTTAGCAGGCGTGCTCATTTTAATATAAACAAATATACAAATGCCGTCTGCAATTACAAATCGATAATCGATATGTATAGATGCTTTCAGGGATGATCACGGCAGTCACTTGACCTGTTATTTTCGATAAAAGTAAAGGCAACCCTACGCTGTTATTTGTCAATTAAACAGCTGTTTGCACTGTTAGCGCACTGTTATTTGTTCTTAGAGACGCTGAATCATAACAAACAACCCGCCGGATTTATTTATATTGAAAAATATCACTCAACTGATATTTTTACACAAATCAAAACTTTATAATGTCCAAGTAAAATTTAATTAAGAGTCATAAATCTATTGCAAGGAATTGCTGCGACCCAATTAAAATGCGGTGCTTATGCAGAACCTGGAGACCACTGTTAAGTAACAGCTTATTAAAATGTTAAATTTCAGTTTGGCTGGGCGAGAAAGATAGAAGAAGAAAACGCTAAAATAAAAATAAAAAACGAAAATTGATTAAGAAAATACGCTTCCCATGACTGTAAGTAAACATCTTTAATCCCTGCCTAAACATAGTCATCAGATCATTACTCATCACCATTCTAGACGGCCAAAGTGTTCGTGGGCAGCTTGCCGCCTGGCTGCAAGCCCGAGGAGCTTCGTCATTTGTTCACAAGCTACGGCAATGTTGTTGAATGCGATATTATGAACCGGTGTGGATTCGTACACCTGGAGACTGTTGAAATGGCCGATGCAGCCATCGCTGCTCTCAACGGTGTTGAGTTCAAGGGACAGAACATTGTCGTCGAGCCGGGCAGGCTAAAAGATCGAAGAGGTGGAGGCGGTGCTGCTGGTGCCGGTAGTAGTCGCAGGCCCATGCAAGGTGAAAGGTTTCTAATATTACCAAGGCATGGAAAATACAACTTTATTGCTTACTAGGTCATGGCGGTGGCAACTTCAGTCGTGGAGATCACATGAGTGGCAGTAATAGTTTCAGATCAGGCCGTGGAGGCGGCGCAGGTGGCAACAGTCGAGCTGGAACTGGACCAAACGACAGTCATTTTGGACCCGTGCGAAATGACGGACACTTCAGACAGCAGCGCAATGCGCCGTACAGCAAAGGACAGTCACAGCAGCATAACCAAAGCTACGATGGCCACTCACAAGGTTATAAAAACAAATTCAGCCAAGGTGGCGGCCAGATGAGTCATAACGATTATCATGCTGGGGGCTCAGGTGGTGGTGCAGGCGGCCATCGCGGCAGTGGTTTCCGTGGCTCTTCAAATCACATTGGACAGGATCGTCGAGGTTTCGCTTTGCCCACAGTGGATCATCAACAGCAGCAGCAAGTGTCATTTGGTGCTAAGCAGGGACGCTTTGGTAATGGGGGACCAATGGTGCCAAGTGGGAGCAGTCCCAACGATAATGGCATGTTTTCGCGGAATCGTAACAATGCCGGAATGCACAGGTGAAATCTGAATCCGCTCTAAACGAAAGAACTATCATATAAACTATATTCGATCTCTTTGTCTACGTACAGTGGCAGCACGCATGGTGGACGCGGTGGCTTCAATGCGAGTCGCGGAGGCTACGTTCCTCGTGGCGGTTTTGGTGGCAACCATCGGCGAGGAGGAGGTGCTGGCGGCAGTTTTAACAATAAACACGGACCCTCAAATGGCCACCATCAGAATGCACCAAATTCATATCAATCGGACTTTCCCCCCCTTGGTAGTAGCAGTGGCGCACCGGGCCATAGAAATCGGTAAGATGGATACATAATTTACTATATATATAAATCCAATTAATTGCGTTTATTTACAGATTTAATGGGCCTCGGCCAGCACCGCATATGGGCGGTAATAGGAGATTTTAAAGCCAATTTATATATATATTATATGTAAACTTTTATTATGTCTACAACATGGACATCTATGGACGCAGATGCAACCAAATAGCAGAATTTCGTTTTCCAATAATTGTGTGCGAACGACATCGTAATTTAAGTTATAAAAACAAAGTTTGAAATCGTTTTTCAACCACAACAACCACCATAATAATTACCATGCAAGCCCAAACAACAATCAATAACAGTATATTTGTTAATTGTATTTAAGGATGATTCAATATTTAACCATTTGAGCTATGTGCAAATAGAATTTTTTAATTATAAACGACGTAAATGAGAGGAGAGAAGATAGTACGGTCCTATGACTTAAATAAATAATAATAATAATTAAATCAAAACCAAATTGAAAGTTCGTTGTTGAACCAAAAATGCCCTATCATTTGCGAAAGCAGCTGGTCACCCTAAACAATTATCGATAACAATATTGCAGTTACTGGAGAAATCTGTCTATCGGCTGCGAGTATCGTCTGAAATCGCAACACAATGGAAATTGCTTAAATCAAATTTTGCGTCAAATGCATAAAAGGTAAGAGGCGCAAAAAAACGGAGCACTCATTTTGTTTGAAACACTTCCAGTAGTTTATTGTTGAAAATTTCTGAATTACTCAAGCAATAATTAACCATTTACCACATACGTTTTTTGTTGACTTCAGATGGTGTCCAACACGGTCAAGGCAATCGCCTTTTTCAACTTGATTTTTTGTATATTATTATGTTTTGAATACACCAATGCAACCCACTTTAATTTTGGCGAAGAGGAGATAGAAGCAGTGCCAACCACGCTGCCAGGCGAGCTTAAATTTGCCCATGTGGTAAGTGAAAAAAAAAGCCTATGTTCAGCATTTTTCTTTCTACCATATGGTTCGATGCACTTTTTTTTTTTTTTTAGATTTTTCGTCATGGTGATCGAACACCAGTGGACCCGTATCCGACTGACCCGTGGAATAATCGCAAGTATTGGACCACAGGCTGGGGGCAATTGACTAATGTGAGTGCAATCATTGCAACCGAAACTAATTCAATAATTGAAATATTATATTTCCTTTTTTTTTATACCACAGCGTGGCAAGCAACAACATTACGAGCTGGGAAAATGGCTGAGAAAACGTTATAGTTCATTGCTGAGCACCCGATTCGATACCGAAGAGATTTATATACAATCCACTGATGTGGATCGTACCCTTATGAGTGCCCAATCCAATTTGGCTGGACTGTACGAGCCTGTCGGAGAGGACGTGTGGAACGATCAGATCAAATGGCAACCCATTCCTATTCACACCATACCAGAGAAGTCTGATGCGGTAAATGTTTTGTAGAGAGGATTTCCAATAGTTTTAAATCTTGGTTTCCCAACAGATACTCGCAGCCAAGGCTCCCTGTCCGGCATTCGACTATTATTACTCCAATCTGGTTGCATCGTCTGAGTTTCAAAATATGCTGGAACGTTACAAAGATCTCTTTTCCTACTTAAGTCAGAATAGTGGACGAGAGGTTAACACATTCTTAGGTGTACAGTATCTAAATAATACACTATTCATTGAGGAGCTGTACAATCGAACACTTCCCTTGTGGACCAAACAGGTCTACAAAAGTCCAAAAATGAATTTTGCCACAAATATTGCATTTGCTCTCAACACATATACGCGTCAATTGGCGCGTCTCAAGGCCGGACCTTTACTTAAAGATATTCTAACACGTTTTCAAACCAAATTTATGAAACAACTGAAACCAGATCGCTCTGTATTCATATATAGTGCACATGATACCACAGTTGCCAACTTGTTGAATACACTCAAATTGTTTCAGGTGAGCAATACGTAGGGTGATTGATGCATTTGTAATACTCATTGTCTTGTTTATTGTTTTTCTATAGCTGCACAGTCCTCCCTATACGGCATGTATAATGTTTGAATTACGTGTGGATGATAGGAATACGCCATTGGTTTCTGTTTTCTATCGTAATACCACAGCGGAACCACAACCCCTGCACATACCCGGCTGTGGTCCGTCTTGTCCACTAAATAAAATGATAGATTTGTATTACGATGTGCTGCCAGAGGATTGGCAAGCGGAGTGCCAACGTTCCACACTGACCATGACATACGGGGAGGCTAATTTGGGTGTGGCAACAGGCAAGTTGGCGTAACCGTAACACAACGCGTTATCAATGATAAAGAAAGTTGTATTTCGTGTTTTGTTTGTACTTCTATTTTTAGAAGTTAAAGCCTTTTTGTTATGCATGATTATATACTATATATAGATAATTACTCGTACAGTTTTAGTCATACAATGCTTGCGATAAAACAATATGCTAATTGCTTTTGTAATTGAGCAAAACTTTAGAATTTTGTTTACGCTTTTAACTTTATGTTTTTACTTTACAGGCATCCTAGTGTGCATCATTGTGGTATTGTTGTGCCTCAGCTATGGCCTGATGATCTATCATCGACGTCGCCACTATAGCATGCATAATCCCTATGGACGTATGGCTTGAAATGAATGAAAGACACCACGCTACTATACCATATACTACTCACCCTTTGGAAATGAATACTGCTTACGCGAAACCTGATTTCAGTTCTTTTTTGTTTTAGTTTCTGTTGCCATAAACTAATGAGTTAAACTAATGAATTTACCGTTAAAAAACCGTTATTAATCAGATCGTTATGCACAACTAGAAGAAGACACAAAATATTAGTAGAAAAAAAAGGCGGGCTATGCTGACCTGCACTTGTTATTTTTTTTTTTAAATTTGAAATTATGAAAATCAAAGACTGTGAATGGTTATCCTGAAGTAGAGTATACATAGCTGTGTATACCTTGTATAAAATTAAGTGAAGAAACATTATTATACATATATGCATTTACGAGTATAGGTTTAGAAAAAGGTTTATCTCAATAAATATGAATACACACGTTTTTGTGAACTCTGAAGAGACAAGAGATGCTGAATCGATGTTTTATGTATATTATTATTATAATATTATACTATATAATTTGTTTATTACAAATTCGACTTAATTATATTAAGATACAGATACAGTTAGAGTGTACTAAGTCTATATACAATACAATAAGCTGACATTTTTGTATAGAACCTTTCTGCTGATTGACTGACTGACTGACTGACTGAGAGAAGGAGAGAGAAGGTGAAGTTGAAAGCTGCAGAGGATTTGCCTACTAAGCTGCCTGCCTGCCTGCCTATCTATATGCCTTGTCATCCGAGTAGATGATATAGGGCTGATGCTGCTGCTGCTGTTGATGTGAGATGCTCTCCGCACCATCCGGCACTGGGTGTGGTGCCTGCTCCGCTGAAGTATGACATGCGCGACATGGTGGAGTATGCCGCCACAGCAGCTGCCTGCTGCGCTGCCACAGCCTGCTGTGCCGCCGCCGCCGCCGCCTGCTGCTGCTGTTGACGCTGTGAGAGATTTTGCGTGGACTGATGATGTATGGATGCCGCCTTGTGTGGCAACGTTGCATAATTGGCCTGATACGGTGGCACAGCGTAGAGAGCAGCCGTCGGAGCACCTCCACCGCCGCCATTCTTATAGCTATAGGCAGCATTGTGTGCACCCAGTGCCTGCATGGTGGGCATGCCCATCATGGCAGCACTCTGCTGGTACTCGGCATTGCTCATGCGCAGACGGATGATGCAGATGATGATGATGAGGATCGCTATGAAGGCCACAACGCCGCCAACAATGCCAATGATCAGGGTGTCATCGTTGCTGATGATCGGTGCCTGTGCCTTCATAAGCGGTGCCTTCGTCTTGATCTTCATGATGGTTGGCTGAGTGGGGTCCAGACTCCAGATGATCAGTGGTTCCTCCGTTGTGGCGCTACTGCTGGCGCGGGTAACCAGTTGACTGGAGCTCTTCTGCAGCTGCGAAGTGGATGGCGGTCGGGAGGAGGATGTGGTCATGCGACGGGCATCACAGGTGAGTTCATCATCTCCCACCTCAATCAGCTTACGTCCTGCCATATACGCAGGTTCCTGGCATATCAGATCCGGCATGCCCGAGAAGGGTAACCAACGGCGCAGAGCACGTGCATCACAATTACAATTGATGGGATTGCTCTCGAGACCCTGCAGCTGCAGACTGGCGCGACGATCCTCGAGTGCGTTGAGGAACTGTGGCACCAGCGAACCTATCTTGGAGCCTTCCACGTTGAGGGTCAACTGCGAGGAGCGTGGCACGGGGAACAGCAGCGCCGGAGGCAGTGCACTCAGTGAGGTGTTCTGCAGCTTGATGGTCAGATCGCTGCTCTTCAGACCCGCCAAGGTGCCAGAGGAAATGGACTTGAGACGCTCTCCACGTATGCCCAAGGAACTAAGCCTTGGATGCTTCAGCGGTTGGATCTGTTCGCTGCCAATGGAAGCATCCTTGACCTCAATATCTAGGGATTGCAGTCCCGGCAGCAGCTCCATGATGCCCTGCAGATCCAGATAACCCAATAGCGGCAGATCGTACGCCTCCAATGTGGCCAGATTGGGCAGCGGCTTGAAGGCATTCTTCTCGATGCGACTGCAGAGTTTGAGGTGATTCAAGCGCAGCGTGCGCAGCATCTCCAGCTTGGCAAAGTTCGACTGGGAGATGAGCTCGAAACTGTTGTTGGACACATCCAGGGATTGAAGAACCTGCAGCTGTGGCCAGGCCAGCGAGAGATCACTCAGCGATTGCAGTTGATTGTGGGACAAGTCCAGGGACTCCAGCAGCGTAACTCGTTGGAAAACCTCCGCCTTAATGTTGCGTATACGATTGTGGGAAAGATTCAAAGTCTGCAGGAACGGAGTCTCCAGCAACTGCAGCTCCTCAATGCCTGTGCCCGCCAGATTCACCTCCCTCACGGTCTTCGGTTCGTTGAGCACATTGTGTACCGCTTGTGGTGTGAGCGGATTGAAGGATAGATCGATGCTCTTGATGTTCATCATGATGCTATCGTCACGTGGCAATTCACGGATGCGATTGTGACTCAGATCCACCGAGGAGACAAAGAAATGACGCAACTGTAGCGCATTCAGTGGCGCGTACTCAAAGTGATTCCTGCCCAGATTGATGTTCTCCAGCATGTGCAGCTTGGAGTGCTCAAAGACGCCATCGGAGAGCTCGGACAAACGATTCGCCTCCAGGTTGAGCAGTTCCAGCCGCACCAAACCCTCGAAAGTGCGTTCCCCGATCCTGTCGAGATTATTGTGCGACAAATCCAAAGTCTGCAGCTGAGTCGAGTTGTGGAACGCCATCTCACTGACCATATCCAGTTGATTATGCGCCAGACGCACCACACGCAGCCGGGGCAGGCGTGCAAAGTCCAGTTCCTCCACCGTCTTGAGCTGATTGTGCGATAGGTCAATGTACTCCAGATATTGCAATGTGGTAATCAATTCCGCCGGGAAGAAGGAGAACTTGTTGTGCGCTGCACGAATCTCACGCAATCGTGGATGTATGCGGAAGGAGGAGGGAAAGAGATAACTCAACTGATTCCTACTGATGTCCAGCTCCTCGATCCCCGTGCCGGTATTGAAGAATTCCCCCTTGAAGGCGGACAACAGATTCCCGTGCAGATCGAGACGTTTCAGCTGCATTACATTGACAAAGGCACCGGCACGAATGGAACTTATGCGATTCTCTGAGAGATCAATGGAGCTTATGTTCCAGAGATTCAAGAAACTGCCATCTTGCAGCTCCTGCAACTGATTGCCAGCCAAATGAATGTGCTTCAGATCCTGCAGACCCTCAAGCAGATCCCCGCTCAGTTGGCGTATGCTGCAATGGCTCAAATCGATGATCTGCAGGCGAGCTAAAGACTTGAAGAGCGCCGGTGTCAATGGTGCCAGATGGTTGCCACTCAGATTGAGTGACTGCAGATTCTCCAGTTCACTAAATACGCTCGAAGAGATCTCACCGAGATTGTTCTGGCTCAGATCCAGGCTGCGCAGCTCGGGCAGCACCCATGGTGCATTACCCAAACCGGTGAGCTTATTCTGCGCCAGCTTCAGCTGCATCAACGTGCCCTCCAGCCCGGCAAAGGTGTCTGCATTGACCAGGGCCAACGAGTTGCCGCCCAGATCGAGTGTGTGCAGATTGCTGAACATTTGGAAACTGCCCGGGGGCAACTCACGGATGACATTGCGGGACAGCGACAACGTGGTGATGTCACCTGCCTGAAGGGAACCCAAGATCTCTGCGGAAAGTGCCGCAACGCGATTGTAATCCATTTGCAGCGATGTGAGCTGCGGTAGACGACCTAAGGCGCTGCCTGGCACAAGGAGAATATTGTTATCCCTGATGATGAGGGTTTGCAGGCTATCCAGACCCTCCAGGGCGTCGTCCTCGATCTAGATAATCAAGTTAATGAATATATAAGGAAATTAATGCCAGATTAAGTATACGCACCGTGCGCAGCGAGTTGAGACTCAAATCGAGATACTTCAACGCGTTCTGATCCCGGAATGTGCCCGGCGGAATGCTGGTGATGCTATTACGGCTCAGATCCAGACTCTCCAGTGACTTAACCACCTGCATGTGTGTGTAGTCCAATTGCTGGAAGAGATTAAGGCATTTGAAATGGGATGATTCAAGCACTATGCCTGCCCTGCTCACCTGCAGCATGTTGGAGCTGAGATTCAGTGATTTGAGGGCTGCAATAGAGGCCAGCGCCACCGTGGGATATTGACTAAAGAAATTCTCGGATAGATCCAGTTTCTGCAGCGTGGGCAACTGCTCAAAGACATCACTGTTCAGGTGCACTATGCGATTCCCGGCCAGCTTGATTTCCCTAATCCTGCGTAATCCCTGGAAGGCCAAACTATCGATGCTTCTCAGTGAATTATAGCGCAAATCAATGATCTCCAGCTGCGATTGGGCACTAAAGGAATCCCGCGAGAGCGTGGCTAAGGAGTAAAATGAAAATTAGTGGAGTAGGGCAAGGAGCTGGAGGAGATTCAGCTTACCTATGTGATTCTGACGCAGCGACAGATGCCTCAGTGCACTCGGCCCGTTCAATGAACTGGCCGGCACTGCAGTGAGACTGTTGCGATCCATGTAGAACTCCTTCAAGTCCATGCAACCCTTGAGCACACCCTCCTCGATGAGCTTGATCTTATTCCCTGACAGATCAAGCAGGCGCAGATTCTTCAGTGCATGCAACTCCGCCGTGGAGAAGATGGGATTGAGATTATCACCCAGTAAATTATTAGCCAGACGCAGTTCGTTCAGTGAATCCTTGAGGCCATCAAAGGCCTTGTCCGGTATGCGACGTATGAGATTGTTGGACAAATCCAGTTCCTCAATGGGCAGTTTCAGTTGGCCAAATGTCTGCACAAATTTGGGGGTAAGTTTTAGCTATTATACAAGAGAAGGAGGAGGATCGGCCTCGCCTACCTGTGCTGGCAACGTTTGTTGTCCACTGTGACGTTGCGTATACGCCACGATGGGCGCGCCATAAGGCAGCTGCGGTGCATCACCAGCAAACACAACATGATCACAATCCATGGCCACTGCGCCCAGTTGGCCCGTTGCCGCAAAAGGCACCACATTGCATCTGTAATTGTTGGTAACAACTTTACAAATTGCTCACAATTTGCCTCGAGCAGATATTAAAATAATACGCGGCCTCCCGTCATCGACAGCCGGAAATTCAACTCAGTCTGTCCGTTGATAGTTTGTCCGTCCGTCTGTCCGTCCGTCTGTCCCTCGTTCCGTCACTCTGCATTCACTCACCTGCATGGCAAACGCAACGCTGTGCTCAGCTCCGGACACGGTCGCCATGCCTCGCTGTGCTGGGTCAAGTAGCAGAGGCAGCAGTAAAATAGCAACAATAAACGCGTTTTCCACGTTTCCATTTTCACTGCAATTAAAGATCGCGATATTACATTCAGTTTTTAGTATCTGTTTTTTTTTTCTTTTGCCAATTTACCCAGTCGACTCGATTGATTCAGGCAAAAACCTCAAACCCGTTTTACACTCAACACACCATCAACATATTTCTTGTATTTCTTATTTCATGTTTCTGTTTCTGTTTTTCTGTTCTTCTATTCTACGCTGCTTCGTTTGGTCATTTCCTCTTTCGTATCTTTCGAACATTTCATTTGCATAGTTCTTCTGCCTTTCAAAGTCAACAACAGAACCCTCTAATCATAAGAGTTAACAAAAGGTGGAGCTCAGGCTACCTACGCATCGAACTAAGAGCTCAACGATTATGTTTATCAACTGAAAGAACTGGTATGCGGTGAATGTTAGGTATTTATATGACACATAGATCATATTACAGTTGAGATTATTTAGACTGATCAGGATGTCTCGATATAGCCATTTTTGTCTGTATGAATGCCTAGAAATCAGGTACAATACACCTTGAAGGTGACCAAATTCTGCGACAAAGCTCTTGGGGTCTTAAAATATATTATAGAATTTAGTCACGCCCAATTCTGCATCCGTAATTCAATAGAAACTTCAATTGTCTGTATGAACGCCTAGTTCTCAGAGACTATAGGAGCTAGATCTAGTAAATTTCGTGACTATGATCGTTATGCATACTAATGTCTTAAAGTTTTATTTAAAATATGGGCAAAAGAATATTGGAGTATATTCAGGCAGTACTACGATTTATTATAACATTACAAGATTGAAATAAAATCTCAAGAATTTCTTGGCAATTCAATAAATAGATGTATGCATATTTTATGTGTTAGGCATTTCTTCTGATATTATTAACTTTCATTTAATAAGGTTTGGGGCAATATTAAGATATACGATCAACTTATTTGAAAAAAAAAAAAACCTTCCTTGCCAAGGTTTGATACCCTGCAGTACCACTATTAATAGTACTCAGATTTTCATAAAATTGCAACAGGTACCTTCATTAGGCCGATCGTTGATCGTTATAGTTATAAAACTTCGATTTTGAGAAACTTTTTATTAAGGACAACTTAGATTTGGATGGGTAAGCCTGATACTATATCTAAATATAACGAAAATGACCGAAGGCTCATAACTGTACGATATATCAGTCCGATCGGCCCGTTCCGACTTATTTAATGAAGGCAGAAAAACGTCCAACTTTTATGAAGATAGCTCAATAACGGGGGACTAATTTGCGTTGCAACAGCACGGGCTGACTGATTGTTCCTATAACAACTATAGAATATAAACGTCTGAGATATATAAATGAAAAAATAAGGGCGGGTTACTGTATAACATAAAAAGTATTGAAATTCTTAAATTTCCAAAAACAAAACAGGTTTGCATAAAAACCCTAATTTCAGCCGATTGTTCCTATGGCACTATATGTTATAGCGGTCCGATTTTGATTCAATTTACAGCACATTAGGAACGTAATAAGAATAGATTTCCCAAATCTTGTTGCAATATCTTAAAAAACAAAAAAATCGGCGATAGTTTCTAGACAGCTATACGATATATCGGTCCGATCGCCGTTCCGACTTATTTACAGCTCGCAGCAATAAGAAGCTTGTATGCCAAGTTTCATAAAGATAGCTCAAAAACGAGAGACTAGTTTGCGTTGCAACAGACGGACGGACGGACGGACGGAAAAAAAGAAAAAAAAAAAAACATTTTTTTTTGTCTTCTCTTTTTTTGTTGTTTTAAAATATATATACTTTATAGGGTCGGAGATGTCTCCTAAGGTGCGTTGCAAACTTCTGGCTAAAATTAATATACCCTCTGCAAGGGTATAAAAATTCTAAAAGTTTACTAGCAATTCAAGTTATGAAAATATAAATATTTGATGAATTAAACATTTCTTATAGTTTACTAAACCCTAACTTTCTGTAAAAGAGACCGAGAAAAAAGCTACAATAACTTGTCAGGTTCAAAGTAAAATGTATTCAATGTCAACTTGAAGAGAACAGAAAAGTTATGGTATCTATTGTTATATGTATATGTTAATTAGATGTCTTAAGATTTCGATAGGAAAAACTTTTGAGCTTGAAGAAAAAAAGAATAAGAAAACTGAAGCGCAGCGAACAATAAAAAAAAAGAAAAAACAAAAGAAAATGTTGTAAACTTCACGGACTTGAATTAAATTGAAAATTATGTGGGAGAGGGAGGTAGGAGATGGTACTACATATAGACATGCAACAACTCGACTTGGGTCCATCCATAACAACTTGGAATACATAATAATCCGGTTGAGAATTTTGTTTATGGAGCAATCGTAGCGGTTACTGGAGCGCAGGCGCTACATATGGGTGTGCGTGTGTGTATGCGTGTGTGTGTGTGTGCGGCATATTCTTGATTATTTCTCTTGAGGCGTTTGCAGTACCGTTGCTTCGGATTGGTTTCATGAATTGCGCACCCAGACAGACCCAAAGAAACTTGGAGTAATAACGTATGTGTTTGCCTTGGCTATTTGCTTTATGGTCCATAGAGAGGGGCCAACGTTATTTGGTCAGTTTGGGAAATAGCACACGCTGTTTACCCAGCTAGCTCAGGTTGGGTTCAGGTGCGACTGTGCGTGTATGCAAATGAGCAGTTATATTGGCTATAAAACAACATGGCAGCCTGCATTTCAAAATCATGGTATTTTTTTTTTTTTTTTGTTGTATTTAATACCATTTCAAAATCGCACTGCCCCCCCCCCCGTCCCTCTCTCTCTCTCATCGCTAAAAGCGATTTCGATATTCCCATTCGATACGATATGTATCGCTTCCAAGAGGCGACCCAACAGCAGCGACAGCTTCAAGGTCTCTCTCAACGCTTGCGCAGCGGCAGCGCGTCCACTTCTTGTTTTCAACACACACACACACACACACATGCTCGCACACCTGCATATGGCGATTAAAAACAACGAGTTGTTGTTGTTGGTTTTTTCTTCGCTTTTGATGGGAAATATGTTAATCACAAATTGCGGTTGAAACAGTCTTGTTTGCTTTTTTGTTGTTGTTGCTGTTGTAACCAGTTTCTTTTCTGATTTATATTTTTGGCTTACTTTTTTTTTTCTTTCTGGTATCCCCGGTGGTTTGTGAAATTGCACGTCACTATCCAAACTGTTTTGTTGGGAAATTTTGTAGTGTATATTCTATTGTTGTTGTTTTTGTTTTTGGCGCTGGCGTAACCAACGTTTGTTTTGTCTGTTTACGTTTTGTTTTGTTATACACAAAAAGAAAGCGCAAAACGGCAAGAATATTTTCCCATGGAAAAGCGTGCGCACCGCACACCGTTGGGAAAATATGTGTGTAGTTTGTTACACACAAACACGCACACACACGAGCTAAAAATGCAGACAAACAAGTAAACTTTGCCTGTTGCCAACTCTCGAGGAACGGGAATAACGTTGGGAGCTGACGCTGACGCTGCTGCTGCTGCTGGAATAATTAAGCTGCGCACTGGCGCTGCAACAAGTACAATACGTAAGCAGCAAACAACCACAACTACAATAACAAAAAACTACTGCTGTCTGCACATGCGCAGCGACGTCGCTGTCGCGTCCCGCTTCTGTTTCGTTAACTGCCTTCGGCTTTGAATGCGACTGCGACTGCGTACCGTGTGAGAGACTTGCGTTAGTCCGCTGCGTTAATTTTGTCTTCTGCTCTACTTGAGCGTCGCGCAGCAACTGAAAATTTGACCAGCTGCGTCTGCGGCTTCGGGCTGCTGCTGTGCTCGTGTCAAGTCTTGCTGAGAGCAAGACTTAACGAGAGCACAACTGCAGCCTGAAGCGGCACACGAAGACAGTGCGAAGTCGTAGCCGAGGCACTCTGGAAACTGGTTTGCAGCTAAACATTCCAAGATGCTGCGCCTGCGCTCTCTCGTGTGTGCACACTCTCTCTCTGCTGCTGCTGCTTCGCTCTCTTGTGAATCAGTTGTTGTTGTTGTGTGCGTCTTGGTTTTCGTTTTTGGGGCTGGGTAAAAGTTTTCGCCTCGCTGTTCTTTGGCATGCCGCAGAAAGTGTGTTTCTTTCATTGTTGCCCTTGTCTGTCTACCTGTTCGGCAGTTGTTGTTGCTTTTGTTGTTGTTGTTGTTGTTGTGATCACTGATTGGCAAGTGCGCCAATTCACGCTAATGGGGTTAAGTCTTCAATAATGGGCAAACAAATGACAATGAGCAAAGTACATGTTCCTCTCTCTCGCCCCTTCTCTTCCTTTTTCGTTCACTTTCCTCTCTTCATTTCGATCTCGATTTCCATGGCAAGTTACTTTCCATGCCGAAAAATTGTTTGGCGTGGCAACTAATTACACAGCAACTACAACAACAGCAACATTGATCATCTCAGCTTCTACGTGTTGCTACGTGTCTGTGCGTGTGCGTGTGTGCAACCTCTACAGAGGTTGTTAACACCTGCTGACAAACGGACAAAACTCAACTTGCTGGCAGACATCCAGACGGGCAGACACACACACTCGACTCGGCCACGCCCCCCTCCTTTTGTGGGCTCTTTGTGCAATCTGTAATCTTTATGTTTTCATGTTAAGGCATGCATGGTAAACATCTTCGCGGCCGTCGCCGTTGCCGCCGCAAAAATTTCTTTTGCGCAAACATACTTTCCATTTTCATGAGCAAATGGTCCGCAAATGGCAGCACACTCACACACGGACACACACACACGCCTAACTTAATAATAATAAAAATAATAATAATGAAAATAGCGGCGAAAACAACAACAATAATACGATAATAATGAAGAGCAAAAGCAACAACTACAGCATCAATGACTCGCCACATGCCGTGTTTAACCATATAAATCAAATCATTCAACTGATGAATTATGTCTAAAGCGCAACACTTGACTGGCCACGACTTGCTAACCCACGTCCCGCCCACTTCACGCCCCTCTCCGACTTTTACTAGGCGAAGAGGATGCGATGCGAGGCAGCTTTAGCCCAGCCCAATTGATTGTTTCCATTTGCATATGCAAAATATAACGTGCTGACCAAGCTGCATGTGTATGTATGTATCAACTTTGAGGTTATGTTTGCCAGACGGCGGGTATGATTGACTATATATATTACATAGTGAATTTGGCTTAGAGACTCTTAAGGTATTTGCTAAGCTCTTGTTTGTTGCCAATATCAACTACACGTGATGTTGGCCCAAATACAGGCGTATACACAATATCGTGTAGTATGAAGATGACAATCCGTACCTTTTGAATAAAATTTTTTCAAAATTTTATTTCTCAAAACTCTTTGTTAAATTTTTCCTAAATCAAATACGATTTTCAAGCGGAATGACATTTTGTTTATCTATTGATATTCCTAGTTATCATACATTTTCAAAAATCCAATAGTCAAAGGGGCAAAAAAAAATGCTCAAATTTCCAATTTATCAAATTTTGCCTGTACAAGGGTACCTGCACCTATAACATCTTTTTCGAAAAATTTTTTGCTTCAAATCAATATTTTCAAAACTCTAATAATATTCGCCGGATCGTTTTCACTTTTCAAGGTAACGAAAGCGGGTCAAAAAAAATTAGTACTAAACAAATGTTTAAAAGTGTTTTGGAGCATATTTAATTTTTGACCAAAAATCATGTCAGAGTTGACAAAAAATTAGACATGAATAAGACTAGATGGGACTTGTAACCTCACTTTCTTTCTTCATAACTTTGTTAAAAATCATACGATTTTGATGCGGAATGACATTTTGTTTATGTTTTGACAGCCTTAGTGAACTTACATTTAAATAATTGCAAAAAAAAACTCAGAAACCACAAAAAAAATTTTAAAATTTTTTTATGTCATTTTTTGGTTACGGTGATGGATTTCCTTACGCACAAATAATTCGAAAAAAAATTCACTTGTTTCAAAATTCGTTAAAATTGACGAGCTTGTCAGCTTTAAATGCGTAAAAGCGGAGGTCAAAATGAGTACTAAAAAAGTGTTTAAAAGTGTTTTGGAGGATACTTAATTTTTGGCCAAAAATCACGTCAGAGTGGACAAAAATTTAGACATGAATAAGACTAGATGGGACTTGTAACCTCACTTTCTTTCTTCATAACTTTGTTAAAAATCATACGATTTTGATGCGGAATGACATTTTGCTTATGTTTTGACAGCCTTAGTGATCTTACATTGCAATATTAAACCAAAAAAATAATTCATTTTTTGGCAATTTTGGTAAGGGCACCCCCTTATCTTTTTTCAAAAAAAATTTTTTTCAAAATTTTAATTTGCTAGTTTTCACGTTTAATCGAAAGCGGAGGTCAATATTAGTACTAAACAAGTGTTTAAAAGTGTTTTGGAGGATACTTAATTTTTGGCCAAAAATCACGCCAGAGTGGACAAAAAATTAGACATGAACAACCTAGACAGTACTCCCAACCTCACTTTCATTCCTCATAACTTTGTTAAAAATCATACGATTTTGATGCGGAATGACATTTTGTTTATGTTTTGACAGCCTTAGTGAACTTACATTTAAATAATTGCAAAAAAAAAATAAAACAAAAAAAAATTTTAAAATTTTTTGTCATTTTTTGGCAATTTCGTTTTTCAGACAAATTTTTTTTTCAAAATTTTAATTTGCTAGTTTTCACCTTTAATTGAAAGCGGAGGTCAAAATTAGTACTAAACAAGTGTTTAAAAGTGTTTTGGAGGATACTTAATTTTTGGCCAAAATTCACGTCAGAGTGGACAAAAATTTAGACATGAATAAGACAAGATAGGACTTTTAACCTCACTTTCATTTATTCATAACTTTATTAAAAATCATACGATTTTCAAGCGGAATGACATTTTGTTTATGTTTTGACAGCCTTAATGAACTTACATTTAAATAATTGCAAATATCAAACCAAAATTTAATTCCATTTTTTGGTCATTTTGATAAAATTTTGATTACAAAATTTTCGAAAAATTTTTTTTTCAAAATTTTAAATTGCTAGTTTTCACTTTTAATCGAAAGCAGGATTAAAATTTATGAGATATTTTATTACATATATGCTTATTAAATGCAGGGAATCTCAAAGAAACTCTATCGAGGTAAGCCTGCTGACTTTGCATGTAAACCTAATACTCTATACTCATGGGTATCTCATAGTTGAGTGCACTTGTCGGCATTGGCTTTTCATTTCGCCTTTATTGTGATATTCATGTTTTATTGATTGCTTGAAATCAATGCGTCTGTAATGTGCTTCCACAATTTGTATTCAATTCATTCAATATTTTCATGTTTATATAAAAGGGTTATCAGAGATTTAACATGCATAAATATGGTGATGGAATGCGCTCAAATTTTATACAGTACTTATCATATCATGTACATATATATTCAAATAAGATGAGAATGACATCATTTTGCTTATGTTGCAGATAAAATTTAAACAAAATATGATATTGTCTGTGTGAAAACGCCTAGATCTTATAGATTATAACTGTTAGGGACATTAAACCTGATGACTATGCTGTCCATACATTATAATGTCTTATAATATATTTTCTCTCCCAGTATATGAATGCCTTTATGCAGTTTTAACTTGCCTTTAGTTACTCATACTTGTTGTTTCCAAAATTCCCCTAAAGAAACTTATGCAGTTAAGTTGGCTGCACTTGATTCTGCCATGAAAAAAAACATAACTTTAAAGTGGCTTTTAAAAGAGGTAAACTTAGTGTTTTTGAAACTGTACTAACTCTCTAGGAAAAGCAAAAAGAACTATAAACAAAGAACTAAAAAAACTTTGCTGTTATGAACTTTTGCTTTGTTATTATGAAATTCTATGCAGCATCATAAATTTCTTTTACGCAACCCATAAGGTCTTCAGATTTTAATTGAATAAACGACACACGATTATAATTTGATAGCCCTACATGGTATGAGGATAATTCATTATAATTTCCAGGCACTTAAATATCTATGTAAACACACGAGGCTAATCAAAAGCTTTTCTAATGAAAATCAAGAAATGAGAGATGTGTGTGTGTTTTATTATGAAGAGTCCTTGAGGCCTTAAAGCATTACCTATCTAAGTGGGGAGGAATATTTCCGAGTCGAGAGTTTTATTTGTAATGCGTTTAGCTAGACAGGAAAATGGCTTGTCAGCGGTTTGCATATACTTTACAGTTGCAATAAAGATTAATGTCTTTGTACACAGTACATAAATTATTATTTAGAGCCCCATTTGTGGGGAAAGGGATGAGGATGATGATGATGATGATGATGATGGAGATGTACACCCCCTACGCGATAAGTAAAGTGTGTGCTTTATTGGCAAAGCCAAACCTAATCAATTATACAAACGCTTTGGCTTTAGTTAGGATAGTAGTGTGAGGGCCTGGAAATGGTATGTCAACATAATAAGGCAACGGCGCATTGTCCTTGATATTCCCCAGTCTGGCAACACCCTAACATCCCCAATATAGTCCCCAGTTGGCGTTTCGTTTTATTAGTCGTCGCATCGTCGCACGTTAATAATGCGCAAAGACGTAAACAGCAGGGAGTGGGGGGTGTTGGGTCCACATTCAGATCCGGCCACGGGACCCCTAGGGGACCCCTAGGCTCGTATATCAAATTGTGTGACGCGTGCGAGAAAGAAAGAGATAGAGAGAGAAGCGAGTTGGACAAAGAGCGGACGATGTCTTTTTTCCGGATTTCTATTTTGATAAATTATTTAAACTGCAACTTGTAGCTGGGCTTGTCTCGTAATACTGAGTGCTTTATTATCTGCGATACGGCAAGTGACAGCAAACAAATCAACGGAAGCGTGACAATTTCGTCATATTGATTGGATTTGCCATAGGCCCTAGAACTGCCCAAAAACCTGAGGGGATCGATAATTGCTACAATACGATAATATTATTACAGTTGAGCATGGTTAGTTAGAGGTATGAGTTGGGGTAGGTAACGATAATATCATAATGGATGAGAGGGGTGAGTTTGGGGAAAGATTGGTAAGGCTTGAGAGTGCTACGTGTGGATTAAAGTTTATGGTATATTAAATGAGTTAGGTAAGAATAATTTTAGAATGTTTAGGTATGATAAGTAAAGGGGGAATTGAGAATATTATAATAGCTGAGTATGATAAGTTTGGATAAGATTGTTGGTTTATTTAATGGAGCAGACATAATTTTATCATAATCATATGAAGGTTATGCAGGGTTAGTTAGCGAAAGGTTGTCAAAACAAAGGGAAAAGATGTCGATAATATTTTATTAGGTTAATAAAGGTAAATTACTATAGAGACTTATGAAATTTTAATTTGTTCAAAGTAAAGAAATAAGGATTTAATATTAGAGGATTATTAAGGAATTATATATTAATTTTCTTGCGAAAATGCCGAAAATTTCTATAATTTTGACCAATTCGACCTTTTCGATATATTTATAGCTTAGCTTCAGGCTGCTTTTTCATCAGATGAACTCTAATTTAATAAGTATTCTTTTATAAATTTTAAAATATATGATATATGAGGTAATTGTATATTCACTATATAAAAATAAATTTCACTTTTCACGCGCTACACAATTGATAATTAAATTATAACTTTCTGCAGAAAACTCTATATGATTAATCCCATAATTATTTCTGAACACATTTGTATTAATTACTGCATAACGGTATATATTACAATTAACATGCAGCATCTTAATTATACTTATATCTTTTTAATGTATTAGAGGCGAATTTCGTCTCTCTCTTTCTCTCTCTTGGGGCTTTGCTCCCTCATAACGTTTTATTGCCTTACAATTACCGTTAAAATTAAATTTGCATTTGCATTTGAATTTAATTTTGGCTAAGTGAGGTAAATGTGTGAAAGAGAGAGAGTGGGAGAGTGGCAGAAAGAGAGAGAGGGGGAGATAGCGATTTTGAGGCGTATTCAAATTGCCACAGACGCAGCTCAAAATAAATAAAAATACGCGGATTGCCAGGCAGCTCAACACACACACACACAGAGGGAGACATAGGCATAGCCAAGGTACACACACACACATAGGCATACATCACAAACACACACAGATGCAGATTTGTTAGCCGACTGCGTGTGAAGCCACAATTAATGGTTGTCTGGCTACGCACACTGCAGACTTACACACACACACACACACACGTAGATACACACACACACGTAGATACACACACACACAGTTGGGCATATCTATTTTTGGGATATTCGCTTTGGCCTCGGCCGTTGGCCAATTGGCAATCAGCTTTATGGCCAACTTGTTATAACAAACTTTTCGCACTGCAAAAAGCCAGTGAAAATTTTTGCAAAATTCCTCTTCTTCTGCTCCTCCTTGTTATTGTTGTTCTGGTTGCGTAGGCATGTTGCGTATGCTGGGCAGGGCAGGCAGGTGAGCAGAGCAGGGAGGAGGGGGGTGAGGAGAGGGGGGGGGCCTTTGAAATGTTAAAAACATAGCATACATCTCAGCGCACGAGGCAAAAAGGCCAAGGCAGTAGGCGGAGGCGCACGCACGCCTGTTGTCTGCTGCCTGCGGTGTGTGTGTGTTTGTGTGTGTGTGTGTGAGTCGTAGCAGTTAACCAATCAAGTGTGTTAATTGCACCATAATTGGTCAGGCAGCTGTCAATAAGGCAACAACAACAACAACAACAACGAGCACAGTGGGCTGCATGTGCAGAAATGCGTTATTAATGCAGTTGCCTTATTGACAGCTGCTCAGCAACATAAACACACACACAAACACACACACACATACAAGTTAAATAAACCACATACACACACACACACACACACTTGTCGCTTTCATCCACCTTGTCGTGAAAAATCAAATTAAAATTGAAAAGCGCAATTTAACGCGCACCAAAAGTCATGTGCATATTCATATTCATTTCAAAAATAAATTTCATACGTTGCCTGCCAGACGGCAACATACCCCTCACTCGTTGATTTGCCCATTAGTCTGCTAGCCAAGATAAATTGTTGTCATTATTTGCCCGTCGAACTTTATAAATTGGCATCATCAGCATCAAAGTTGGCCAAAAAACTTTTTGCGCACAAAACTTTAATTTGGTTTTGTAAATGCGCAAATGTGTTTCTAAAAATATATTTAGAGGGAAGGGGGTTGCGAATTGTAACAAAAAGAAAATCAAATTAATCAGGTAATGTGTCACAGATTAGATACCCTCTTGGATATGTTCATTATAGCCCGACAGCCTGGCCGGTTTTACCTATAAATATGGTTCCACTTGTCTAATTGACAGCGCGTTTATTACAATACAATCAAATTTGATATAGGTAAATAGAACGCAAATAAAACTGTCGTTTAAGAACTTATGAACTCAAAAGATAGGTTCTTAAATTTCGAAATGTTTGTTTTTTTTTGATCTTCTATGAGCAGTGCAGAGAGACCTATATAGACTTGAACCAGTCATAACTTTGTCAAAACTCAATATCGTTTTGTTCCGGGTTTGAGCTCTAGCTTATATTATTATCATAGTATAGGGCTTAAAAATTTAGAAATTTTATTCAAGAATTTTCTGCATTTCTCTTATAAATCTTTCGTTGATTTTCCAGCTTAGCATACCCACTGAGAGTTAGAAAAAAATCCAGGGTATACAAATCAGAAAAATCAACACAGCGAAAATTGACAGACAAAAAAGGGTTGTATTGCTGTGCATTTAAAAAAGGGTTGTCAGCCACCTGTTTAATAGAGACACACACAATTTGCCACGTGCTTGATTAAACTTGGGATGCTTAAAGTCGACAACAAAGTAGGCGTCGGTAGGCGTGGCAGCTGCTGCAGCAGCAGCAGCAACAGTTAATTAAAACTTTTTCGCGCTGCAAAACAGTGAAGCAAAACCGCAAACAAAGACGAAATTAGAGTGCGAAATGGGAACAGGCAGCCACAGTGTGCACAGTGTGTACACCCCCCCTCACCCTCTCAACCGATTATCCCCCCTGCCTCTCCCTCGCCCTCCCTTTTGGGGCAGAGCTATTAGCGTCGCTGGCACGCTTGAGTTGAATGATTTGATTTGAACGCGGGCGCGGTGTGTGTGTGTCTGTGTGTGTGTGTGTGTGTGTATGTGCGCTTCGCTGAATGCGCAAAACTTTTCGCACGCGCATTTGATTTAACTTTAATGCAATTAAATCGTTTAATTTCAAAGAAACATAAGCAACTTTGAAGTGAGTCTTTTTTTTTCCTTGATAAAGTCAAAAAGTCTAAAGAATTTTTTGCCCAAATATTTTCTTTATCCCCCCACACACACACACAGCACGTGCTGCATCATTAAAAGGCATGTGTGGAATTTTCTTTTTATGGGGGTATTGAATATCGCCGAAAAACATGGCTTGAAGTGGCTTTAATATACCCATAGCTTTTTACCCGTACCTGTATTATCTATGTGTGACTGCGCATTTGCATATTTTATGGCAAACAAATATTTTGCAAAGCATATTTTTTTTTTTAAATCTTGGCGAGTAAACAAACATTGTGTGAAAAAAATGCCAGACAAACTGACACATTTGATAATGTCATTCGTGTAGTATAAAAATGTCAAGTAGGCAAAAAAAAAAAAGAAATCCTCAGTTTTGTTGTCCTTGCAGTGACGTGTGAAATTGAAAGTCGTGTTGCGAAATATAACAGGATTTTGTATACCAGACACAATCCCTTTAAGAGAGCATGTTTCTTTGTGTGTATAACAGTGCGTATACGTAACACACGCACGTACCAAAAACATAAGTTCAACTTCAAGTGTGTGACAAAAGTTTTTGCATTTTATTTGTATGTGCGTTGACTCTGTTAAATAACATACAAATCATACATTGAAATATTTGTGTAGCACAATAAATATGTATTGTGTGTGTACGTGTGTGTGTGTGTGTGTGTATGTACGTGGGTGTCAGCTGCACACACAATTTATGCTGATGCGGATTTGGCTGCATAATTTATGAAAGCATTCGCCATGCTTTACATTCGCATAATTGAATAATATTGTAACATAAATTACGCACGCTGAGTCGGAAGCAGGTGAATGAGAGACGGCGTTATAGACGAAACTCTTGTGCAACGGCAAGGTGAGAAAACTGAGCTGATATAATTTTCATGTGATTTCGTGACACATTGAGGCAGGTGGGAAATTGTGCAGGTGAAAGTGCTGCAATTTCAATTGCATTTTCGGTTACTGATAGTAGGTACTTCTATTTATTTTGTTTTATTTTATTTTATTTTTTTTAATTTTAAATTTTATTCAGGTGGGGAAATCCACGCACTAGTGCAATTAATAACTATCGATAACACACTGATCCATTCTGTTATGTTAATCTTCTGTTATGTTAGCTTAATTCAACTTAACAGCATTTATGCATTTAACAAAGCACTGCAAATTATCGATAAACTGATCCCAGTTATCGCGTTGCTAATGTACATGGCTATCCTGCTGTTATTGTTATTTTATGTTATGTTAGCTCAATGTAACTTAACAGCACTTAAGCAGAGCACTGCAAAACTATCAATAAGCGCTGATCCTAGTTATCGCGCTGTTATCCTACCTCTGTTATGTTAATTTCATGTTATGTTGACTCAATTTAGCTGCACAGCATAAAATTATGCAGGATTTATTGGGCCGCTGTAATTGAATATCCTGATTAAACCATCTATTGTTCTATGTAGATACATATATCATCGCTCAACTCTATGTTCCCTCCCCCAGTCCGGATGCTGCTCATTCGATTGTATAATTTGCCATGCTCTCAATAATAACCGTATGCAAATGAGCTTGAAAGTTTGTAAATGCGACAACTTGTGCGTATCGTGTGAATTATAGCGGTACTTTGCCTCTGAAAATGTAACGATTTTTCAATGTGTTGACGGTGTTGAAAATTGTGTCTGGTGGCTTTGGCTTTTGCGTTGCGTTAAGACGACAGCCCGCGAAAGTATGCAGCACATTTTTTTCACTACGCTTTAAGAACATCGCACACACTTACTCTCCCTCGCGCTATCGCACTCTCCCTCTCTCTCTCTCAGGCATTCGCGTTATCGCTTGCCTTGACTTCGTCTGGCGCTGCTCGCAGCAGAAATGATGTGTGAAAACGTGTCGCACGAATGCCAGCGAAATTAACT
Source organism: Zaprionus tsacasi (assembly GCA_018904105.1). Classification (NCBI taxonomy): domain Eukaryota; kingdom Metazoa; phylum Arthropoda; class Insecta; order Diptera; family Drosophilidae; genus Zaprionus; species Zaprionus tsacasi. Next base: position 12,112 of record JAEIFR010000028.1, on the reverse strand, counting down.
TGTTAGTGACATTGCGACACACACACACACAGACACAGAGACATGGGCGCTGAGATGTAGGCAACAATTTTACAGCATTCCCGCTGTGCACAGAAGAATGCTTAAGCGTGTGGCTACACACACACACACACATAGGCAGTCTGAAATTCCACGTGTTAAGCTACCCAATTAATAATATTTCCAAGAGAAGAGTTTATTTAATTTCAGCCAGCACAAAATTAATATCCGACAATTTGGCTTTAAAACTTTACTTGTTGCGGCTGAAAGTATGCAACATTATTTTGTGGCACTCGCGTATTGAACTTTGCGACACGCGTCGCCTTCAACAACTGTTGCTGTGATGCGGCTTAGCAACAAATACTTATGTACACTCTCCTCGCTGTCTTACACTTAATCAAGTCTGTGCGCACAACGTGACACAAACAAATCCACAATGTGTCGCCGACAAGCTGAATAAACAAATGGAATTTGGTATTACTGTGTGTGCTAGGGAGTGCCCTAACTTTATAGCAAGTCACAAATGAGCTTATGCTTTAGCTGATTTGAATGCACCTGGTATTGTTAGCCCAGCAAGAGATAGTTTTATAAAGAAGATTTGTATTTACCTTGAAAAAAAATATTTTTTTTATTTATTTATTTTTTATGGCAGTGGAACTTGTCTGTTAACGATGTAAAAAAAGTGTAGCATACTTTCACGCTGCGCGCATAACATACTTTTGTGCTGAACACGCAGCATACTTTTGCGCTTCTCAGTATTTAAGAAATATTAAATATTAAAAATATTTACAGAATTTTTTGTTCATTTTTTTTTATAGTTTAAATATGTATTAAGGCATACGGGTAAATCCGATAATCCCCTTCTGTCCTTGACAGCTATTAATACAGCCTACTTGGGCGCGATGGCCTACTGAAGTTGGGTGTATGAAAATGAAGATTAAAAATTATAAAAAAAGAAATAACAATTAAAAAAAAAATAAAAAAAAAAACAAATAGATGTTCCACAATTCAATTCAATTTAAAATAAAATAAAGACACTGAAAATATACAATTCTTCTGCCCTCAAAACTGGGCGTGTCGCGACGTCTAGGCGCTGAGTCATTTTGGCCAACAAAATTAATCAGCATAAACTGTGTCTGCGGCCAGGATAGCGACAGCTTTGAGCCCTACTTAGTATATGCATTAGATAGGTCTGCTATATAGTGGCATAGTATATAGCATATTGCCGTCTCTGTGTGTCTCTCTCATTTGCATGTGATTGCGCGCAAAGCTGTACATAATGTCCATGAATATGTCGGGGCTGCTTACCACCTGAGAAAGGTTTGACATGGCGGCGGGTCGTGCAGAAAGTGACATTACTCTCCCTCTCGCTCTCTATGTGGATCTTGAGTCTGCATAATTTCATAAAGTGCTTTGCCGGGTCACGATGTTGTATGCCCCACCACGCCCTCTCCCACCGAAAATTATTTATTTATTTTTTTCTTTTTCATAATTTTTGTAATTCTTTGTCATTTTTTTTAGCTGCCGTTGTTGTTGTTGTTGTTGTGTCTTGGTGTTAAACGCCCCTCGTCGCTGTCTCAATTACATTACATTGCGCTGTGCTGTCCCGAATTACCATATTGTCTGGCTCCGTCTAGCCTGCTCCGGCTGGCCATAGCCGACTGCCACACACACTGTTTACACACAGATAAGCCAGGCTGGACGAGCTGACAGGCAGCGCAATTTATGATAGACCCAAGTAAATTTATTTGCAGCGCATGCAAAATGTCCGCTGACGAAATGTTTGAGCCCCGCTCTACCTCCCCCCCCCTCCGCTCTAAGCTCTAAGTATGTTTATCCCTCTCGGAGATGTTGGCTCTTTGGCAGGCTTGTAGCAGTAATTTGTTTAGAATTATCCTTTTAAATTCCCAGGCATTGCCTTCTGCGCAAAAATTGCTTGACTCAGGGCTCAGGGGGAGGCGGGGGAGAAGGCGCAGTTTCATGCTCAAATGGCTGCAATGCAAAGAGTTGCCAGGCAGCTAAGGCTTGCCTTGAGTTTTCTGCCAGTAAATAAATAAACTCTTAATTTGTGTGCGCGCCTCGATGACACTCGGCCAAGAAGTTTGCACAAAACTTTCTATTGACCGACAAGAAAGACAAAAACAGAGAGAAAAAAAGAAAGAAAGAAAGAGATAAAGAAAATCATTGCGTCAAGCAAGCGACAATTTTTGTTGCATACTTTCGCGCGCTGCCCCAAAATTGCTCAATGATTTTTTTTTTTTTTTTTTTTGGGAACAGCGCAAAATACAAACAAACTTGTTATTGAGCAAACACAAAGAGAAAGCCTAAAATTATGACCAAGTTATGGTCATAATGTGTATATAATAATGTATGTATATAGCGTATATATCCCTTTTGCAACTCAGCTCAACAAATTAAAATGTAATAAATCTGTCATTATGTTGGTTGCGCCGACAACAAGCTCTAAATAACATTCCTGCTTGTTTTTCTTTTCTTTTCTTTTCTTTTTCTTCATTCTTTTTGTTCGCTCTTTGGTAGCTGGCGGAAGTCAGCTGGTTTACATAGCGGTACTTTGACCCTCAGTACACTCACTGCCTGTCATTCGCAGCTCAGTGTGGCTCAGCTTGACTCAGCTCAGCTATGCTTTTGGCCTGGCTCATTTTCTAAGTCTCAGCATACCAGAGAATGCGACCCCAAGGGGCATTGCGTGTGTGTGTGTGTTTGTGTGTGTGGGGCGGGGGCGGGTTGCGGAAACTGCGCTGTCTTCTAAGTCAGTGTAAGGACAAAGTTTTTATTGCCGGCCAATTGGAGTTCGCCTCGAGGCCGCAGGATGTTTGCTGCCTGCTCCCCAAAGTGTCGTCATCAAGTCTCATGCTCTTCGTCTCGTAGTCCTTTTCGGACCTTAGCGGTTAACCGATTCTTATTGAAAAATACGCAAGAAAAGTAATTTCAAGCACGATTTCAAGCAGCTTTGCAGCACTTTAATGAGCTTTTAATTGAATTCTCTTAATTGTGTCAAATTGTTGTCTTCCCACATTGTTTGATGTGCTCGAAAAGTGATTAGCAAATGCTTTGAAGGATATTTCAAGAGTAAATCCCTTTTTAGAAGGGCTCTAAAACAGGTCAAGACGGGGTGGGGATTAGGCAGGGCGATAGCTGGGAGCAGTTTCGATATTTGTATTGCGCTTAAAAGTATGCTAAGCTAATTTGAGTTTACATAATATAAGTTTAACATTATTGCAGCATATTAATGTTAAGTAGCAGAACGATTGCATATCGATAATTGCACATCGCTTGCTGTTAATTGCTGTTAAGGTAATTTGAGTTAACATAACAGCAGCATATCTATGTTAAGTAGCAGAACGATCTGCATATCGATAATTGCACATCACTTGCTGTTAAATGCTGTTAAGCCAATTTGAGCTAACATAACAGTAGCACAACAATGTTAAATAGCAGGACTATCTGTATATCGATAGTTACATAGAGCTTGCATTTAATCTCTGTTAAGCCAATTTGAGTTAACATTACAGCAGCACAACAATGTTAAGTAGCAGAACGATCTGCATATCGCTTGCATATTGATATAATGTTAAGCGAATTTGAGTTAACATAACGCAAACTTAACATAACAGTAGCCCAATTCTGCTGAGTAACAGTGCGATGGGTAGCTGATCCTTGATCCTTCGATAGCTTGTTTTATTGCAATAATGAATTACTAGAATTAAAATAAAGTCCACTATGTATAACAGATTTTACACCCTTCCCGGGACATAAGGTAAATCATGATTAAGCTAATTTCCCAGCCTACATTCGAGTGGGAGATGGAGAGAGGGAGAGAGCAACCGAAATGGTCCATTAACGAAGAGTCTGACGGGTGTCCTGCTGCTCACCGAATGGCACCTTAGTGCTTGATGTACTGAAGTGCTTCCGTTGACTGCAGCTGAACAACATGCTCCCGGCGTGCAGCACCTGCCCATTAAACCGACAACTTTTGTTTCCAGTTGCCAGTTATTACACACCCGCACACACACTCGCACAGAGCCCCCCCAGCTAATCCCGCATAGGGTTGATACTCCGACGTCTCCCACGTACTTCAAAAGTTCATACACAATGCGGCTTCGTTTTTGGAATCTTTGAGGGTTGCTCGTAAAGTGCCCAGCTTAGGCCCTTTAAATTTTGAAGATTTGAAGCAAATAGAGCGTAAATGGCATAGCCTATAGAAATTCCATTTGCAGTGATTGAGGCAGCGGGTGCGGGTTTGCCCAATAAATAAAAAAAAAGGATTGTCCATTGAAGTATGCAAGGAATTTCTGGTAGGGAATCTGTTCGAGCAGCACCCGCAAGCAATTCACAATTCAAATTAAAGTTTTGCAGCTGCATAGAACATGTTTTACATGTGTATTCCCTCCTCCTCCTGCTCCGCCTGCTCACAAGTTTATTCCCTAAGAGATTTGTCAGATTTGAATACTGGCAGAAGTTTGTGCTGTAGTTTAATTTCGTGCAGTGCAGTGCAAATAATAACAGGGGAGGAGGGGGCAGAGCTCGGCCACAGTTGCAGGCAGCTGGGGCATGCGGCAATTCGCATTGATTTGCCCCGCCTGCCACATGGGTCTGTGCTCGATTAGAGCGGGTCTAAGGCACTTGATAAATGGCACAAGTTGCGAATGTATATAAGGTGTGTGTGTGTGTGTGTGGGTGTGTCGCGTCGTGTCTGCGGCATATAAATATGGTTTAAGGGTTCAAGGTTGCGGCATGGCGTAGCTTACAACGTAAGCTGCAACAAAGCGCTGCAGCGCGCTGCTTGCAGAAGTCACGTCGAAGCGTAATTAACAAGCGACGGCACAAGAGAGAGACAGAGAGAGACGCAGGGTTAAGGCAGACATGTACAGATATATGTATATATATACATATATCTGTAATCCATAGCTCTCTCGCTCTACATATGCATAAGCGCTGCCGCCTGCCAAATAAACTGCTACATAAGGCGACACCTTAACATGGAGGCGCTACCCTCTAGACCCCCTCTAGACCCCCTCTCTCTCCCTCTCTCTCCTGCACAAACGTGCTGAAAAAGTTTTGCTGTTTGAGCTGCTGTGCCGCCGCCATTTTGTAGTTGATTTGCTGCTGTTTCGGTATTTTTTTCTACCCCTCTGACTCCTACTTATTTTTCTTTTACGAGCAGCTGTCTAATGTTACCCCACCCCGCCCCCACCTGCCGTTCCAATCCAAGCTTGGAAAAGTAAAAACTTTATGCTTTATGGAAATTGAACCTTTCCTAATGAAGCTACAATAACAACAGAGGAAGTAGGGGGAGGAGAAGGAGCAGGAGCAGGAGGAGCAGCATGGGAAGCAACAGTATAAGGTACCAGGAGCTGTAGAGGGAGCAGGGGCAGCAGGATGCGGGAGCAAATCCAACACGGCAGTTGCCCTTTGTGACACCGTTGCATATTTTAAAAAAGTTTCCTTTCCATTTCTTTCGCTCTCGTCTCGTTTTTTTTTTTTTTTCCTCTTTTTAGCCATGTTTACGCTTGCAGTTTATTAGCCGTAAATTAAAGTGTTCGCGAGTTTTGACAAAAAAAAAAAAAAAAAAACAGCTGAGCCCAATGGCATTTTATGACACGACCTTGAGAACTAACAGCTGTTGCGCCTTGGCCTCTAATGTCGGCGCGCTTGACTTGATTAACTGCGGTTCTCTGTAGAACCGAAACTGTTGCACCCGCAAAATTTAGGAGGGGATTTTTTATAAAAGTAGCACATAAAACTGAATATCATATATTTTGAAAATGTAATTTTCGTTAAACATTACACAAAGTGCGGTTAACATTGTTTTATATTGTTGTAATTTATTTTAATCTAGTTCCGGTTGTGGTTCCGTTGGGAACTTTAGCTGTGTTTACTGCATGTTTTTGCTATATAATTTAATTAGCTTATTATGTTTTAGTTTCAGTTGGTCTACTGTTACTTTTAAGGGTTCTTAAGTTCATGTTCATTTATGGGTTTTATTACTGTTTCCTTATTTTTTCCGGCTTTCTACTACTTTTTCTCTTCTGCTCCTGGTTCATTTAATGTCACTATTTCTGTTACAGCAGCTGTTAGTGCAATGTTATGTTACTGTAATTAGCTCTGTTATTGTTTCCCTAGCTCTGTTAACTCTAGTACTGCAAATGTAATGGACTTAATACACTGTAATTTATTATTATCCACTGATTTTTAATCCTCTTGACTAATTCCATTTCATTTCACTCATTTTGAGCTCTTTTTTTTTCTTTTTTCAATCCGAAACAAATGTAAACAACAGCAATTCCATAGTACTATTTTCTCTCTGACAGCTCCCACAATTTTTGGTTGATATCTATAAATGTACTCGATAAGCTCTACAGCAACAGAATATGCGGCTTAATTAGTATCGTAAATATGCCAAATTTTACTAGATAATTAAGCTGTAGCAACAGTAGCCCAAAAAATATAATAAGAGATTGCATTTATTTATATTTGTAGGGGTTTTCGTGATAAAAAAAAAAACAACAGAGAGTTGAATGTAGTCAACATACAGCAAATTCCAGGGAAACGTGAATTATAACTTCAATGGGAAAGCTTATGAGGTATAAAAAGTCTTTGCAGACACATTCAAAACAATTGAAATAAAAAACTCGCATAGAAATCATTTTTTCAACAATTTCTTTCTGTGTGTGTGCTCATTGAAAAGGAAACAACAGATAAATTTACATATATATCTTCTTTTCTTTGGAAAAGCAAGCAATGTCGTGTGGCTTCTAATGTCATGGCAATACGAGCAAGTACCGCGAGGGACTTGAAAAGAAAAACGAGTAGAATAGAGAGAGAGAGAGAGATGGAGCCGCGTTTACCTATGTATCTTCTTCTTCTTTTACAGGTCTTAATTGAATTGTTTTGATAACAAATTTAGCGTGATTTAATTTGTAAACTGTGCATGATGCGTCATGCATCCTTGACTGACAGCAGGACGCGCAACAGGATATCCTGTACGAAATGAAATTTTTATGCCAACAACAAGAGAAGTGAAAAGTGAAACATAAACGGAAGTGAAAGCGAGAAGCGAGAACAGGCCCATCAATCAAAACAATGATGGCCATCATAGCCAGAAACAAAATAAAAAAAAAAAATTATAAAAATGGCCTAATCTAAATTTTCAACTTGAGGTTGACAAACAAATTATAATTTTTGGGCCGAAATGGAGGGGGTGGCAAGTGCAATTAACGTTGATTAAATGTGGGTCATCAGCAGGATATTTAATAAAGCAATATATAGTAGGGCGGTGGCCCACTAAATTATGGCAAGCTGCTGCTGACGTTGCGCATACGCCACGTGTGTCTCCCACTCCCTCTCTCTCTCTATCTCTCTATCCTGCTCTTCCATCTAAGCATATTTATCCTAAGCTGCTGCATGATGAAGCAGCTGATAGAACTACCATATCTGATGTGGTTAAATGATTGATTAGCTGGAATGTCAATCGGAACTCTGCACAGACCGCACACACTTCCATGGAAACAGATAGAATGGAATGGAATTTATGATGTATTTCTTGTATTTTGGCATGATTCATTTTCACTCATGATATGAGATGTTCTTTAGCTGCACTCGGTTTGGCTTGGCTCAAGGCTGCAGATTTTATGAATAAAATAGAGAGAGAGAGAGGGAGAGGGAGAGAAGTAGGAAAGAGACTGTGCAATACCCTGTGAATAGGGTTGAGGTAGTCTCTAAAATAGAAAATTAAATAAAATTAAAATAAAATAGAAAATGTATCAATCCAAATAAAATAAAATAGAAAATGTATCAGTTAATATCAATTAAATATGTAATTAAATTAATTTAAGGGGACACACTTTTTTAAACAGTGTTGTAAAAGCTTACAAAGCAATCGATATGTATCGAAACAATGATTAAGCTTTCGATATTATTGCTTGTCCTATGATAGATTTGCATCTCAACTGCGGGTGTAAATAAATCAAAGACAAACTCATCATACCCTATAGACAAGCACTAGGCACGGGGTATGCCTGAATGTGTTGCCTTATATGCTTTAATGTTGCTTATTTAACAAATTTTGCGAAAGAAACGAAACATTTGTTGCCGCCAGCTAAAGCAACAAACCTAACACACACACAGGCAATTTGAATATTCACAGTTTACTGGGCCAACTGCACGTGCCATAGTGCCCATTTGCGTTCGCTCTGTTTACGAATATGCGTATGAAAACAAAGAGAGCGCAAAAACGTTTGCCGACTGAGCGCCAACGAAGCGCAGACGCAAACCCAAAAAAGTACTACGAAACGCTGCAGCACGGCAACACTGGCGAGCCGAGCAGCAATTATGTTAGGTAAATAAACGCGTTTATTTAATGAAATATTTTAATTTTAACAATTTTTGAGTAAGCAGTATTACTTATTAAATATTTCTAAATAATTCTGCATAATTAGTTATGCTTAAAAACACTAAAAATGGCTGCTTGGCGACGTCAACAGAAGCAACAAGCGCGCAGCAGCAACTGCGTCCTACGCTCACTCACTCTCTCGCACACACAATCTGCTACTGCTGCTGCTGCTGCTGCTACTGCGCTGCCACTGCTGCTGCCAGCGACAGCGACTTCAGCTGAGGCTGTGGCGACGCCGACGACGACGCTGGCGTTCAGTTCGACAGCAAACTCGCGCGCGAACAGTTCGAAATAATTTGCGAACGCGCGCGTCGTCCAACAAGCGCAGCAATTGCTGAGGAAAAATCGGTTTGCGGAAAATGTTGAGCACGGAAAATGCCGGCGGCAACAGTTTTCGAAACCTAATCGAATTGGGGCCACAAAATTGAATTTTCCACAAAAAAACAAATATACAAACATATAGAAAAAAGGAACGTTAAACAATTGACCATAGTGCAGGTGTACCCGAGTGTGTGTGCGCGCGTGTGTGTGTGTGTGAAAAATTTGATTATTGCATAAAATCAGAAATCCGTAAATATTTATAAAAAAACACACAAAGGATTTACTTTGAAATAAAATTCAATTTTTATTGTCGACTTTAATGGATGCGCCTGCGAAATTGTTTTTAGCTCGGAACTAACTTAATTGGCAAAAAACAAAAAACAAAAAAAAATAAAAGTATTTAACGGTAAGCTAAACAATTTGTTTTTAATATTTACCTCTCTCTGGGCTACTGGGTAAATGTTTCTACGAGTTTTAGGGGTTTACTTTACACTCCACATGGCGTGTAATGCGAAAAGAGCTCTTCGAATTCGCGAATATATAATATATGAACGTTGTGAGCTCATCAGGAAGTGCTCAATTGTGCACTAAGTAATCGTTAATGTGTATAGTATTATATATCCAAAAATTGGACATAGCATCGCTTTACAACCAAATCAAATTATATTCACCCCTTGAGGCGCCTAATTACTCCAAGGACCGTGGACATAACCTCACTCTTAGCCTCGTTTCTTTCGCTTGATTTATTCACTTATTCGCATCTAATCGAGTGAATAATAATCGAGTATTAAGTACTGGGTAAATTTTAATTTACAACCGCGTGCAATTGACTGCGAAAGATTTTCGGTTTATTATCCGGATTTAATCTTCACCCTACAATTTGAATGCCATAGAATCAATCGTTCTATATTCATTGTTTAATGATCCATACACGCATTAATTTGCCCTTATATGCCCTTATTGAATTTCATATTGAAAATGTGTAATTTTAATTATTATAACGGCTTAACTAAAGCCTTAACAACATGCATATTTAATTGGGCTAACTGTACAGGCGACAAACGGCGTCGAAAGCAGTTGAAAATTATGTTGGGAATTTATTAAATTAATCTCATTTTATTACTTAGGAATACATTGAGTTATTCTTATTATTATACATTGAGTTATTCTTATAAAATTCTTTCTCTCTCAGTCAATTTTCAATATTTTTTGGCAAAATGCATAAATAAATAAAAAGCTTCCTCTTTTATTATGAGTATATACGATAAAATTATAGCAAATATCTAATATTATTTTAACAAATATTTTGTAGCAAAATTAATAAATAAATAAAAGGTTTCAACGAGTTGATTAAGAACTCTTGCTAACCTTATTAAATTAATTTGCTGTTTCTTTTGAAAACTTTACAAGGAATATGCTGCCGTCCAATCTATATCAAATTGTTTATAGCTAAAGGTTTTTTTTTTATGTTTTTCAATTTCAGTTAAAAGTTTTTCTTCAGTTTTAATTTTCTAATAATTACTCGGAGATATTTATATAAATTTTCTCTCCTCTTCGCATAAGCAAGTGAAACTTTTTTCATAAATTTTAAACGAAGCGCTGAAAAATGTGCGCTATAATTTAGAGAAAAAACAAAAATGAAGAAGATGCGGAGAAGAAGAAGAGAAGAAGAGAATGCAAAAGAAATGCAATTAAATGGCGGCTGTCGTAAAGCGGAAACATAACTCGATTGTGTATACAATGCGTGTGTGTGTGTGCGAGTGTGTGTGTGTGGCTTTTGATACACTGGACAGCGGTCTCGTAAATCAATCAAAGCGCCACTAACCCGTCCAGAACTAGATATTTAATGTCGAAAATGATGTTCAGGCTAACGGGGCCAGTTTGCTGGCCTACTTGCGGTCAGCTCGTGGACCGCAGCCACAAGCCAGCTTAATTTGGCCAGCTCAACAGTCACAGAAAGAGGCAGACAGACAGACAGACTGACAGGCAGAGGGACAGAGAGAGCACAATGCGAAACCACGAGCTGCTGCTGCTGCTGCTGCTTTTGGCCAGTTTAATAAACTGAAATCCTTTCAACACGAATTGCTTTTAGCGACCCTCGATGTGCCACGTCACATTACGTTGCAGTCGAGTGTATGTGTGTGTGTGTGTGTGTGTCGACTGCCATTAGTCGAATTTTATGCCTCGCCTAACATACTTGTCGTCGTATCCCTGCTAGGCTTCATTTTCATGTTCCTTGCCCTGCCCCCTTTTCGGGCACTTTCCACACAGATTCAGTTGGCGGAAAGGTCTTTAAACGAATTAGAATGAATGCCATATCGCACTCTCTCTCTGTCTCTGTCTCGCTTGTTGCTTGCTTGCTCTGTCATGCATCAAAACATTTAATTAAATTGGAAGCGGACCGTAGAGCGAGAGAGAGAGAGAGAGAGAGAGTGCTGCTTGTCTTTTAGTATATGAATTTAAATGAAGATAACCCAAGTAGACCCAAGCTGGACACGCTACCCTAGCAGCCCCTACCTCCTCCCCCTCTCGTTACTGTACCCCTTCAAGCATTATGCGTTTCATGTGCATATTTTAACGACTTCAGATTGAAGATACCAGTTGATTCCATTTTTTTTCTGCTTCTCTCGACAATCTCCCAGTTTCCCTAGCAACAAGTGCATGACTGTACCTACTCCCCCCCCTCTGGCTGTGCTCTGCAATTCGAGATCTCGCTGGGTGAAGTCTCTGCATTGTCGCTTTGTTCCTTAATTTACACATAATTGCAATAAATTGACTGATTGAGCGCCGGAGGGGGCGGGAGGGGGAGACAGGGTCGCCTTTGGGTCATAGGAAAGGCGAGAGAAATAAGTGTGTGTTTTGTCGCCGCCTTCTAATGCAATCGTCGTATCGATTTGGCTTTTCCCCCATAAATATCTGTCTGTGCGACACTCTTAATAAACCCATCGGCAGATAAGATTAGAAGGCAAAGAACTTTTCCCCTGGGAGGAGGGGGGCGTAGGTATTTTCTAGCGCGCACAACAGGTCGCATAATAATCTGAAATCTTCAGCTTCCCCTACCCCCTTGCAGCGCCTGTTTCATGCATAATTTAATTGAATTTAAGTTGGCAATAAACTTTCTCAACTTTCTGGACGAGTTGCCAACTCTCACTCGGTGTTCTATTGTGAACACAAACAATTCCTGCTGCGCTGCTATCACAAACTGCATGACTTTTCCGACAGTTCAAGTTGAGTATAAAAGTGACGCGTATACCCTGTAAACAGTGTGCATATGCACAGTGGGTATGCTGGGTTTGAATGTGTAAAGAAGGCGGAGAGAGATCTCACGTCTTTAAACATGTGTATCTTGTTTATTATGGGTAGCAGAGCTACCAAATTTGT
>JAEIFR010000027.1:0-161785 GCA_018904105.1 Zaprionus tsacasi | reverse complement strand
CTTAAAACGAAAAGTAGAGTAAAACAAGAAAGCAAGGCTACCTTCGGCTTGCCGAAGGTTTTATACCCTTGCAGTTGTACACAGCTATATGTAATAGTACTCAGATTTTCATAAAATTGCAACAGGTACCTTCATTAGGCCGATCGTTGATCGTTATAAGTTATAAAACTTCGATTTTGATGATACTTTATTATTAAGGACATACTTAGATTTGGATGTGGTAAGCCTGATAGCTATATCTTGAAATATACCGAAAATCGACCGATAGGCTCCATGACAGCTGTACGATATATCAGTCCGATCTGGCCCGTTCCGACTTAGTTAATGAAGGCAGAAATAAGAAGCTTGTGAGCCAACTTTTATGAAGATAGCTCAATAACTGGGGGACTAATTTGCGTTGCAACAGACAGATAGACTGACTGATTGTTCCTATAACAGCTATAGCATATAAACGTCTGAGATATTTAAATGGAAAAAATAAGGGCGGGTTACTGTATATCATTAAAAAGTATTGATAATGTGCGGTATTTCCAAGAACAAAACAGGTTTGCATGCAAAAACCCTAATTTCAGCCGATTGTTCCTATGGCAGCTATATGTTACAGTGGACCGATTTTGATACAATTTTGACAGCACATTAGGAACGTAATAAGAATAGGATTTGCCAAATCTTGTTGCAATATCTTGAAAAACAACAAAAATCGGCCGATAGTTTCTATGACAGCTATACGATATATCGGTCCGATCTGGCTCGTTCCGACTTATTTACAGCTCGCAGCAATAAGAAGCTTATATGCCAAGTTTCATGAAGATAGCTCAAAAACTGAGAGACTAGTTTGCGTTGCAACAGACGGACGGACGGACGGACGGACGGACGGACGGACGGACGGACAGACGGACATCCATTTTTGGACTCCTCTGTTTATGCTGATTCAGAATATATATACTTTATAGGGTCGGAGATGTCTCGTAAGGTGCGTTGCAAACTTCTGGCTAAAATTAATATACCCTCTGCAAGGGTATAAACATACAATAAAATATATTTAAATATAATATTTAAAATATTTATATCGTGGGAAAAACCCAGAAAACCCCAATCAAAGCAGGAGAGCTAGTGAGAGTTGTTAGAGTTAGTTTTAGTTGTTAGGAGACATAAAAGTGCTTATCTCTTAACCTGTAAAATATAGTACAAACTGATGAGGTGTTTTTACGCTCAGATCAAAAATAAACACCGCATCTCCAATTGATATAATATTTCTTCACTCCATCCCCTATGGGTTGATATCAATAGCCGTAGCTGTTCTCCAACCTGTAGTACAGGTATTACACATTCTTTTAGGGTTCTTGGAACTTTACAATCACGGCAAATTCGATCAACAAGAGCAGAGGGTAAGAGCGGGGGTTATAGAGAGGGTTAGCTAAATCAGAAGAGTTTGGAATGCTTTTCTGATTATTACGCTCATTACATCATCAAAAGAATGTCGTGAAAGAGAGCAGAGTGGAGTGGGAGAGACTGGCAAGAGTTTCATTCTCTTGGATATATCCACGTCGGTTCCTGCCCTGCGCTATATGCGATGTTCGTACTCACTTTGTTTTGTTATTATTTTTGTGCTTCGCTGGTTTTCACAGCTCGTCGGCCAAAGGCAAAAGGGGTGGATACAGGCCAGAGGGGGATGTGGTTCGCGGAGGATGGGGAGGACGAGGCTGTTGCAAAAGGAAAGAAAAGTCATTGTTTACCCTTTTACGCAGCATTTTTCGATTTTGTCGCCAGGAACTCAGACCCCTTCCCCCATCTCCCCCTACCCCGAGCCAGTACCCTTAGCCCCTAAGTAAACCTATTCGATGTGCTGAAATCTTTTCCAGTCGCGTCGGCTGATAAACGTTTGAAGGAGGAGCAGGAGGCAGAAGGCATGAGGAGAGAGGGCTGTGTGACAGGGGAAGCTCTCACGCGAAATTCATTTGTTAACCCGGAAGGAGCGCGTCGTCTAATCCACTGGCGCTGCAGTCGCGACCCGCCGCCAAGGATGCAGACCCAAAGTCTCCAGCGCGTGACAAGAGAAATGATTGATGAAGGTATTGGCGAAAAAGTTGCGCAAAGCGAAAAAAAACACAGAACAGAAAGAAAGTAGAAAGAAGAAGAGAGAGAAAGGCAAAAAAAAGGCCAAGTCAAAGGAAAATCATTTAAAAGCATTAAAGCACAATTTCTCTGGGCCCAAAACATTGGGACATAACATCCTCTTTTTTTATATAATGGCGGAAAGGGTACGATAATTGGAATGTTTTGGTTTATACTTAATTTGGAAACAATAAGGTACGTAATAGGATTAAGGTTAAGCGATCTGAGAGGAAACTCAGTAGAGAACACTCTCAAAGTGATTTTTATACGCTTCAAAACTCAGAAAAGTTTACGAATCTTCTTTAAATTTAGTGTTTTTCAAGATATTCAAAGGAAACTCTATTTTTTCCAAATTAAGTTCCATTCTTCTCGAGGTTTCCTATGATTCTTCTTGTAAAGGAATCCCAGCGAAGGAAATGTACAATGAGAAAGTACTCAACGTTGAAATGATCCGCTAATGAGTACTCACCTTGGATAATGATGGATGGGAAGGACCGAATATCTTGGCCGTTAGTTGGTATCCTCAGAGCACAAAACTATGCTACACTTAATTTGCTCCGTACTCTTTATGTACCGTATCATTTAATGGCCGCATAAAGTCGTCCGTTTGCGTAGTTATTGGTTGGGAGTGGACGGGGGCCGTAGGGGGAGTTATGTGGTGGTAATTTCAGCATCTACTCTCTCTCTCTCTCACACTCTCTCTTTGTAGATTCTATTCCAGTTGGTCTTTATAGTTGACCATTTAGTGCTTTTATGGCTAGTTACTCTCCTTTGATGGCATCAACATAATTTATGTATAAGCACGGGACAACAAGGCCCTCGTACAAAGTATCTTTCAGCTCGTTTCCCTGTATCTGTATCTGTATCTGTGTGTTGTGCCTCTGTGTGTGTGTGTGTGTGTGTGTTGAAGGTAATCAAACAATCGAAGACGATTTGAGTGTGCCTCAATTAAGAAATTAAAGATGAAACATTTATGGTTATTGTAGACCCGATAACTTAAGTCTCTACGCAGATCAAGAATATATATTCAATAAAAACTAAATTTCTTTGGATATATATGCAGTAGAAATAAATGTATATTAAGCATTTAAAGATGAAGATTTAAAGTTATTGTAGACTAGATAACTGAAGTCTCTTCTTAGATCAAGAATATATATAATAAATAACATGTAAATTTCTTTGAAAATATATGCAGTATAAATAAGTATATATTATGAAATTGATAGTCAACTATTAAAAGGCATAGTAGACTAAATAACGAAAGTCTTTAGTTTGATCAAGAATATATATTCAATAAAATGTAAAATTCCCTTGAAAAGATATACAGTATAAATAACTATCTATTAAGAAATTTAAGGGGAGACCTACTATATGAGTGTAATTGTAGACTAGAAACCAGAAAGTCTTCACATAGATCAAGAATATATAATATATTCAATGAAATGTAAATTTCTTGTGAAAGACTTTTAATATAAAGCAATATCCCTGCTATGAGTATACATAGTGCGACGATTTTAAGAATTTTGATCCATATTTATATGTGCACAAGGGGTGTGCTAAGAATATTTCAGTTTCTGGCTCTCTAGTCCTTTTTTGCCTCTTCATTGCGGCTTTTTGACCATTGTACGGCCATTGCCCACTGTGGGGCGTGATGTCCATGCCATCGTTTTATATACCCGTAAAATTTGGTTAGAGACCACATGCCGTGCCACGCCCACACTTTTGAACCCCACTCGCACACGCACACACACACACACACACACACACACACATACACTGGGAAAAACACAGAAATAACCATAACCATAAAAAAGGAACGACAACAAGGCAGCGCGACATTGTCGGTGCCCAGAGAGGGGGAGGGAGGGAGAGAGAGAGAGAGAGCGAGAGAGCGGGACAACAATAGTTCCGGCTTTCATGACCGGCTCTTTCGGCGGGTACTTGGCATAAATTAAAGCCCCGTTAAGCATAAGCTCGTCCAATTACCAAAGTATCTTCAGCCATTATATTTACGGATTTATTATAGTGTTGACTGACGTTGGAAGCAGGGTAGCAGCAGGTCGGTTATGGTCTCTATGTGTCTTGGTCGGTTTAGAAACTGCAATCGGTATTCGCGCGCGGCAGCTCAGACCCGCCCCCCTTGCATTTCACCCAGCCCACCTGGCTGTCCATGCAGGCACATGCATGCATGTTCTTGTACTTTTATAGACCATTGTCATTTGTCATGTTAATTTAATGATTTCTGCTTTCGTCCCCTTTCACCTTAATGGCGCATTTCCCTCCCTAGTGTCATATACATATAGTAGGCAATGTCCCTGCGAGGGTGTGTGTGGGTAATGTAACGTTGGATTTATACACAGTACAGCGCAGGTTGTCAACTCTTCTTGATGGACTTCCTTTAGACAGAGACTAATTCCATTGTTGTTGATTTAAATATAGATCTGAACAGGATGCCAATGGGTATGTTGGATAGAAATGTCTGTATGATAGAAATTACCATACTTGGATCAATAAAATATATATAAATAATGTGCTAACAGACTTCATATCTGTTCAACCTGATTTATGGTTCCTCATTGGTTTTAAGATTGATATGGTATGTGCTTAAATATGGTAGTTTATAGTTATACCTTAGCTAAGGCAAGTTGAAATTCACTGTGAGTTGGTATTCCAATAGGACTAGAAAGTATTTGTATTATAAACTTCTGTAAATACCTCTTCTATGCAATTTAAATACATAATATCATAATAGTTATCTACTTTCTGCCATATAATCAAATACTGAAGATTTCTCTGGCTTAATTCTGTTGAAATTCTGCACACTCTATTATTCGTCTTTAGTTTCAAGATTGCTACTATATATGAAAGAACAACGTAAAGTATTGTGCTTTAAACCAGTTGAAACTCACTCTGAGTTAGTATCCCAGTAGGATTAAAGAGTATTTGTATTATAGATGCCCTTAAATACTCCTACCATAATACTATAATAGTTATTTACTCCAAAGTTTATTCTACTATAAGATTAAATACTGAAGCCTCCTCTGGCTTAATCCAGTTGAAATTCACCACAAGTTTATTTCGCAATATGTGTGGAGAATCTGTGTATCCCCATTTTCTTTAACTGCCCGCATTATCTTAATATTCCTCCTCTTATACAATGCGATATCTAATTGAAAAGCAGATAGCACAACTCACCATGTCTGGCATATCTAACCGACGCAGTGTTAATTGAAATTTAATCTGGCCAACACGCACAAAGCACTCCACAAGTTGCGAATGTGAATGCGAATGCGAATACGAGTGCGAATGCGAATACGAATGAGAAGGTGATTGTGATTGTGAGTGTGTCTATGGGTATTGGGTCTGTGGGAATGGGAATGGCTACGGGATGTGTTTATCGGGGCAGTTGGCAGTTGGCGGCACAGATTAGAAACATTTGTGCGACTAAATGGTTGTTGGCCGAGTATCCCATGGATACGGATGCGAAGCGCTGCGATGCGCTGCTTTCTTTCATACATATTCTCTCTCTCTCTCTCTCTCTCTCTCTCTCTTTTCGCAGCCTCCTCTGTTGCTCCACTGAGCTCTGTGGCCAGCCCCATGCTCGTGCGTATCTGCTATCTGCTTTCCAGTATCGAACTGAGGCTGTGCAGCTCCAGCTTTGCCTGGACACTGGAACAGTTCGTTTGTTGTCGTCGTCGTGGCGCACTGCACAGTGGGTCAATTACTGCTGAGCTTGACTGTGGCTACGTCGCTTTAAATCAATCGCCATCGGTCGTGCCATTAATTTCTCAAAGTGTGTCTTGGCTTTCTACCTTCTTCTCTCTCTCTCTCTCTTTCCTTGCTGCATTTCATTTAATTTATTTTAGTTGCGTTTGACAACCCTGGCATTGTTGCTGGACTGCTCATTAATGCTGCGCTTGCACATACGCTGCATGCCCTTTGCCCCCTTCCCCGATGTGAAGCATGTCTCCTTCTCTCTGCCTGCTCCTGTGACACTAACCCAAATTGGCAGAACATTTAAACATGCCCATAAATAACTGCCAGAGAGAGAGAGAGAGAGAGAGAGAGAAGGTGGAAAAGATGTATGTTTCTGCTCCTGGTAATAATGGTATTCAATAAATATAAACTAACTAGCATAACCTCACAGCAAACCGATGTAATCAGTTCATTTTAGACCTCTGTTTATTTCCTTAAAACTAAACTAAACATGAGGCTTAATAGAAGCTGTTACTAAGTTAAACTAAACTACTTATGCACTGTATAGGACGTTAAAATTGTTAAAAAACAACATATTGCGGATTAACAGTAGAAAAACGACCTATTTTTGGGTTTACAGTGAAGAAACGATCTATTTTTGGGTTTATGGTGAAGAGACGACCTATTTTATCAATAGAAAAACAATCAGTAGAAAAAAGACATATTTAGTGAAATGTTCAAAAAATTATATATTTTATAGAAAAACAAACAATTTTAGGTTTACAGTGAACGAACGACCTATTTCTGGCTAAAAACAGAAAAACGACCTATTTCTACTTAACCGTTAAAACGACCTATATCTTCTCAGCAACAAAAAACCGACTTATATCTAGTTTGCAGTGAAAACGACCTATTTGTAACTAACATAGTAAAACGAAAAACGACCTATTTCTGGATAACAGGGAGTACAACTGTAAAGGCCTTAGCAATTTTTACAGGAAGTTGACGGGTATGAAAAATATTGTTGACATATATTCAATAAAACCAGGGACTCAAGATTATTAGTAAAATCGGTACATCCGTTTCAGAAGAAGTTGCTAATAGAGACCCTAACACGAGGGAATTTGCTATATATATGTAAGTAATGCAGGTTTCCGACAAGTATATAGGAGAGTCTCTCCTCTCTACTGCCCTCATTAATCATTTGAGACAACATATGTACGAGGTGCAGGGTATCTGCCAGTCGAGCAGCAATCACACTTTGCAGTACATGCAGATTGCGCTAGTTAGCCAAGGCTCGAGCTTGCTGGCGAGTTTTGATTTGTGGCCAATGCACTGGGCACTACGAGCAGGGGCATTACGAGCAGGCACGCCACACATTCGGGCCACTTGCGACAGCTTGGGGCAACTGGCCATGGCGACCATGTGGCAACTGCAACGTTGCATTGCAATTTATTTCATTCATTTGAAATCATTCGAAACCTACTAGAGACACTCGTTTGTACCCCATGGCCCGTACCCAATCCCGGCCTGCTTCCCTCCTCCTGCTCTGCTGTGCTGCTTCCTTTCATTATTTATGGCATTTTGCTGCCGCTCCAGCATCGACGTACTTAGCTTGGGATTGTTTATGCTGACCTCAGTTCCCCTATTATTCCCCCTCCATGCTTCCTGCTCTCTCTCTCCCTCTCTCGCTCTCTCTCTCGCTCTGCTGCAGCTGAAATCATAATAATATTTTTGCAACGCCGCGTCCATTTGCCGTGTGGCAGAGTGTCGACTCCAACTGGAGACTGGATAACTCTGCTCTGACTCGCTTCAACCTCAATGCAGTCTCCAGCTCCAGTTCCAGTTCCCGCTCCAGCTCCCGTTCCAGCTCCCTCTCCACAAGTTCAGTTGCCGCTTCAGCTCTTTTCTCTTGTCATCGCATTATTATTCCGCTTCGACGTTTTCTGCTCTTTTTTTCGTTTGCTACTTTACTATTATGTGTTTCTTTGATTTCGTTTCGCTATGAGTTTTCCTCCTTTTCATTTTCATTTTCTTTTTCCTTTGCGCTTGCCATAAATGGTTCATAAAATTTTATACGCTCGTCCATAAAGGAAACCGTTTGCTCCACTTTCCACATTGCACATTGACAATAAGTTAAGAGATCTTCGAATCGAGCGACAATTTAGGCGATATTGAAAGTCACAAAGACATCGATTGATGCCCCCTACTGGGGTTGGGGGTCTTATGCCACTAGTTGGATAAGGAAATATAGTAATAGGTTGAGGTACGATGTGGAAAGTATATACTCAGAAGTTGCCCAGACACATTTGAGGTTAGGACTGCTCTATGGTTCTGTAATCGATTAATTATCGTTTATAGTTTTTTATTCTGAAATTCGTAGTTGAATTTATTATCAAGTAGCAGAATCATTTGCAGAGAAGTTGTCTTAAAATATTTTAGGTTAGTTCTCTCCTAAAGATTTGCAAGTGACTTGAGGTTAGGTCTTCCCTAAGCGATTAAAAAATGCTTATCGATTTGTATTTTCAAATTCGTAGTTGGATTTGTTATTCAGAATCTGAAGTAGCCTAGACACATTTGAGGTTAGGTCTCCCCCAAGGATCTGCAAGTGATTTGAGGTTAGGTCTCCCCTAAAGATCTGCAATCGATTATTAAACGCTTATCGATTTGCATTTCGATATACTACAGAGACAGTGAAAACTACGCAATTACCTAGGGATCGGTCGAACTTTTCTCTCCCAATTTTCTTCCTCCACTTTCCTTGCAATTGCATTGTCAATCCAAATGGAGAGGGGGAGGGAGGCGGAGGGAGGGTTTTGATAGAGAAAAACGCAAATGCTTTCGAAATCGTTTAAATGCTAACTCTCCGGCTCCGGCTCTGGTCTGGCTCGTATCTTCCACGTTGCCAAAATCAAATTGAGAGGCTTATGCAACCAGCCCAGCAGAGACAACGGCAGCGGCAACAACAATAACTGCAACTACGATACAACTGCAAAACACCCCAAATAAAACAGAAACAGAAACAGACAAAAAAAAAAGCCAAAAGCAACTTCGGCCAAATCGCAGTTGGAATCGGTTGCTTACGTGACCAGACGAACGACTCAATCTGAGGCAGCATAAATAGTGAAAAAGACAGAAAACAAAACAACAAAACGAACAAGTGAAAAAAGGCCTGAGCAGAGAGCGTTTCAATCCAAGAGATACCCAGCAATAAGTATCTTTACAGCTAAATACGCGAAAACCCTCTATAAAGTTGAAGTGATTTTTATTGCTTTGAAGGAGTGTAAAAATAAATGAAAATCTCTTAGTTTTCATTTCGAATATACCGATCTATAGATATAGAAACGTGCTCTATATGTGCACACTAATTTCATGGAATACGATTAACATGCACATACATGTACTATATGATAATATGATGATATGATAATGGCAAAACAACTATCTCAATGAAAGACCACCCTGCTAAAAAAAACCTCATTTGTTATTCTAAAAGTTTTCGATGAATCCAAAAGATAGCAAAAGTTTCTTACGATACTCAGTAGATACCAGAAAAACACATTCTATAACTGCACAAACCGTGAATACCCTGTGACTTTTTTAGAATACTGACTACAGAAAAGGTTCAGTTGATAATTATTAAGATTATAATCTTGCTCTATTTAGAGTTTCCAAAAGTATGGAAATTTTTTAAATACCATTATGAAATTTCAAATAAATCTACTTCTACATTTTGTACACTAATTTACTAAATACCCTATAAGTATAGATACCCGCTGAGCTGCTTTTGATGGGTTACAGGGTATCAAAATTACCGGTGCATGTTGCAAGTCGTCACCAGTCACAGTGCCCGCAAACGTTTCGCCTACAGCAATTTCGAATATGTATTCGCATACGTATATTCGTACGTGTATTCGTATACGTATTCGTATTTGTATTCGTTGATTCGTTTATTCGTATCGTTGTATCTTATTATCAACTCGCGCCACTCGGCCCGAGTTCGCTGGCCGTTCATGAACTACAAACGCCGCTGGCAGCGTATTCGCTTTGCATTCGACTGCAATTGGCAGACCAGGGAGGGAGGCTGAGTGCCAGGGAGGAGGATAGGTAGGCACCGGTGAAGGCAGGGGGAGGGGGGAGGAGGGTCTGTCCTCGATGCGGTTGTTGGCTCTTTTAGGCTTTGCCGTATCTGACGGATGCATAAGCGATACGCACTGCGCCCAAAAACGTAGCACACACACACAAAATGCTACGAGATAGTTTTGATTTCAAAAGCGATACGAGTGGAACAACTAAAGAAAGCTTGTATATGATCTAGAAATTATGTATGGTAATCAAACAATTCAAGCGATACGTGTTTAATGCAATTTTAGCTTCAAAATTACACTTACAATGCAAGTTCGTGAGATTTTCAAGAGCACCTAGGGGCGTGGCTGAGATCTAAAACAAACTTGAGCTGCGTACAGTTATAAGAGATATTGTTACCAAATTTGACACTCCTAACTCGTCTAGTCTCGGAGATCTAGCTGTTCATACAAACAGAAATGAGTAAAATGACAATTGCAAGTCTGCCTAAATTGTTAAGGCCCTTCATAAGCATCAACATGGTCATTAACAGAGCTAAACACCTTGAAAGGGCTAAAATAATAACCAGAAACCGCGCTGTACTTGGAACATTGTTGTGTCGACGAAGATGATGAGGCAAGCTCTAAATTTGAAGAGATTGACAAATATTCCTATAGTAATTTATGCACTCTTCACACCCTTACAGAATGTCTAACCTTGTCTGGGGATCCCACTTCACTTGGGCACTTGAGCTACGAAATAGACGAAGAAAAGCAAACTGAAGTGTAAAAGATCGGAGGTGTCTACAGCAAGAGACCTTAGAAACCTAGGACTGTATCTATTTTATATACCTTTTTATTGATCACTCACTCAAATTGATTTATGGTACATTACGGACTGATTATAAAGACATATTAAAATTGAAATTTCGGGTTATTTCCTGTCGTACAGGCCGTGCTGTAGGATTAGCTGACGCAGACGCTTGCATCCGGAGTACTGGACATCGAAGAGGGCCTCCTCGAGAATGTGCTCCTTGACATCCGGATCTAGAGTGCGCTGCTCCAAGCTCAGCTCATGCTCCAAGCAGTCGGAGAGCTCGTTGCGCCCGAAGGGGCGATAGTTCACGATGGTCGTGTCGACGGGGAGCTGCTGCAGCAGCTCAAACTGTTCCCAATAGTATTCCATCTCGAGATTGAAAACATATAGAACCAGCACAGTCTGATTACCCGCCGGATTATAGGCACTATCGCGCTCTCCCTCCCGCTCCAGCAGCAGCTTGTTGTAGATGTGCACGATGGCATAGTCGCAGGTGGACAGATTGTCCACGATCAGCAGGTTCTGCCCGCAGTCGGAGAGTTGCTCCACAAAGTTGCGTATTATGTGAAACTTTTGTACTCCGTCGGGCACATACGTGTTCCACGAGTAGCTGTGCACGTTCTCGGGCCAGGGATACTGCTGTCGCAGTGCCATCACAGTCAGGGATTTGCCCACTCCGGGTGGACCTAGCAGGGCTACAGATTTGAAGTGGGTACGGCTGCTCACGACACGCTCCAGACGTGCCATCGCCAGTTCCTGATTGAGCACCTGCCTGCCAATCTGGCGGAATACACGCATCGTGTCCCACGGCTGATTACAATAGATACCACGGGATGTACGGCGTCCCGCATCGGGTGACGCAGTGCCTCCACCCCGCATGCCCAGCACGCCGAGACTGCCGACCCATAGAGCCTGTATCTTGTCAATTCCATCCTCGATCACCGGCAGCTCCATGCTGTGTAGCCACAGCACCACCAGCATTGTGGCAAAGATCGTCACCATCGTCAGGCACTGCATGACGTGTGCTTGATGGGCGCACTGCAGCTGCTCCCGGTAGGATCGACAGCTTGTGTTCTGCAGGATGCCCCGCTTGCGGGGATCCTCTGTGCCGCGAAAGAAGCCCGGATGCAGTGTATTGGCCAGAGAATCACCCTGCTGCGGTATGCGAGGTAATGATCCATATTCCCGACGCATATTTATCTTGCCAAATTTTGTCGTCTTACTTCCACTTTATCAATTTATTAAGGGAGTGTGAAGCGGCTAAAATTGGGTTTGATCTGTTTTCAGTGTGTGTAATTGTGTGTGTTGTCTGAAATATTATGCCTATATATTCCCCTTTTTGAGAGTTCTCAATATAATACTATTTTATAATTTTCCCTCAAATCAATTGAGAAATCTAGAAAACCTCGGGCTGCCTTGTTGGAACTTTGAGCAGATGCTTCAGCCCAATATCATCTTCTGATCTAAGCGAATTTCAGTCGAACTCCTTTTAAATATTCTTTAGTATTTCTTTATTACTTATTATAACTGTTTTTAGATCATGGAATGAATCGAAAATAGGTTTTTTTTATGTAATTTCTTAAAAGATACTGCATTTAAGCCTACCCTATAGAAGATTTCAGTATACCCATTTAATATAGTTAAGTTTCTATAAAGATCAAAGCACCTTATACTATAGCTTTCACAGGCGCAATCAGTTCGACTTTAGTACGTTAGAAACCTTTGTACCAAGCAAGTATACGCTCTAGAAGGTCTTATACCTTATTATCAAAACTAGAGCAATTTCTTTTGAATTCGTTTAAGATATGTAAAACCCATATAGAATTGGTATGGTAGTGAAGACCTTTGCCATAAACAGACAGATAAATAAAGTCTTTCTGGTTTGTTGTCTCGAGTCTTCTAAGCGTTACTTTGCGGGCATTAAAAGCGCTTACTCATCGTTATCAGATGGTAGACATCAGCTGATTTTCCAGAAGGGGAGAGAAGAAGGGGAGGGAGGGGGTTACCCTCTAGATAGACATTGCCATTAGGCCAGCAATTAAGCTTAGACTCGGCAAACTGGGCCACTCTTCGAAAGCAGCCAAGAGATCAGGCGATCGTGATTACCAAACTGAACAATCAGCGAGGCAAAGAGACGGAAAGAAACAGCAAAAAGAGACGACCGGTCTGGCCACACTCTGACGATGACGAAGAAGACGAGACAAACATAGGGTCGTGGATGGCAGAGGGGAGGGGGGAGGTGGTGACGCGGAAATATGAGACGTTCCTGTGCTTGGCAACAAACTCAAACTCGACGCAAAGACAACAAAACACTTCAATTCGCCGTCTTGTAATAGACAAAATTGAGGAAACCTTAAGCTGAGGAAATGATGGAATAAAGATGGAGAGACAACGAGAGAGAGAGGTCGCATTGTGAATACCCTTACCGGGTGCGAGTACGTGACCTGAAGAAAGAAGCGTGTGCAGATATGTAAAGGCAGCTCTGACAGGGTACAAACAGACAGACAGACAGACAGACAGACAAACAGAGAGACAGAGAGACAGAGAGACAGACAAACAGACAGAGAGACAGAGAGACAAAGAGACAGACAGACAGAGAGAGATAGGTAGGCAGAGAGACAGACAGAGAGAGATAGGCAGGCAGAGAGAAAGAGGGAGAGACAGAGAGACAGACAGAAAGAGAAATAGACAGACAGACAGACAGACAGAGAGAGACAGGCAGACAGAGAGACAGATAGACAGAGAGAGACAAATCGGCAGACAAACAGACTGAGAGAGATATAGACAGACTGAGAGATGGAGAGACAGAAAGACAGACAGACCGAGAGACCGGCAGGCAGACAGACAGGTAGATCGAGAGACAGACTGACACTTGTTTGAGCGCAGAGACCCGTAACGGTTTGTCGAGAAAAAAAAGAGGAAAAAACAAAAAAAAAATATCAAGTTGGGCGACTTGCAAAAGTGTCTTTCATAAATCAGTCACCGGTCTGGCTAACAGACCGTCAGCTGTCAGCCGGAGATCATTTTGGCCGCTTGTTGGGCTCAGCTCAGCTCGGCGCGACGCGACTTGGCTTGGTTTGGGGTTCGGCTCGGGGGGATTCGGTAATTATGTCTCTACCACACTACACTCTATACAAACCACACTGTCTACGACGATATGTGTGTCATTATGATCCGCAAAACAGACAACGACAAAGAAACAAGACTCAAGTGCAGACTCGCTAGACTAGCCGGCTTTTGGGGTAAAAGTTTGTTGGCCCTCAGCTGCCGTTTTGGCCATTTTTGATTTGACTGCGACTGCGACTGCCTCAGCGACGGCTACTGCCATTGGTAACTGCGGCTGAGTCAGCGTTTTTAATTGTGGCCAAAAGCGGAAAAGTTTTGCAAAGGGAAAGCCGTCAATGAAATCAGACGCAGTCACTTGAAGTTCGCAACAACCCGGTTCTGTCATTACAGGGTATTGTTCTAATGACTTCGCTACGACCCTGCTGTCTTGCGAATTTATTGCCAATCATGGATAAGTGTGTGAGTATCTGTAGGATACACAGATACAAGCGAGTCAACTGCGACAGCGTGCACTCTAAAAAAGGTGACCATATATGTGAACTCTAGCAAGAGCAGGCATGAGCTGATAAGGGAGAGCGAGAGGGAGAGAGAGAGAGATGACACTGCCCGTAGTAGTAGGATAACGATAAATATTTCCCTGATTTTTACTCTCTGAAAATGCGTTTGACCCCACTGTGCTGCGTCTGTCAGCTTCAACTTTAATTCAATCGCATTTAATTACTTTGTGCCTAATTTATGTTTCAAGCGACTAGATGAATACCCTGCACGAGTTGTGAGTAGGGTTAGTTAGGCTCTATGGGTAGTTAGCTCAATATATACTTAGTATACGCACTCTATATATCCTGTATATACCAACTATATACTGCAATTTCATTTCATTATTGAATATCGGAATTAAAGAAAGAGTATCTTACCCTGTAGCTTTGGTATATTCCCAACTGTAGCAGCTCCGATTGGATACTTTCGGTAGGGACTGAGGCCCATCTCTCGCTCGAAGACCCCAAGACGTAGGCCTCAATTAATTTAATTAACGAATGTGCTTCGAGTGCGCCTTCCAATTGACGCTGTGTCATTTCTTAAATTGTTTAAAGAATAGTAGCATAAACCATAGACGAGACTGGGGAAACTAACCCGGAGAGGGGATCTGGGGAGAGATGTGGGCGTCATGTTTGTGTGCTTTACTTATTTTGATGGCGTTGCGGGGCTTCTGGGTAAAATCTACTGAATGCGTTTCTATGATTAACTTTCATTTGATGAAATATTTTCATTTCAACTCACTTCCCCCTCCCAGCCCAGTCACAATCCATACCATCTGCTCTCTTCCCATTCTGCACAATCTATAGGGCTTCCCAGTTAGCCCTCTGCCCTCTACCCTCCGCCTGTCTGCCCTCTCCTTCTCCATGTTGTTGCTGACCGAGCTGGGTTCATGGAAGGGTCGAAAGGGGGTTGGGAGGGGTTCTCTTTGAATTTTTCCACTTCCCCATTTTACACTCATTCCGTATCGTGCTATATTGGCCCCTGGGCAAGACCTTTAATATTTATGATTAGTATTACAATGTGGCTTACGGACTTTATCCAGGCTTAGCCTCCTCCAAGGTGATATAATCTTCTTAAGTTTTTGTATTAAGTTGTAATTCGATCTTGAATAAACCTTAATTTAATTTCGGCAAAGTTCAGTTTATATTCAGTTCTATAGACGAACTCTTAACTCTGTCTCAAGATGCGACTCGCATGACTCATCCGCAGTCGAGTTCAACTCGTACTCTCCTAGGTAACCAGGTGTATTCTGCTTATCGAGATGCAGTTGGAAGTAAAAAAAAAACAAAATCAGCAACAAAGTTGCCAAGGGGCCTGCCAGTTCGTCTAGCAAGAGGGGGGTACGAAGAAGAAGAAGAAGGTAGAGGGTTCCGAACATGAAGTAGTCGTATTTTGCGCAATGATATCGCCACATTTTGATCTTTAAGCTCTTTCTATACACTTGCGTAGGGTATATAACTTTTGTTTACTAAGACTATGATTTTATATAGTATATATATTCTTGAGAAGAAAGATCGGACGAGTTCTCGCTACGTTCTTCTTTATTCTATTTGTAATTTTAGAGACTTTGTTTGAATACTATTCAAATTTTATAAAGTTGCTTTGCGAATTTCTAAGATATATATATCTTAAATATTTTTTTTCAAATATATTTCAATTAGAATTACCCAAAACTAAGACAAAATCTAGGTATTTAGGCTATATATCTTATTATCGTCTATTCCTTATGCGCTTAGAAAAGTCGTAAGTCTTGCAGCCAGGGTAATATATCTTCGGCCTGTCTTAGCTAACATTTCTCTCTAGTTTTATTATTATTCCTATTATTATCGTATCGCTTTATAGTGAAAAGTGCAAAAAACAAGCTTGGAGCTGGAGCTGGAGCTGGAGCTGAGGCTGAGGCTGAACTCAGCTAAACCGATTCGAACTGGCCCAACCAGTTGGTTGGGCTCTCCATCCTCTCCTGCCTGCTCCCTTCCTCTACCGCCCCCTGGCGGCGACGAGGTGACGGCGGCGATGCTCGTTTCGGGCCGTTGCGAAGCCGTCGCTGGAACTACTGGAGTTACACCTACTCCCGCTGGCGTGAGTCTTGGACTTGGATTAAAGCCACAGTTTGTGTCTCAGCGGGGTGTGCTCTATGTTGTTTACGTTTAGCGTTGATTCCTTCATTCCACGCTCGTTTGTTTTGATTTTTCAAAAAGGTTGGGTACTACAAAATGTAAAAAAAATAAAAAAAAAAAAAAAAAATGAAAAAACTGGATGCCCTTGTTTGTTTGTATACGGTTCGGTCTTTAAATGTTTGGTCTTTGTTTCCCCGCTCTCGGGTCTTGCTCTCTCCTCTCTCTCTTCCTCTCTCTCTCTCTATGCTTCGTCTAGGGTTCGGCTTTATATTCTGTTTTCTGTTCTGTTTTTTTTCTTTTTTCAAGTTGCCATTGTTGTTGCTGTTCTTTGCGCCACAAAAGCAAAACAATTTTTTTCCATTCTTTCTTTCTATTCACTCTTCTATTTTTCTCTTGTCCATTATGCTTGCCGGGGATTTGGTAAGGAGTTCAGGTTCAGTTTGGGCTTTGGGTTCTAGAAGGGGTGAGGGTCTCGTCTCTACCCCCCCCTCTCTCTTTGCATCTGGTAATAAGTTTGAGTGCCGCTTGTCCATCAACTAGTTACCCATTTGCTAGGGTATCTCTCTCTCCCTCTCCCTCTCTCTCTCTCTCTCTCTTCTGCCCTTTGCTAATTAAGATTCATGATGGGTTAATTTGTGTACGCTGCTTGGTCAGTGTCGGGTTGACTAGTCAGTTCTTTGAGGCTGTGACTGACTAGGGCAAATCTCTCTCGCTCGGGGAATGGCCAAGAGCAGGCAGAATATTTGAATGCATAAATAGAGAGAGAGAGAGATTGGAATGGGAAATGTGTTGGAAATGTGGCATTTATATACTATACAGATATGACTATATCTAGCACACATCTCGATATGTTTTATCCTTCTCTCTCTCTCTCGCTCACTCGTACTTAACGAGTGTCAACAATGAGACTGAAATTTGTTATTATCTAATTGTCCCTTGTTGTTTTCTGTTTTCTGTTTCGGTTTTCCTGCATGTGCTCCCTATAACATTTGCCTCCTGGGAGTTTCGGGAACCGCTTCGCTTGTTCCCTGTTATTGTTCCAGTTCCCATTCCCGTTCCCTCTCCCGTTGCTGTCCCGGATCGCCCCAATGACTAACCGCCACCGCGGGAGCTGCAAACAGAAATAATAAACACCAACAAGTGTCGTAAAAACAAATTAACGGCGCACAAGCAAACACTTGTACCTCTCCCCGTAATACCCTATACCCTACCCAAGCTACCACTCCCACTCCCACTCTATCCCATCCCTGCCCCTTCGATCCGTGCTTTCCCTAAGTTTTAAATGGGCAAACATTATTTTAATTTATTGCATTGCAGGGCAGCACAACAGAGCGGAGCCCACCCCATCTCCCTGAGACTAATCCTCCACATAATAACAAGAGCTGAAGCGGAATCCGCTCTCTGAGAACCGCCCCCAATGCTCTCCGCATGCCGTACTCTTCTTTCTGTTCCCACATTCCACTGCAGCTGCAGCTCAAGAGCTCATGGCCCTAGTCCGACTGGATCTTGATCATGATCTTCTCATATTTTCGAGTGTCTGAAGAGGAAGAAGTCAAGAGGGGGGTAATCCCAGGAAAGAGGGAAGGGTGGAGGAATGCTAGGAAGGGGTTGGAGGTTGTTTTGCCAGCGTAGGATTAGCACAGTATTTGCTGTTCGACAGCTGTAGAGAAATTATCGATAAATATATAGAGTAATCAAAAATTTATCGATACACATCCACAATTATCGACAAATCATCGATAAATATTGACAGATATCAATACTTATATACAACTGACAACTGTCGAGTAATTATCGAAAGTTATGTATGTGCAGTTATTGTTTTTTTTTAAATAACGATAACTATCGACAGCTATCGATATTTTTGAACTGTTAACCATAAATTATTGGCCGTGATGAAAATGTATTGACAGTTATCGTTCATCAACGATAGTTATCGCAAGTTATCGATAGTTATCTTTAACTATCTCACATGAAATCTAATGAGCTCTATTTCGCCCACTAAATATTAATGTACAATTTTCAAAAATCTTATTGGCACGTCCCAAGATGTAAAGATTTTCAATGGGAGGGGGTGAGGTGGGTTGGGTCGGGTTGGGGCTGTCTCTTGGTTCCCATGAACACACTCTGCGAACGTGCCTTGAATTCGAGTGCGCTCCTCAGTCCGATGTGCTTGTTACGCCTCAAAAAAAGTGTTGATATTGGAAACTCTCCTCGCTCTCTCTCTGTACAGGGTATTTTCGCTTCGCCCAGGGTTGCCATTCGCCCATTCATCCATTAATTCCATCGCGATGCCTTTCACAATTCTATATGCCATTTAATTATAGATTTCAGCTCGGACTGTCGTTTCTCTGGTCAACTTAATTGCGGCCATTTCACACATGAACCTAATTATTTTCGAAAGAAAGAAAGAAAAAAAATAACATAAATTTCCACGACAACATTTCATTTGCATATAAAGAGCTCTGCTCTAATGGCGCGCATTAGCATAATTTTGTGGGATCTGTTCGGAACAGGGAGAGAGGGTGGGGGGGGTACAATGAGGCAAATAGATACACATTTTATGTACTACGAAACGTACCACATTTGGTATAGGGGCGCCCTAATCACACAGTCCACACACAGCTACCTGTGGCACACCTCGACTGGCCCCGCCTCCCTCCCCCCATATAATTATAATTGCGTAATTATCGGGTAGCCCTAAAACATCGATAAGTACAGTTAATTGCCGCTTTCGTATACTAGTTATGGTTATTTTTATTTTCCACAAACTGATTAAAATTATATCATACGATGTGCTAAAATAATTAAATAATATGATAGAAGCGAGGAAAAGAAGAAGAGTCATTCTCAGATCTGCTGGGACCTTTTAACTGTGGGATAAAACATATACATGCTCTTAAGTGTAACTAGTAAAGAAATTAAGTTAGTACATTAAGGTACACTATCTTATATAGAAGAGACAGCTACATGCGGTGGTTTTTATACCGCAAATAATGCATACACCGCATTCGTAAATCAATTATTAAGGTGACTTTGGATAGGGTGCTGAAAAGACTCATTCATTCAGTTTTTTAATAATGCAATATATGCGGTGTGCAAAACACCGCAAAGGCTTTTAAGAGGTATATTATGTGTACAGTATATACAGGTTTTTTTTTTATTTTTTTTTTTAAGTTTTTTATTTATTTTTTTGTGATTGATTCATAAGCGGATTATTGTTGGGTAGAATAGGGATAGGGTACTCCCTGAAGGTTCTCTCTCTCTCTCTCTATCTCTCTCTCTCTCTCTCTCTCTGTCTATCTATCTCTCTCTCTCTCTCTATCTCTCTCTCTCTTTCTCTCTTCCTCTCTCTCTCTCTGTGCACTTGCCCCTTATGCTACTCTATTCTATTTGACCTGCAGACCCCGCCCATTAAGCCAGCATATGCACTTGATACTGATACCACCCAACCTATTCCTCCCTCCCCCCGAGACTCTTCCCAGCCTGCGCGATCAGGCATTGCAGCTGTACCATCTGGCCGCCTTATGCGTCATGCAAATGTCTGCCAGCGACCCGATCCCATCCAATCCAAATCGGATCCAATGCGATCCGCTCGGACGGAGACGGAGACTGAGAGCGAGGCGAGACCAGGAGCCGCAGCCGATCTGTGCTGCATATGTTTTCACTTAGAGCATAATCAGTGCACGCAACGCTGCCTCCCTCGCTCTCCCTCTCCCTCCCTCCCTCTTAGACACCCTCTCGGATGGGGTCTGCTGTCTGTCCCGATGCGCTATTAACGATGCATTTCGACTTCCAAATTTAGTGGCAAAACATTAAGTAATTACGATCATGGTGTGTGCCGCCAGCTCAGGCCTCGTCTCATTGGAGCTGCACCCCCTGATCCCATCTCCTTTCCCTTTCCCACTCTCTAACAAGTGCACGCAGATGGCCAGATGTGTTTGTTGCATCTTGGGATATTCCAGCTTCTCATCGCATCGAGTCACTTCCAAGTACACTAACAAGTCTATCGGCATAATATATATGTGCATATAGAATCGTGTACTCTTATCAGATTCCTGTCGTGGATCAGATTAGGCCTAGGCCAAAAGGGGAGCAACCCATTCATTAGGCTGCACCATTTATCAAGTGTGAGGTCGTCTGGGCAGGACTGTGCTCTTTGTTTTAAGCACCCCGACGCAGGGGAAGGGAAGGGTAGGGGAGTAGGGGGACGTGGACTAACTGCCAGTTATGGTCAGTCGCCGCGTGCCGGAGCAATCCATCAACTTCATGAGTAGCGAATCGCGCAAGTGTGCGTGTAATTTCTGTGAGGCCGCACACTTATCGTTCCTTCGGGGGGTACTACGACCCACACATGTAGGGTTGCAATCAGTCCCCTCCCGCTCTCCTTCTCCCTGCTGTACATAAGTCCATCCATCCATCAGGGACGTCCATCAACTCGTTCATTCAAACATTCATACCGTATACCGTTTTCCATTACATTTTTCCTCTTTCTTCTTTTTCTGTTTTTTTTTCGGCTCCTTTTTCCTGCATTGTTTGTTGTTCAGGGAGGGGGAGTGGGGTGCAGGCACTTCGTCAACATCAACATCACAATCATAACATAACAGTCGAGTTCATAACTAGACCGACTCAGGGAGAATCTTTCAACTGTCTGTCATGTTGCCCTGAAGCGTTAAAGATGTGGAGTATCCCCCGCCCCCCTCTACCTACTCTTCCAAATGTATTACCCGCTTGAGAATTATTCAGTTCCCTCCCCAGTTGGCAATACTTTTTCAAATGACGCTTTAAAGTCGTGTTCTACGCGGGAATCGGCTCTATAACTAGTTGGCTGACCCAATGGATCCCAAATCCCTTTGGCTTTCAGCTTAGGACTCCGCACACATCGCATTTGATGTAGAGTTGCTCCTCCTGCTGCATGCCTAAGCCTGTCACAACCAGGACACGCATCCTTCAATCCCATCTGCCCCTGCCTTTTTCCAGAATCTCTCTCTTCTTTTTTTCCTGTTGTATTTTTCGAGTTTTTCGAATTTGTATCTCTCTTTCATGCGAGAGGGAGAGAGGGGGGAGGAGAGGGACACGTTAATATTTGGATTGCGTGTATTTGTATTTGTTTTCTGGTTGTGCTTCCTGCGGATGCATGGGAGGATTGGCAACTGGGTTGCCCAAATAAATCCGCTATAAGCCCCTTGCACAAAAATATTTTTCCTATTTTGCATAAAAACGTTGCGCGCTTATCCCTTTTCGCATTCGCATATTTAAATTCGTTTCTCTGATATTTGAAATTCGATTTTTATACCCTGAATGGGGAGAGAGAGAGGGTATGATGAATGAAACCCTCTATATGTATATCTTTAACTACAGAGCGCATACATCATATTTCCCATTTCATATCACAAGTCTTGGGTCTTTGTCTTTTCTAAAGGGTATCTCTGCTTCGGCTACTCCTACATAACTTTGCCCTGGCAAGTGACGCTAATCATTCAATAGGTTTCGTGCCACACGTGTCTGCTTATTTTCATGTTGCACATACGCCCCGTGCGGCTGCGTGTGAAAACTCACAAGTGGCATGTGGATTGGGAGAACGCGCGAGAATCGGAAGACAACTTCAGATCCCTCAAGATAATAGACTAACAGACATATACATACATAATATACACATATACACATATACACATAAGGAATACCCTGTAAAGGCGTGACTTTTGATTGAGTTGCCAGACTGAAGGTCTGAGTAGGGAGAAGGTCTTGCTGCAGCTCGAAGGACATGGCGGGAGACTGCGTGTGCAGCCAACGCAAAGGTCAAGCCAAGGACAAGTGGAGATGCCAGCACAAAATGCACAAAAATTTGTGAAGAAGAAGGGGTGGGGGGAGGGGGGAGGTGGGAAGAGAAAAAAATGAAAATGTTGCTCTTATTAAAATCGATATTTAGTGAGCTGAGACTAGACCAGGGTCGCTTCTCGGGTTCGGGTTGGGCGACGCAGCTTCTCCGCTTTGGGTTGGTGTATTTGCATTAAATTATGCGACGAGCTGCGGAAATGTTTGCCATCAAATAGGGGAAAAGCGGAAGCAGGGGCATGCCTGGCAAGAGGGGGGAAGGGGAGGGGGAGGGGCGTAGAGTTCGCTGCGTAGCATCGTTAAGTGCGGCGGAAACAATTTCACTCTTCAGCACAAGGAAAGCCATAAAAGGAAATAAAACGCAAGCAGCTTGCGTCAGCAGCGACGTCGACGTAGGCAGTGACTGCGGCAGCGACAGAGGCAGCGACGTTGCTTTTTAAACGAACGCGGGCGGCGGCAGCAAACAAATTGTAACTGAAATCCTTCAAACATCTGTGAATAACTTGGCTGCTATTCACGCCCAGCCCCCCGCTCTCTCTTCCCCCTCCCCCTACATGACTGCCATTCACACACACTCCCACACACACACTCATATACACACTCTCTTACATGTATTCGTAATTGTTTCCTCTTTGTTTTATGAGTTTTGCATGTATCGCAGCAAATGTCACCCCCTGCAATCCTCCCCCCGTAGACTGCACACCTACGCCCCTGCAGCTTGCACCTGTTAGTCCAACCCCCTGACTACACTCCCGCCTACCCCGTCTAGTACCCCATCATTTGTGAGGCGCATTTTAATCGTCGTCATTAAGGCAACGCTTGCGAAATATTCTTTCATTTTAATCCTTCTTTTTTCTCCTTCTTCTACATCTACATCTTCTGCATCTGCTTCTTCTTCTTCTTCTTGGGCATATCCAACTTCTTTTCAGCCCAACCCATCTCCCCAAGCCAGAGCACAAACAACAATGTTTAAATAACTTTCATGTCCATGATCTGATTTTGATCAAATTATCAGGAATTATTTACCTAGTAGCCACTATGCTACACATCAAATATGAGAGGTCTAGGTTTAAGACTAAGCTTGCAATTGTATTTTAAACAATCAAAGGGACGTGGAAAAATTATGTAATACATACGATTCTTATAAAATAAATTACATGGCTATAGATCTTATAGACTCTGCGAACTAGGCATTTATATAGATCGACAGACGAGCAGACAAGCAGACGGACAGACAGAGTAGGTAGACAGACGGGTAGACAGACAGATGAGCAGACGGATATACATACAGACTATATCAACTCCCTGGTTAATTTGGAGGTTGCCATTGCCTCCTCTCATCTTTTATGCATTTTTCAACACGCTGTTTACAATATATCAACATTTCCTTCGAATTCTTTCTTATGCTTTCCATAGAATCGTCTTTATAGGGAGTAATACTCCCCAAAAAAAACCTACGTTTCTCCTTACATTGCCCGGGAACTATCTGAATGCGTGGGTCGAGCTGGGCGGGTCGCAAAAAAAAAAAAGAATCATTAGACACAGCTGGATGCCAACTGAGCTCGAGTAATAACTTTCCAGGGTGCAGGATGCAGGGTGCTGGGTGCTGGGTACAGGGGGAGGTCTCGTCCTTGGTCACGCATTAAATATTTATAAAATGTGTTGTAAGTAGGAAATTGTGTTCGTTGAGCTTTTCAATGGTCCACAAAGTCATTCAACTTGTGCCCTGTGCAAAGAACTAACTGTCCCCTCATCATGTCTCATGTCCAGTCACTCTCTGCACCCCCACCCCCTCTCTTGCTCTAACTGTACGTCTCAGGAGCTCTTTTATTTATTTATTTATTTTATGCCTGCGCCTCGTTTTGCAAAGCTTTGTGCGGCATTTTCGAAAAGCGCAAAACTTATTTTAATTTTAATAGAAATTAATGAGGTAATCTTCTTTTGGCGTTTGCTTTGGCCACAGTTCGTAACTCCCCCTCCCTCCCTCTCTCTCTGCCCCTTGGAAACATCCTGGCAAATGGATTTTAATTTTGTGCCGCCCGCAAAATGAAAAACTTTTCGAAAACCAAAAGTTGTGGCGCTTTGTTCAGATTTATAATTGTTTGCAGCTGAACAGGGGCGTAGATTTAGAGGGGGGCGGGTGCTACCAACAGCTGTAAGTCACATATTGAGAAAAAAAATTCATTGCGTAATTGGCAAATTACACAGAGTGCGATACGATGAGAACCTCAGCTTCCTAATCAGGGAACGAGAGATGTCTATAAAAAAGTCTAGTGCGCCTTGAAATAATACATTTTCTACAGTTTTAAATTCAGTTTTAAATCGGTTTTATTTTGTAAATTTTCAGTATATTTTTATTTATTTTATTTTTTTAAAATGCTTAGTGACGATGAAACGACGGCTGAGAAATCGACCACTAAAGGGATAGTTCGTACCACGCGGATATATAAAGAATCTGATTTTGAAATCTTTCCGTTTTTACCACCTGAAACTGATTCTGAGCTGCAAAAGCTATACGCAGCTGCAAACAATGTGGAGACTACAAGTCGCGTCTGGCTGATTGCCCAAGCCATTTTCTATGCGATCTGCATTAGTCTCATTATTGGTATTATACTGCTCATAGTCATAGCTATATATATGGCTTGGAAACTACATTTCGATGATGATTAGCACCGTCAAATGATTTAAATTTATACCGATTATGTTTGATTTTATGCAAAAATAAATATTAACTAAATGCAGAGTTTCATTGTGCAGTGCATAAATTATGTAGAACAGGTCCAGCTGTCTGTTAGAACGCACAGATCTCAGCTTCGATAAAAGCTAGAGATATGAAATTTAACAGAAAGGTTTATTTATATTAAGAGTATGGTAAGTATATTTCAAATTTGGGCTGTTACGCACTGAGCTGCCGCAAATCAGCAATAACAATTTCATATGCGAATTTTAGGCGTTTTATAAAAGTTATTATTGTTTGCTTCAGTCTAGACTAAGATAAATATTTCATAAGCTTATACCATCAATTTCAGTTCTATCGCAACAGAAACATAGAAGTTATTCAAGTATTTCTGTCGAGTGTAGATTGCGTGTCTGCCAGATTAAGAAGCGAAGTATTGTCCTGATTTTGCAGGGTATCTAATTGTGCAGCTCACTCGATTGTAGCATTCGTAACTCCTCAAGTATTGACCGAACGCGTAATTTATGCAAATATTCCAATTTGCTGAGCTGAAACACTTTCAGAGTGAGCAGCAGCGCTGCCAAAATAATTGTGTCGATTTATATGAGCGCAGGCAGGAGAGGGGGGCAGATTCGGTAGGGTGTGCCTGCTGCTGCAGCTGCTCATTACCCTTTCTGGGCAGCCGTCACCCAGTGTACTGTAACCAACCCCAGCCAGGCTCCTGGACGCTCCTGGCGTCTTCCATCAAGTGCGTATTTTTCGTACACGAATAAACTTTATGGCGCCATTGTCGCAAAGTGTCGCCTTCATCCTCGCTGGCGACATGGCCGGGTCGCCTTTTGGTCCTGTTCCTCCAAGATGACATAATAAACTTGGATATTAGAAATTCGAGTGAATTTCCACAGCGTCAGATAGAGAGAAACCTAGGAAGAGCGAGAGAGAGAGGGAGAGGGAGAGGGAGAGGGAGAGAGGACGGTGCCCAGTGGCCAGTGGAAGCTGCGAGGCTTCATTATGTGTATTCTCCCTTATTAACATAATGAAACAATGAAACGGGAAGGAGCAGGAGAAGGAGAACGAGAACGAGAAGCAGCTCCAGCTCCAGTTGGTCATCAGGGAAGCCAAGCGGCAAGCTGGAAAAGCTGTCAAATGAACGCGATATCTTTGCGCATTATGCTAATAAATTTACAACAAAAGCAACAACAGAGAGAGAGAGAGAGAGAGGGAGAGGGAGCGAGAACGCAGATTGAGGAATCACGAAGCAGGAGCAGCACCTGTCCCCGATACTCGATATGGTATTATCGGAGCAGGGCACAAGGAGGCGGCTGAGTAGTTGCCTCAATCTCTTGGCAAGCCTGGGCTAATTGCAAGGAAGCTGCGTGTCCTCCCAACTGTCGCTGTAGAGGATGGGCAGGATGTTTGAGAGCACGTGCGAGCTAGCTCCTCCTTCGCTCCTCCTTCCCTCCTGCTCCTCCTCCTCCTTCACATCTACATCGATATGCGAACGCCTGGACAGTTCGTCACAGGATTTGATTTGTGCCTTCTCCAGGGCTGCCTTCGGCTTAGACCCGCTGATTAGAAGTCTCCCAGGCAGAGAGAGCGAGAGAGAGGGAAACTGACAGCAGCGCGAAATATTTCGTTTATTTACGACATTCCACTTCGGTCTCACCGACCCCGTCTCATCGAGACCCAACAAAACTGGGGACTTCCTTCCACAGTTGGACGCAATCAGAGAGCTGAAGGCGCAACCAACGGAGCGGAAGCCAATTTTGATTGCGAGGCAACTGTAAATTCGGGCCTCAAACTAATAAGCTGCGCTACTGGGGATACCCATGGGAAGGTCCTCTGTGCACTGATAGCACTACGAACTTAGGTTATAATATTAGCAGGAGAAATATCAGCGGGGGAGTAGGGATAGCAGAGTAGGTCTTATCAACTTGAAGCTTTTTAGAGAGTCGCTAAAGAAAGCTTAAGGTCCTCTCTAAGTGCTACCCTCTTCGAATGGCTTGTAGTGCCCTATCTTTGGTGCTTATACTACTAATTCTCGAAAAATACCTCTCTCCTTCCTTCACATTGGGACCTTCCATGCTATTGCTTATGAAGTACTCGCTGAGACCTTCTCTTTTACATTTTAGTAAGTACAACTTACGACTATTCTTTCTTGCTTCAAGAGTAGAACCTTCCCTTCTTCGGAGGAAGAAAACTTTCAGAATTTCTCTTCCTCTGAGCAAGTACACCTAGGGACCTTCTCTTCCTCTTCTTTTGAAAAAAACTCCAAGACCCTCTACTTTTTTTCAGAGCAAGTACACCTTGAAAATTTATTTTCTTCTGAGCAAGTACGTCTTGGGACCTTCTCTTCTTGAGAATTTCTTTTCTTTTAAACGAGTACTTCTTGGGACCTTCATT
The DNA here is from genome assembly GCA_018904105.1 of Zaprionus tsacasi. Classification (NCBI taxonomy): domain Eukaryota; kingdom Metazoa; phylum Arthropoda; class Insecta; order Diptera; family Drosophilidae; genus Zaprionus; species Zaprionus tsacasi. The sequence goes on along the minus strand of JAEIFR010000027.1, from coordinate 134,458 downwards.
TCTTCTTCTATGGAAATACACTTCAAGACCTTCTATTCTTCCTATAAGCAAGTACACCCTCAGAGTTTCCCTTCTTCTGAGCGAGTACATCTTGGGACCTTCTCTTCTTCTTTTTTTAACTACACTACACGACCTTCTCTCCTTTTACATAAAGCAAACCTGAAAACCTTTTATTATTCTTATGATGAGTTACACCTTGGTAGCTTCTCTCTTTTTTAACCCCAAACCCTTCTTTACTTCATCCCAAAAAGTACACCTTCCTTCTCTGATTCTTAACCTCAAAAGCGCTTCTTAACTTCTTCCCAGGATGTACACCCTCCATTCTATCTCAAAAAGCTCAAACAAAACTTATCATATGAAATTGGCCTTAGCCCAATTGACAAAGTCTCATCCCCAGAAACTTTCTGGTTTTCATTTGCAAATTCATAAATAGTGCGATTATAATAATACTTTAAATGGATCGATAATTAGCGTATAGAAATATGCTAAATATCTTAAGTTTTCCCACTCTGTGGGAGGCGCAAGTTTCATAAGTCTTTCGTCTCCACCTTCTTCTCCTCCTCCTTCTCCTTCTACATCTCCTACGCATTTTCTTAGCTCGATGTTTAGTTGAAGTTTGCGCTGCTGCTGTTGTTGTTTACTGATGGCTGCCACGCCCCCATGTAAAATTGTCAAGGGGGAGGACGGCTGGGGCTGCGGCTGTGGCTGCGTCAGGTGTAAGTCTGGGCGCATTTTGCCGCCAAATGCTTTTCGCTTAATGAGTTTTCTACTTGCGGTTTCGAGGAAAATTTGCGCAAAAATGCGCCACTTTAGTAACAACATCAAGTGGAGGAAACGCGCCGAGGCTTTTACCTTCTGAAGCTGAGCTCTTTTCCAGCAGCAGGCTAGACGAGGGGGCGGGGCAGGGCTGAGACGTAGCTGGCTTTGCTGTGTTCGTTGTAAATGTTTTAGTGGTTACTGCGTTTAAGTCATTAGAGAAAATTCCTACCTAAAGTGCGGCATAAAAGGAGTATGAAGGCGTAGGGTGGGTAGTGGGCGGGGTTGGGCAGAAGGTGGGCGGTTGGGTCTTAGGATTTGGCATCATTTTCAATGTGAGCGAGGCGGGGCGGGGTGTGGGTTAAGAAACCACCAAGGTGGTAAGACTGGAAAATTTCTATAAGAAAAGAATTATTGATAGCAGCTGCTATACCTGTAAAATAAATGAAACACTTTTTCGACCAAATATATGCATTAGACCCACTGTATGCCTAGTCCCACTAAGGCCACAGGGTGCAGCAGAAATCCAACTAGAATCAACTTCATCCAAAATCCAATTCGACGCGAATTCGCCTTGTCGCCGCATTCTCCTAGGAGCAAAGTTCTTCTAAGTTGTTAATTAGCAGCAGCTGATGGCACTCAAAGTGGTAGAGAGAGAGAGAGAGGGGTGGCAAACAGCGGTTGCCAGTCTGTAGAGACGAAAAGAGAAAAACTGAGAGAGAGCGCGTTTGAGTGCACACTGCTCTTGAGCACATTTTAGCTGGCGCTCTTGAATGCGCTCTGCGCTACACGCTCTCTTAAGCAATTCACACTCAAACACGCTACGCGCTCTTAGACATGTTTTCACTCAACTAAAAGAGGGAGAGAGATGTGGGCTAAAAAAACTCAGAGTGAGTGAAAGATTGAGCGAGAGAGGGAGTGGGAAACGAGTATTACGAGTTTTAGAGATCAGTGAGCCTTGATTTTCCTTATTTTCCCAGAAGTAAAGGAACTCTCCCGAGTACCACACTATACTATAAGAAAACATTTTATATTTTACATATATTATTATATAAATTTTATTTATTATTTATCATTATTATATATTTATCAAGGTATACACTTTACTATAAGAATACATTTAATATTTTAATTAGATTATATATTTTATTTATAATATATTTATTATGTATGTATTTATTTATTATATTATATTATTATATTTATCATGGCATGTGTCGTGTCTATTGTACTTTGTTTGGGAACCTCAAGCCAGACAGCGCGTCGTGTATCTTTATTTTTCTAATTTGCCGTATTTTTCGCCTATCTGTCAGTTTCGCCAGACGCCTTTAAATATGCTTAGTTACATATATATAAATAGCGTAGAGACGAGTAGTAGAATTAGCAGAGGTTTATTAACAAATAGGGCAAATAGATGAGAAAATGGAAACCCGTTAATAAGCCATGGGCTCTGTGGCACATATATTACTTATTTATAAGCCCACGATAATTAGTTAATATTTTATTAATTCTTTTAATATTCATTTATTTATTTGTTCAATAAGTATTTATATTGAGTATGTAAATTTATTTATGTTTATAATGTTTTGTTTTCACAGCTGAAATGCGGCTCTTTTTTTTGTTGGGTAAACCCTTTGAAATGCCCATGGTGCCGCTCCTTTTTCGACCTTTTCTCCTTAGTTAGTTGCTTTATTTGTCTTCCATGTGGGGGTACCTAGTAGAGGGGGGAGGGGGCGTGGTTTCAAAGAGGGCCCGCTGCAGGAACGTTTGTTGTCTTTGCTAGAGTCAACTCTTATCGCCTTAGCGGCACAGATGGCACACTCGCACACACACACGCACACACACACACACATACACTGAGAGAAAGATGAGAACGTGTTTGCACTCGCGAGTCGCGTCTCTCTGTTGTTGCATTGTGCCCATTGTAGTCAGCCGAGTACGAGGCGAGAGCGAGAGAGAGAGAGAGAGAGAGAGCGAGTACTTTGCGGCTGATAAGCTGCGCGCGCACATTCAAATATTTACAATGGGCATTTGTACTAATTGCACTGTACATATTTAGTTAGTCTATGTGTGCGAGTGTGTGTGTGTGTGTGCGTGTGTGAGAGAGTGTAAAAGTGGAACAACAGAGACAAGGCGGATGACCGATTATAATTGCTGAAATACGTTACAAACCCCACGAGCCTAGACAATTTGCAACGAGTGTGCGAAACGAGTACTCAGATAAGAATGAATCTCGTGATAGGGGAAAATGAATCAAGGGAATGAATGAAAGAAACAGGCTGCACTTAGGAACTGCCTCAAGATATTTAGAAGAGCTAATAAGCAAAAGATTCTTGGGTTAAGGATTTCCTAAGATTCCAAAAAGATCTAAACAATTAAATTGGGCAAAAAATAGATTTCTATGATATGATATCACAATTAAAAATGCACTTTAAACATGATTATTATAATTTTTACGCTGATCTAAGCGATCTTACGCTGCTTTTACTACAACATGATCATTTGCAATCGATACGCTGAGCTTAGCTAGCCTTATAAACGACACACGTAGCACGCTTAACTTAAGCTCAAGTACCTTATAAGATAATCCGACGGCAGTCGATGTAATTTACTGGATATGTCTGGATAGTCGCGTAATATGCAATCAAACCAGTTATCTCTCTCGATACTCGAGTCTTACGAAATATATCAATGTATTTCTACATTTATGTAAATATTTGCTATATATATTTGTATTTTCCCATGTTTTTTTTTTCTCTATATAAACAAGCCTTATCTGCGATTCGTTATTTACAATGTTTGCCGTAAAGCTTTATCAATTTCTCTCATACAACACGAACAACACTTTGCATTGTCTTGTGGTTCTCTCTCTCTCTCTCTCTCCCTCTGGCAATCAGACTTTATGTTTCCCCCCTCCCTTCCAAATGTTTCTCTTATCAAGAGCGTAATTAACGTGTTCTATTTTTAGATTGTCGTCTTGTAGTTTCAGACTATATAGACCTCTATCAATTGTATCATCAATTGACTTTTCAGTTTGTTTCAGTTTGTTGTTGTTGAGACTGCAGAGAGAGAGAAAGAGAGAGAGAGAGAGAGAGAGAGCGCGAGAGCGCGAGATTATCATGCTGGAAAATCAACAGAAGCTGAACGAGGTTTCAGCTACCTCGCTGCGTCTCTCGACTGCGACGACGACGGCGACTGCGACGCCGACTTCGACTGCGACTGGGGGCAGCATCTGTTGTTGATTGTTGTTATTTTTGCAGTTGATTTAATAAATTAAAACCCGTAAATTAACTGTGAAGGCAAAACGACGCGCGACAAATCAAATAAGTAAATAAATGGCAAAGACGAAACTACCCAGTAAGAGAGAGAAAGAGAGGGATATAGTGTGTAAAAAAGATGGAGAGATTCGCCAATTGATGCGACTTGCTCGTCAATTGGACAATTCCAAAATCATTGTACGCTTTGAACTCTATTTTTGGAAGCGCCTATGGGGTCAGTTCCATGTGGTTTCAACTGGTCGCAGCTGATTAGACAGAAGAAGGCACGAGACAGCAATCAAAGAGAGAGAGAGAGAGAGAGAGGGAGAGATAAGAGAGGCCTGAAGCGCTCCATGGGGTGATCGGATTGTACCGTACCTAGTAAGGTCCTTTCACATCCAGCTTGTCAGAGGAAGAAGGTTAAAGCAGTTGTTGTGCTTCCCACAGTGAGGGGAGGAGGGTAAGCAGAGGGAGGAGAGGGGCAGCAGTCAGATGTTAAAAGCCGAAAATTAGCACACGTGTGCGGGGAGGGGAAGGGGCACTCGGAGGAGTCAATGATAAACCCACTAAGCCGAAAGTTACGACCCCCGGGCACATCAATATCCCTCCCAATCACCTTCTCCCTCTCCCTATCTCTCTCACTCTCTCTGTGTGTTTGCTTAACCTCTGCTGGGTGGGGGCGGAGGGCGCCGCACAGCTGGCAGTCCCTCGACTTATCAGAGGGTCCCATCTGTGGTAATGATGGGCAGGGTGCTCCGATAACCGTTAGCTATGTACTACGTTCCTAGGTAGACACGTGTGCAGAGTGCATGGAGTGGGGTATCTGTGTCTGTCTGTGATTGCCCCCACATGGCGTGGCGTTCTGGATGTTTGTACAATATCAGAGTTGATAAGACCTTTGGTAAACTGGAGCCCCCGTGCATCGTAGTCAGTCAATCGAAGGCTTTCCCTGGCAAGTCATTAACCCTTTTGGCCTGCTAATGCGGAATGATTGATTTATCGCTGGATCCGTTAGTGGACTCCAATGTGCCATCAATTCTTTCCAGGGTAGTGAATTATCTGGTTACTCCCAAGCCTCCAAGCTTACTTAGGCACTCTGCGATCGAACCTCCACTTGGTTTGTTCAAGGAGAGGTTCCTCTTTGTTCTATCTCCGTGTAGGGTCTCCCCCCAGCCTGAGTTGCTCCAGCTGGCGCATTGTGCTTGAGGACATGTGTTGCCAGGCGCCAAGCAGGATGTAAACGTATCTCTCCCTCTCTGATGTCATGGTGCCAGCAGTTCTCCATCCTGCCCAATCTCGTGTACCGCTCCGGAGGGAGCCATGTGAAGTGCCGCACTTCAATTCCAATTCAGCCGAAGCCAATTTCAAATCGCAGTTGGACTGGGACCGGGACCAGGACTAGGACCAGGACAAGCAATGAGGCCTGGGGAAGTGCTCCACTTGGCTCTCCACTTTTTGTTTTGAAGACATTCCTCCCTGGTGCGCCCCCTGTCGCCAGCTTCTGTTTCTGTCAGTTTGCCTTATCCAGCACTTGCGACACGGACAGCTGCAGCGTCCCCGGGTCGCCTTAGGCCAGTGCAGCAGTAGCTGCTCCTGTTGGGGCAGCTCCTTCACATATCCTGTGCAGAAATTGAAAAACTACTAGAGCAAACTTCAAGTGAGACGTGCTGTGAGTCCTCTCTGTCCTCCGCTGGACAGTCTGATTGAAATTCCATGCACAACATGCTCGGAGAGTCAGAGGCCCAAGCGCTCTCGGCACAATCAGCTCATCGGTGGCAACTCTGGCGCGCAGCAACTCTGGCAACTCGCATTACAACTAATTACAAGGCGCATGTCGAGATGCGTATCGAAGCACTTGGTTCGTCACGCCTTTCGGCCAAGCCATATGCCAAATCGAACTCTTAATTATTCCCCGACCTATTCGGGATGGGTTCTCGGGATAGGGGAGGAAAGGCGGCTGCAAATGAAAGAAACTAACAAATATTTACAGGATGCACTCGCAGTTCAGATCATCCTGTGGCCACAAAGAAACGTTTCAGCTTGGCATATGGTCCTGATGAAAAGTGAGCCTCCCTACCCGGCCGCAGCCTCGCGCGATGGTCAGCTGTGCGGAGTTCCGCATCCATTGTCCTTATCTGCCACAGCTGGACCTCTACCAGCTTCCAGGGGGGTGGTTGGTGGCAAGCACCAGGGATTATAATAATATACCCAGGGCTGGGTAATCAATACAACATACAGAGCACCGTGGCTATTATGATAGAAGTAAAACCGAGATATTTTACTCCCAAGGTACATGCGGCGTAAATAATTTAGTTTTTCCAATTGAAAACATAACCAACCCTATATTATAATATATATTCTTAAAAAGCATGGATATAAGAGCATATATGCCAAGTTTTATCACAATAACCCTAAAACTTTTAGACTTATTTGCGTTCATACAGACACTCCATAGTAGTGCTTTATTTACGCTTTAGAACGCCTGCTTCTGCACCTCCCAGTTGGTATACCCTCTACCAGCTTTGTATACCCTGTTATCGGCTCTCTAAATACCAAAGTTTCCTTTGTAAACTTGAAAATCCCCTAAGCCGATTAGGCATGATGGAAATCCCAAAAATTTCAAAAGAATAAAGCAAGGGAAAGTCAATTGTGAATTAGGGAACTAAGAACTTTTCGATTATCCTCAGGCCGAGCAGCTTTCCATTTATCATTTTCAAAAGCTTAACAAGACTTAAAAAATAATAATAATAAAAATACCTTGAGAAGTAGTGGGGGGGAGGGGGAAGGGGGGCAGTTAAGTGCAGCTGACATGGCATAGCGAATCGATCCATAGAGCTGCTATGGACTGTTTCGGATTGTCTCGCTAGTCTTAGTCTGGCAATGGCGGAGCTTGGACCCATCGGACCTATTTCCAGGTTGCTGCTCCATGTGGTGGCCTGCATACACCTGGGATACGCCCTGTACTACGACTTCATCTCGGCCCAACTGCCGCTAATGGTGCACGAGCTACGACTGGAAGCCCCCATGGGTGGCAAGCTCAAGTATCTGACCGTACTCGTAGGCCTGCTGCAATTCGGATACTTCCTGCTTGCCTTGGCCCATGATGTGCGTCCAAAGAAGCAACTGCTGGGACTGCGCGACTTCGTGTTCGCCAGCCTAGGATTTCCCCTCGCCCTGACCATCAGTGTTACCTTCTGGATGCTTTACTTCATCAATGGCGGGTATGTATATCCGTACTTCCTGGATCAGGTGTATCCCTGGTGGCATAAGCAGACCATGCACACCCATGTGGTTGTCTACATGCTGCTGGAGCTCTACCTGGCACCCCATCAATATCCCAGGCGCTACAGGGGCCTCCTGGTACTCGGTCTAGCCATGTTCAGTTACCTGATGTGGCTGCTTATGGTGCGCTTCTTGACGGGCCACTGGGTCTATCACTTCCTGGATGGTCTGTCCCCTTTCACGCTTTCCTTTTTCTTTGCCCTGGTCACGGGCTCCTCCTTTGGCTATTACTTACTTGGCGAATCCCTCAACCACAAGCTTTGGTACCAATAAAATCAACTTGATAATGACTTAATTGCTTTATTATCGTACTAAATAGAGACTGCTCCATCAGTCTATATCCTACTAAATTGGAACAATTTGCATGGTAGACAATAATGATGACAATTGACTTGTCAAAATGTTTCCTACTACGAGAGAGAGAGAGAGAGAGAGAGAGAGAGAGAGAGAGTGAAGAAGTTCCCGAGGCGAAACCAAGACGAACCAAGCTAAATCCGTTCAAGGGTTGCGATTGTTTGCCGATTTCTCGGTACTCTCTTTGCGGTTGTCGAAGCGTAGAATTCACTTAAATCGATTGGTTCAACCCGGCTAGGAACGTAGCACCGCCTGGGGCCTATTAGCAGAGGGCAGTACCACTTGAACAGTTCGTGTGTGGGATCTAGGAAACATCAAGCATGACTTAGCTTTTTTTGCCATAAGTCGAGGGTCTCAAGTATACAAAATAATAGATGGAATAATGGATGTAATCGCGCTATGAAGGACACTATTGTCGCATCAATCGATTTGAAATTTGAGCAGAAAACCCTTTGGGTAGAGTGTTACTTCTTGATAGAACAACTTACCCTACAGCGATCCCTCTGCGATTAATGCGTATAATGGGAATACGATGTTCGTAATCGTAATCGATTAACCCACGCGATGCATTTGCCATGTGCAAACAGAACCCTTTGGGTTCAGAGCAGCCTGCCTGCCTGACTGGCAAATTTTGATACTTTCCCAGCCTATAACGATGATCTATAAATCATTGTCTAGGGTTAGAAGGGCAGCTGTACTATAGTATGTATGCAGTCACGTGGCAGTTTTCAGCTGGAAAGCAGCTGAACATATTTCCGAATGACTCATTTGCAATCCTTTCAGTCGAGCGTATTCCATGGAGTTTCCTTTCTGCCCTAAAAGGCAGCGGTTCCTGCTGCGGCACTTGTGCTAAATATATTTCAATATTGAAAGAGAAACAGCTGAAATCCATTGAGAGAGACGGAGTGTTACCGGAAACAAGCCGGGAAGGAAGTAGTATGTGCCGCCTGCTCAGTTCTGTTCGGTGCGGTATGGTTTTGTTCTATGAATGGAACGAGGCACAGACTCAGGTACTCGAAACGGGACTCTATCTATCTCTCTCTCTCGCTCAGCATGCAAATGATCCGAGAATCGTTGCAATTGAGTCGTGTGGCGTATGCCTGCCAGGATGTTTTGGATGTCGTTCTCTCAGCCAGCTGTCGATCCTCGGTATGTCTGTCTGTTTGTCTCTCCGTCTGTCTGTCTCTCTGTCTCTCCGTCTGTCTGTCTGCGTGACTACTGCCATTGTTTGGTTGCACGCACGATTGATCCCTGCAGCGTCGATTCGTGAACTCGTATCATTGTCTCTCTCTTTGTTCTATGGTTAGCTTTGCCCTCTTCGCTTCCAATGAATTTCTGCAATATTTTGCAACAATAAGAGAGAGAGAGAGGGAGAGACAGAAAAATTGTCAATTTGTCAGTTGCGTGTGAAACTCAGAAACAGTTACGAGACTATCTTCCATCCATCCTAGCGGAAAATTGTTTATTTATGGCACTCGCAATGCAATTTCACGTTTAATTGTCCGCATCCGTGAGCCCGAGTGGTTTTGCATATGTATGTACACAGGGTGTACATACTGCACCCTGTGAAGAGTAGCTTCTAGGGTCAACCCTGGGGCACTTGATAGACTGTTATTGATATAATCACTGATTAATGTGCATATACGATCGTTTGATATATTTATACAATATATTGATAAACAGTTCTATTGATAGAGTGTTGGGTACGATGGGGGTAGGGAATTCGCTTTAAGACCTTTAAGGCAGCTCAAGCATTTCATTTAGCAGGAATATCTTTAAAGTGGGAACTGCCAGTTTGGCCTCCCCCTAGTTGGGAAAGTTTCCCTAGTTGCACTTGGGTCACATCCCTCGGAAAGTGTCTTCAGGTTGCTGCAACTTCAACGCATTCAGTACTCCCACAACCCTCTTTACCCGCTGCACCCTGTGGCAGTTGCCGAGTTGCGCGTTGCATTGTCTTCTGTCAGCATTGATTAAACTTTCTGTCTGCGCTTGTCTTGGCTTCTGTCTCCCTCTCTCTCTCTCTCTCTCTCTCTCTCTCTCTCTCCCCTCTTATTCGGTCTTTGTCAGTTGCCCCTCAGTTGCATGCGTGAAATTTCGCCCATGTTGCACAAATTGATGTTGCATGCCGCTGACTTGTGTTGTTGCCACCGTCGAGTCGAGTCGAGCAGAGTCGAGTAGAGTTGCCCCTGCTACGCTGGTGGCATGTTAGCGAAAAGTCATGCGATTTCCTCAGACGTGCGCAATTAAGGTGGGCGGATGAAAGACAGCCATGGGGCGTGGCAGACAGCATAACAACGGGGGAAGGGTGGAGGGTTGAGACACACCGAGGGTCCCCCGACGCGAACGACCCTACTTGTTTGCCATTCCACAAAGTATTCCACCGCGGGCGCACACTATTAACCCAATTAATGACTCAAGTTTAGCAGCTCCGATTAAAATCAGCTGAAACATGTTGACTACAAAGCGTTACGACAGCAGCTACGCAATTCTACAAGACACCCTGCCCCCTCCCTAACTACCTAAGCAGCAGAGCTATATTTACCTTTAGGAGTAGTGGGTAGCCTAGGCACTTCTTTAGACGTTGCTCTTCAGGCGAATTAGACTATTGCATTAAAGGATTACAATAGGATAGTAGGTATAAGTAGTATATACCCTAGGAGTTGAAGGTACCCTAGGAGTAGTATATACCCTATTAGTAGTAGCTACTCTATTAGTAGTAGCTACCATAGTATGAGTAGCTACCCTTGTATGAGTAGCTACCCTAGGAGAAGTAGCTACCCTTGTCAGTCCTTGGATCTTAGGGTTTAGTCGTTGCTTTTCAGGCTTGCAAAGGTTTCACCCATCAAAGTATTCTTTTAATAGTTAAATATTGAAAGAAGATCGAAAATGAAATCATGTATTGAAGGTATCAGGGTTTTTCACCCTAAGAGTAATAACTACCCTAGTCAGTTCTTGGGTTTAAGTCTTTAGACGCTGCTCTTCAGGCAGGAGATTCAATAGGATATATCCTAGGAGTAGTGGATACTCTAGGAGTAATGGGTACCCTAGGAGTATTGGGAATCCTATTCACTTATTGGGCTTAAGCATTTAGATGTTGCTCTTTAGATACTCAATCAGGCTATTGCTTTAAAGGATTACTTAAAGCAGGAGATATCGTATGTAGCAGCCCTAGTTAGTCCTTGGCTCTTAGTCTTTAGTCGCTGCTCTTCTGGCTTACCTAAGATCGTTGCAAAGCCTTAACCAATCATAGTATTATTTTAATTCATTAATCCTAGAGAAGTACGAATATGTAGCAGTTATGAGGGCTATTTACTCTAGTAGTAGTAGCTACCCTAGTCAGTCTTTCGATCTTAGTCTGCAGATGTAGCTGCTCCACATTTGCTTTAGATTTTCGAGAAGGTTCAAGCAATCCCTCTTATTCCTTTAAATCATTACCCTATACAATAAGAACTTGCAATAAAATATCGCTTATAGCAGGTACCCAGAACTACCCTACCCTTTCATGCCACACCTGTCAACACCAAGATGACTGAACGCGCTGATCTACCCCGTCAAGCAAACTAAGGAAACGAATTTACCGTTGGGTACGTTTTAGAATAATGCGAATTTCTGCAGAAATTTGTTAAAAGAAAGAGGGGGGGGGCTAAATGTGTAAAGACAGGGCGGCACAAGTGATGAATGCCAGGGTGACAGGGTGGTTCTATCAAAAGGGTGGCTGGGGGGTTTCCGCATATCACGATTGCGACAATCAACAAATGGAGCGGCAACCTCATTAGTCAGAAAAAGAAGGGACGTGTAGGGTTTTGTCTCTCTCTCTCTCTCTCTCTCTCTCCTCTCTATCGCTCTCTTTCTTCTGATCTCCCTCACATTCCTGGGGAACCTTTGTCCATCGCTTGTGCGAGGATGTGCGCCATATGTGGCCACATTAGTCGTAGGGGGGAGTTGTGGGGTTGGGTTAGAACACACACTCACACACTCCACACACTCACTCACACACACACACGCACACACGTGCGTGTGCGCGAAATGGTTTCGTTGGGGTAAACGCAGCGGAAATTGTAAATTTTTTACTCGCATGCAAAAAAATAAATCATATGCGTGAAATGTTTGGATTGGCCCCACACGCCACAAGGGGGGAGGAAGCGGGAGCAGAAGGAAAGCAGGAAAACAGGATAACAACATCAGGTGCACAGTGGGGCAAGCACAGCGTAGAACTTAGCGATAAAGTAGCTAAAGATGTTCGTTCCACTGTGCCTCGCTATGCTGAACGGAAAAAGAAAAGTTGGGAAAATGTAAGGAAAAATCTCGTAACACAGTCACAGACACAATTACGATTTGCTGCTGCTGCTGCTGCCATAACTTGCCACAGCCAAAGAGAGGAAGAGAGAGAGAGGGGGGAGGGAGGATGAGGCATCTCCTGAAGGACATGTGGCACTTGGCTGGGATCGTGCAACGCGCTGAAAATATTTACATATTCACAAATGCAAACAATCCACGCGGATGGAGGAGGAGGAGGATGGTGAATGGGAAGGGATGTGGAGGAGTACGGAGTAGGGAGCAGGGCAGAGGCTGCAGGAAGCATCGCTCTCCTGCCCTGTTACCACGGGGACACAGGGTGAAGAAGGGCGAAAATAAAAACGTCATGTTGTTTGAGCCTCTGCCGCATGATGAAGAAAGATGCGAACGATAAATTGCTGTGTCCTTGATGGAGGCAGTGGGATATGGCAGGTGAAGGGAGGGGAGCGGAGGGGGCGGAGACAGGGAAATGGGGTGTGGCAGCGTTGCCACTTGCCACTTTGTAAAATGCGCGCAGCAGCAGACGAAATGACAAAAAATTTGCAATGCTTCTGTGAAATCCATAAGCAGCAAGTGTTTCCTCTGGGAATACGAGAGAGAGAGAAAGAGGGGGAAGCAGGACAGAGAGAGAGAGAGAGAGCAGCAGGCAGTTGGGGCACCCTGTGAGTGCTGCAATAGGCAGCGACACGGGGGCATGGGATGAGCTGGATGAGCCGTTGTTGTGGTTTTGCCCGCTTCGTTGCCTGCCTGTCAGCTGCTATCATCCCACACACACACACACACACAGTCGCACACACACACACACTCTGACTAACACACACAGTGGAGCAAACACCTCAGCGCTTTGCATAAAGTAATTTCGTGTCGCCATCGCGCATTGTTGGCATTTTTCGGGGAAAGCAACGCGACTACCTCCCCCTCCTCCCATGCTGCTTATAAGAAATTCTATTTCTGTGATTGTCATACACCTTCAACACCCCCCCCCCATCACTCTCGCGCCCTACGCCTACATAAGTATATAAATTATGTGCGAAAAGTTTCTTTGTAAGCCACGACACAGGTGCGCCACGAGTCGCGCTGTGGGACAACTGTCCAGGCAGGATGAAGGGAGGAGGAGGCGGAAGAGGCAGGCAGGCAGGCAGGCGGGAAGCAACCGTGGGAGGGCAGAGATGGTATGTGGTTTGGGCAAAGCAAGTGACATTTTTAATTATGTCGCATTTGAAGTGGCGCTGGGGATACCTTTCCTTTCCTTTCCTTTCCTTTCCCAGCTCTCCTATAACGCGCCAAAGTTTATTTATTTAAATGCATTTGCCGAGCTGTCTCTCTCTCTCTCTCCCTTTCGCCCTGACAGTGCTGCCTCCCACCGTGACCGAACACATCAGCTGTTGTCGCATTTCAATTTATTGCCTGTCCCAACCTGATGGCAATTTAAATAATGTCCTGTCGCCCCCCCTCCCCACCTACACCCCTTGCAACAACGGATGCCTCCTTCATTTCCAATTGTCATGTTTGTCGCAGCTGCGCGATGCAAAAATTTATTTATTTCCGCATCTGCGGCAACTTTACCAGGATCAGGTCAGGTCAGAGACAGGAACAGGGAGAGGGACAGGCAGACGGGATAGGGACAGGGCCCGGCACATTAACTATATTAAGTGTGCCAGTCAATTCTCTCCTTTTATATACTATAATGTACCTATTTCTAATCTACAATGTACCTATTTCTATTTTCAATGCCAAAGAATCCCAATTTCTCATAGATTTCAAAAGCAACATATTTGATTGATTGATTGAAGTAAAAAAGTCAATGGGAAATCGATAAAATATCGATATTTAATAAACATGATTTGGAAAGACATTTCTAAGCAAGTTTAAATGATTTTCGGACAAGTTTTTTAACCCACGAAAGCTCTAAAAACAATGCAAATGCAATAACTCAATCGACTCGGCTAATGATCCTGGGAATATATATATACTTTTACTTTATATACCCGTATTGGACAATTTTCAATAATTAAAAGGTACCAAATTAACTGTAACTACTATGGATGATATAATATCATACAATGTATTTCACACAATCCTGTAATTGCATAAAATTCTCTTTAAAATTACCCCAAATTGTTGTATTTTATACGAAAGAAGTAATATATTGTAATATAGTAAGATATTCTTTATATTATTTATCAACAATTTAAAAAATTATAAAAATGAATTAACAATTTATATATGTATGTTTAAATTCAAATTTTAGATTTTTCATATGCCAAGGTATTGTATTTTATACGAAAAAAGTATTTATAATTGTGTAATATAATATAATATAATGTTTTCCACACATATCTGTAATTTCATCAAAGTTCTCCCTCATATTATACCAAAAAAAAGCTGTTGTACCCAAAATTTGATTAGTACAATTTGCTTAACTTACAAAATTTGTCAAAAACAATTGTAATCTATAGAATCTAAAGAGAAGGAAATGAGCAAAATGTGCAAAAGTTTGACAACTCGATGGGGCTACCCAAAAAAAAAACTGAGTTAGTCGTAAACTACGGATACGAGTTGTCGGAATGCTCCAAATAGTCGGCAATTGTCCTGTTTGGGCATAGTTTTTCCCTACTTTGTTTGGCTTTTTCTGTTTTTTTTTCCCCGTTTTTTTTTTTGTTTTTCTGTATTTTCTGTGTTTTTTGGGGTTCAACTTTTCAACTCGGTGAAACCTGACACTTGAAATGGAGCCAGGGCCCAATGCCAAAACAGGCAATTGCCGGGAGGGGGGCGGGGTCGCAAACACACACACACACAGCCAAAGAATTCTCAACTTTAATTATCAAAAAATTGTTTTCATGTGCGACTTACTACAAAGTGTGGGCTGTGCCAAGTTGCTTAATGTTTTGCCACAGTCTGTACTCTTGTTGTTGTTGTTGTGGCTGTTGTTTTTACAGTTATTGCTGTTGTTGTTGTTGTAGTTTTAGTTTAGTTTTAGTTTTAGTGCCAGGCAACAGCAACAGCAGCAGCAACAGCAACAAAGTTGGCACAAAGTAATAAGTGCACGCCAAGGGAATTTAAATTAAGTTACAAACTTTGCATATTAAGCGCCTTACACACACACACACACACACACATATTTGAGTATAAGCAACTCACTTACACACAACACCAACACAATCACAAGTGCTGCCAATGAAGTTGCCAATAGTCACAGCAAACCTCACCCGACCGCACAGTGGGTCGGTCCACTCTGCAGGGTCCCCTAAACACACGTGTTATGGTGCCCAGCAGCAACAGCAACAACAACAACAACGAAGACTGCAATAACAATAAGTAATAATGCATAGACGTGACAGTAGTTCGACTAGAGTATACCCTGTAAACTGTATCTGGTAAACTGTTTTCCCAACTTTGTTTCAATCTCAATATTGATCGCTTTTCCCTGACTGTTTACTTCACTGTCTGCACAGGTACAGGGTGTGCTGAGTGTGCAATGCGAATAGAGCACAGAGTGTATATAGGCTGTATATAGCACAGATTATTATATGCAATACTGGATACAGATTGCATCAGGCACTAAGTGTACATAGCACAAGGTGTACAGATCACAGGGTGTACATAGCACAGGGTGTATATAGCACAAGGTGTACATAGCGAAGGGAGTACATAGCACAGGGTGTACATTGCACAGGGCGTATACGGCATAAGGTGTACATATCACAGAGTATATAAGGCACAACATACATAGCGCAGGGTGTACAAGGCACAAGGTGACCTATAGCACAAGATATACATAGCACAGGGTGTATAAAGCACAGGGTGTAAAATGTTCAGGATGCACAAGATGTACACTGGACAAGGTACATGCAATTAAAAAGAGTACAGTCAGTAGCACAAGTTATACAGCATACAGGGTGTTCTTAGTACAGGGTATTCCTTATGCCGGTACGACTGTCACTCTCAGTTTCACCACAAACTGCACCACTTGAGGTCAGGGTTACCTACAATGGGTTGCGGTAGGGTTGGGGTTAGGATGCAAAGACTAATTCGGCAAAACGAGGTCTTACATGATTTTCATATTAATGTCCCAGACGATGTCCCAATGTGGGACACTCTGGAATTGTGCTATCCAGGCACTGCCCCCCGCTGGCCATAAAAAATAATGTGCTGCTGCCGCCCACTGTATCGGGATGAGATTTTAAGTATTTCTGCCCCCCCCGCACTGTGGTCCAGATTGGACATTTCTGTTTGTTAATATCAAGTTCTGTGCGTGAATCTGACTGGCATTTTTATTGAAGTTTTAGGGAGAAGGTGCCAGCTGCCTCTGCTTCTGCCTGGTGCGTGTTTTATCTAACCCTCCTCCGCTGGGTATTCCTCGTTAGGGCACTTTCTCAACGGAATTTTATGATGTGTAAATGGCAAATTAAAACCGACAGACCATCGACCAGGGCACAGTCTGCTCTGGCTCGATATTGAAATAAAATAATAAAATATTACAAGTTCCTTCATAGGATACGACCACGACGACGACGACGACGATGATATGATACGATATGCACGTAAGCGTTTGCCATGCTTCGCTTGGGATCTGTTTGGGGCAAATCAAGAACGGAAGCAGGTCGTAAATGACAACAACTTTGTGAATGCTTTTGCCACTATCTGCAGCTTCCCCTGCCCCCTCCCTCTCTCTCACTCTGTAGGCCTTTAAGGGGTGGGTGGTTCCCCCTCCCGTTCGACTTTTGATATCGTTTTCTGGTCGTCGTCGTCGATGTCGTCGAGTGTAGGAGGCATTAAACCGCACGCGTCTCGTTTTATTATTCCTGCAGAAGCAGTTGGAAACCTTATGATGTCCTCGTTCCTTCCCATTGCTGTGGTGTAGGTGAGTCAGGACCCTGTCAGGACACTGAGACCATCCCTTCCCACGATGACAACAAAATAATCAAGTGCAATCAACTGTTAACAATTTATGACATTTATTACATTTTTAATGCCGAGTTCAGAACCCTCCATCTCTTTCTCTCTCTCTCTTTCTCTCTCACTTTGTCAGCCTCCCCCTTCCAGGTACAGTCGAGCTCTGCGTTTTAGTGTCTTTTTTTCACACAATCTTCCTGCTTTTTTAGCACTTATCTATGGTATACCTAGTTCTAAAGAGAGACCCTTATAAACATTACTCAAACAATGTTGTAAATTAAAGAAATATTTTACTAAATTATAATATATTGTAACATTCAATAGAGAAACCTCTGGGTACCCTCTCTGGCGAGTACCTTTTGCTAGTTTATAATTTTCTGATTAATTATAATCTCATGAAAATGGGCAAATTATAGGTTGCAATATTTATTTAAATAGATATATAATGCAGTAGTTACATTATAAGTACTATATGTAACACCCTGTATATGTATAAACAATCGAGTACCCTCTAAACAGTTTCCCTCGTCACGATTTAATTCTGTGAACAAAACTATAATATGTTATAAACAACAGAATATTGTAAATTCTTTAGAAACAATCTACACCTACCTCATCGAGAAGGTGTTCAATTGTTGTGCGAGTGAGACAGACAGAGTGTACAAGTGGGTGTGTATGTGTGTGTGTGTGTGTGTGAAGAGGGCAATTATTGGCATGTGCCGCGAGTGACTGAAAGGGCGCAATTTGAATATTTAATAGGTTGGTAAAGACTGTTGGCAAAATTATAGGGTAGAAAGTGGGAAAGGAAAAGTCAGAGAGAGAGAGAGAGAGAGAGAGAGATAAGCGATTGCAATATTCGTTGCATTTTTTAATTGAAGCCTCCCCCTTCCCTTGGGGCATTCCAATGGGAACGTGCACAGGCGGCCTGCGGTGGGCGATAGGCGGTAGGCGTGGCATCCAGAAGTGGCAATTTAAGCATCAATAATTGAAAAACTTGCGCCAAATTTGCTGCGTAACTGGAAACTAATTGGCAATTAAAAGTTAAATGAGCAGCATCTAAAATTTATAAGCCAAGCGGCTAGACCAATAAAAATAAAATCCACAAAATGCACTGAGAGAAATTGCAAGAAAAACAGGCGAATTTCCCAATGAGTCATGATTGATTCTTATTATTTTCTTTTACTTATTATTATTTATCTGCCTAGTTCTCTCTGCCTTTGCTAAGCAACACACAGAGTGTACTATTCTTTTCTCGCAGTGTATACGTATTTACTAGGGGGGCCAACTCTCTGAACATATTGCCAACAATTTGAATATTTGAATATTTTCGTAACATAAATCCAATTGCAAAATGTTCTTGTTTTCCTCAACTTTGTCCGCATTGTTTGGATGACTTATCCCCCCACCCGTTTGAAACACCCCTTCCATTTGCCTTGGTACTGCCCCCTTTTGCCCACACCTCTGTTTGAATACAAATTTCTAATACTCGTTCTAAGCGAGTAAATTATCGCTTTGCACAAGCGAAAATTGATGAAAGCTGCCAAGGAAGCAAGCACATGGCTTGGTTCTCAGGCACCCTGTACGAGAGGGGGTTACGAGGGGAATAGGGGGAGGGAATTGTGAATGTAGAAAGTGGGGAAAATGGAGAAAAGCAGTCGAGTTGAAAGGAGTCTGAATTTCGCATATCATTAACGCCCTCTTTCTCCCTCTCTCTCTCTCTATTAAAAATTCAAAAGTGTTTCGTATTCAAATTGTCCTTCGAACTGAAGGCTGTAGGGGCGTGTAGGGGGGTGTATCAGGGGTATATCAGCCGCAAAATAACTATATATCATCACACGGCACACGCGCCGCCCCATACATAAGCACTTTACCCGGAAAAGTTTGACTATAAAAAAAGTTACGCGTAGCTTCGGTAGCCCATCAACAGGCTGGCTGGCAGAAGAGGGGGGCACCGGGAGGGTCTCACAGTTTATTTCCCATGAGATTTACGAGAAATGCTAACCAGATGGCAGGCACAGCAAAAGATTATAACAACAAGTTAAAGTCAAACAAGCAAGGCAAGGCAATGCTTGGATTGTGCTTGACTGACTTGGTATTTCTTGAATATCTTTCTAGTTTATCAACCCAGCGTTATCAAATTTTCAGCAAGTGATTGAGGTATATTAATACGTGTACACAGCAAAAATAAAGTTGCTAGTTTCAAATTTGGGCCTAAAAATAGAGTTTTTCTATTGTATTATTCTCTTACTACCTGCTCTATCGACACGATAACTATAATACCCTGGATCTAAAGACTCCGCTTGGTATTAAAGCAATGCGTTGTACTCCAAAACCCGACCACTTAATCCCAGATTGAGAGCGCCTTTGACTCCGTCTCCTTCTCCGACTCCGACTCCGACTCCGACTCCGACTCCGACTCCGACTCCTACTCCGAATCCGACAATAATATCTGGAAGTTTAGTGTCTATTTTAGTTCTCCCATGCACACACGTCTCGCTGCACACTCATCAAAGCGAGAGAGCAACAAAAAGAGAAGAAAAGAATGGAGAAAGGAGAGTCAGGGCTGGCCAGGATTGGAACTGGGAGTGGGAAAACAGTTTCAGGCTCGGCGTGTGCGTTTCAAAAAGGGAATCCGAGCAAAGTTCTTTGCAAACGTGTTTGAAAATAGAGCGGACCTTGCAAACAATGCCGCATTTTGTGGAGTACAAGAGGGAGAGGGAGTGTGGGAGAGGGAGTGGGATAGGCACCATAATAGTAAGGATAGGAGTCTCTCTCTTGCTGCAAATGCTGAAAAGGACACTCTGTGTGTGTGCGCACTTTTGTGCGTTTTGCATGAGTGCCGGGATGAATCGGGAATCGGGAATAGGGAATGGGAGAATGGGAGATTGGGAGAATGGAGACGAGTTCCTGACTTGAATGCGAACTATGGCAACTACGTGCACCTCGCCCGGCTGAAACAATGCGAGCAAACAATGCCGAGAGCCGACAAAACCCTAGGGGCAAATAGCCACTCACACACACACACACCCAGCACACACACCCAGCACACACACACACACACACCCAGTACACACACACACAGTAAATACTCCGCATGCAGTACGAGTTTATTTGAGAGTAAGCAACAGCAAAAGCGAAGCCAACCACACGTTCCTGCCTGCCTCCAGTTTCGACTTGATTTCAATTTTGATGAGGAGGAGCAGCAGGAGCAGGAATAGGGGGAGCAGGAACCGTAGGAATACCTGCTAGTATTACTTAATTCACACTGTTTATTCACAGTTCACTCAATCGCATGGATTGCATACTGAGCCTTATCTAGGTGCCAGTTCGCTTATCTGCAGAGAGCGAGGGAGAGAGATAGCGATCCTAATGGCCTGGCCGCATTATCAGCGTATCATGCCCCCGGGAGTTTTGTTTTTTCCCCGATTTTACCGTTTTCGTTTTTGTTTTTTGTCAATACATACGCATTTCTATTAGCCGACTATCATAGAAGTTGTCGTAACCATTACCCAAACCCCACTTCCCGCTTTCCACCCCCACAACACACCCCAGCTTACTCCACACTCGTTGTCCGCATCTCATTTGGCCAAAAGCTTTCCATTTGCCTCGGCAGTTTTTCTTTTCCTCTATCGTTGCTTTCCCCCTTTCCTTACGTATTTTCCTGCTCCTGCTCTGGCTGTAAGCACATGTGTGCTTCCCCTTCCTCATCCCCATCCCATAGATTATAGAAGTATTTTTCGCTCTGTTTGCAAAATACGCACATTTTTACTCAATTGACATTTCAGCTAAAAGTCTTTCGGCTCCCGAAGCGAGGGCAGCGGAAACGTGGGGCGGTACCTCGACCGTAACAGACCCGCAGACCCAAACCCGAACCCAACCCAACCCAGGAACAGTCCCAGCCGCACACAAAGGTAGCTGCTCCTGCTATCTGCCCTGCTACGCCATGTCCTTAGGAACCATTTGCCATTCTGCTCTACCCTCTACCCTCCACCCTAGCCGGTACCCTGTTAATGGTGTGTGCGCTATAAAGCTGGCTAATGCCCGTAGAACCCTTTTTGCAGTATTCCCTTTGTCCCTACCCCTCTACCATAATTGCCGTCCTTCGATGTTTTGGGCATGCGAAAAAGTATGGCCCTCTCTCTCTCTCCCGGTAGTGCCTTTTTGTCAAAGGCAAGAAAGGTCCTGAAAGGCAAAAGGAAAAGGAAAATATAATTGAATGGAAAAAGTAACAGCAACATTTTGTTTCATTTATATTTAGCCCTTCGATGGATTGACGCTTGACTGACACACTCCCTGGTACTCGCACTCGCACATTGAGGGTCCTGCAGGAGACCTAAAGGTACCCCGGCGAGTGCTGTCATACCCTACGCCCTACGATAATTGTGAGTTTTCGTCAGGATATCGACAATCGAAACGGTTAATTGTGGCCACTCTATGGGCAAACAAAGAACGGGGCGTGGCCAACCGTACCGAAGGAAGGTCCTCCATAAAAATATATATATAGTCATTAGAAACATTGTCCACTCAGGTTACCAATCAGAGACAACCCAGTCTACCCCCATGACTCCAAAAGCTTTTAAGAATCGATGGAGAAGATGCGGTACCGCGCACAGGGTGCATTAGTTCACTAAGTCGTACTTCTATAATGTTTGCAAACCGGACTTAAGGCAATTAAAGATTTCCGCATTTTCTTGTTTCCATCTCAACGTAAACCTATTATAAAGATTTTGGACAAGAGGGAGAGAAACTCAATTAGGGGAAAGTTCGAGCAGCTTCTGGGAAAACAAAGTGGCAGAGGGATCAAGGGAGTGTACTCTAGAGTGGGTACAATAGGGTAGGGTAGGGCTATGTGCAACAGTTAAATGGGTCATTTGGTCTATTTATCATTTTTGACTGGGCCCTGGGCCTAGGGTGGGCCTGGTTTTCTTCGGCTGGTTGACTGACTGGTTGGAGCAGTTGGTCATTCAATTTGTGCGCTGTAACTGGCGGCAATCAATCAAAATGCGAAATACTCTAAGGTCGTATACCCTCCTGGGTATAAACCCTTTTTTTCTTAGGGGGGGTAAACTACAATCAAACACGTGAAATTGGGTAATCGTTTGTGCGACTGAAGAGTCAATTCGGAGCGTAGCCCTTGGATCGATACTTGTAAGACAAATGGTTTGCAGCTGCCCTCAAGCAGTGGCACCCTCCCCCCTCCCCTGAGCCATAATAATACACATTTTGTAGGCAAACAAATAAATTTGCCTATATACCATGTACTACACACGCGTCCTTCACATCGATTCCGCCCATGTAATTCAATCTGAAAATTGTAACTTAAACCTGCTGAAAACCTTCTCATTTGCCGCAAATCGAATTCCTTTCGAATCGACATTCTTCTGAAGTTTCCTTTTAGTGCATTATTAGGATTTTGCAAATGGCCGCTGGGCCTATAAAAAAACAACAAGAACAACAAACAAGAAAGGTTACTTACGGTATAGCGAAGATTTCATCAAGGATTTTCCTTGGAAAAATTTGCATAATAGTATCATGTTTTGTTTCTGAGAATTCTAATTTGTAAAGATACATTTAACTTTCATTCTTTCTTTAGAAAACTGTTTAGGTCAAGTTGGATGACAGAAAAACAATAATAATATATTATGTAAATGTCAAGCAACTATAATGAAATTTGCACAGCGCATTGAGAAGATTGATATCCTGCGATGTGCTGAGTTTCCATAATATATCTTATATAAAAACCTAAATATAACTTTCTTAAGGGATATTGTGTTACGATCTGGCTGATTTTGACTTATGTATTTCGTGCTACATTAAGCAACCTAAGCACCAAATTTCATTAAGATAGAATAGAAATAACTGCTAATAAATCAGCTAGTAATACCCTACCTTTACGGCCTGTATAGGGTATCTTTCCTACGGCGACATATGCTTGGCTGACAACAGAACCACAACGAGTGCACGAGGGTGCAGGCACACCTGTGCCAGGTAGCGCGGTACGGCACTATGTAGGGACCTTTGTCATTCTTTTTTTTAGGGTCTCTGCCATTGACCCTGCTGCATTGTTCGATTCTACACGGGCTCGGCTTCCATGGGGATTATTATTATTATTGTTCCAGTCAGTTTTCTCCAGAGTTTCCCACGCCGGCGAGAAGCGCGCCAAACCTGCAGCCTGCAGCCTGCAACCTGTGTCCTTAGTAACCCCCGATCCCAAAAGATCCTTAGTACGATTTTCCGTTTCAACGACGCCTTTTTGTGCGCTTATGGCACCCGTCGTAGCCTCGGGATATCTAGTTCCCAGGCACTGAAATTGGCGCGCGCCCTAATCCCCGCCAGCAATTGTGTTGTTCTTATTTATGGTCAGATTGCAATCGCACATATAGGGTAGGGTAGGGTAGGTCAGGTACCTGCAGCATGTGCCTGGCAAGTGTCGAATATGGCAGCAAATGAGTCTAAGTCTGCATATCCAATTGTAGAATCCCTATATATGGTATAGTTAGTCCTTGGCAGCTTCTCGTAGCATCTTGTAGCAAGTCAAGCTGCTTGGGATGCTGAATGAGGTACGATTGAGATTAGGTTGAGGTACGGTAGGGTACGGTACGGTATGCTTAGGGTACGGTACGCTTGGGGTACGCTACGATTGAGGTACGGTACGGTACGCTTGGGGTACGCTAGGGTTCAGGTGCGGTACGGTACAGCTGAGGTGGGGTACGGTGAGGTACGGTACGGTGGTTTGACGTATGGTACAGTTGAGGTACAGTACGCTTGGGGTAGGGTACGTTACGGTACGCTTGGGGTACGGTACAATTGAGGCACCTTCTCACACACACACTCCCCTGGAGCCATTGCTGAATCAGCTGGGCACCCATGGCTGGGCAAGTAGTGTAGTCCATGCCAACTGGCCGTGGTAAGTATATCATACATGCAACATTAAGCTCGCCAGAAGCCACACACACACTCGCACACACACCCAGACAAACTGCGAAGTCAACACGTAAGCAAAATCGCAATCTGTGCGAAAGGATTGCTCTACGTGTGTGTGTGTACGAGTGTGTGTGCGTGTGCTGACCTCAGTATATTTTGTGAATGTCCAAGTGAAATCCGGGCATTTATCATGATTCGAATGAATTATTGAAGTATATTTCGCTGGCATTCCCCAATGGGCCATCCAGAGCTGAGCTACCCTTCCTTACCCTACCCCTTTTTGCCCCTCCAGTGTTATCCCGGTAAGGTCACTTGGTCATTGTTTGGTCACAGGATTTTTTGGGGGTTTTGGCCTATGATTTGTTGTTTGCACACACACACACACGCAAGTTTGCAAAAAGGGATACGGATTCGGACTCTGATTCCGATTCCGTATCCGCATCCGCATCCGGGACTCGGTGTGCCGTTAATTTATTAGTTACCGCTAAGAAAGTTTTCAAATTATTACTTACAGTTAGAAATAGATCGCATAGGTTGCACAAAACTTTGGGCCAAAGAAAATTATACGCTTATTTCTTATAGAAATTGAGCAAAAGAGGGGAGGGGAGGCTATAGGAGGGTCTACTTTCAATTACTCGAGTAATTGGCCAAGTAATTTCGTAGCAGGATTAAAGAGTTGGGAATAATTTGTAGCCAGCATGTACTGGGGAATAATTGAGTAGATGGGGCTGATTTCTGATTTATTTGGGACCCAAGTGAAACTGAAGTAGTGCAGCTAAGAAGGTACTTCCTTACTACAGATATTAGAAGTATGTTTTGAGGTAGTGCAAGGTTCTAAATACTCTTTAGCTGTAGGGTAACCAAGAAGGTATCCTTTTAACAAGCAAAGAAGTAGAAGTAGTGCAGCTAACAAGGTACCCTTTTAGTTATAGATATTTGCAGACTGTTCTGAAATATATTGAATTACTTTTCTATAATACTTTAGTGTTGTACTTGCATATAAGTAGTGCAGCTAAGAAGGTAGCTCTTTAGCAACTACAGAAGGTACTACTTTCAACAACAACAAAATATGAACAAATATTTTAGGGATATTGTCAGGATATACAGGGTATTACAGGGTATACGCAGAAGTTGTCAACTTAGAAGGTACTGCTGTACAATAGATACCAAAGAGGTAGTGCAATTAAGAAGGTACTCCTTCAGTAGTAATAACACATATTAACAAATTATTAGGGGTTACTTTGAAACTACAGTAAAGAAAGAAAACCGAAGTAGTGCAGCCAAGAAGGTACCCAGTAACTCCAGATATAAGAAGACAGTTTTTAAATTGCATTGTAGAAGAAGTAGTGCTGCTATGAAGGTACCTCTTTGGTAACAGCAGACTAACCTACTAGCAACAAAAGATATTGTCTAAGGAAAAGGTAAGGTTACAGGGTAGAAGCAGAGATAATGCAGCTAAGAAGGTACTACTATATAAGAAAATATATGGTTAAGAAGTAGATAAGAAGGTAGTAACAACAGATTTAAACAAATTGTTAGGGACTACTTTCAGGCAATATTCAGGAAGCAAAAGTAGTGCAGCCAAGAAGGTCCTCCCATTAGGGGTATCCAAAACAATTTGCATTATTTAATTATTTGTTCCCTCTGCGTGCGGCTAACGAGTCCGAATGTCCGAAGAAAACATTTGCATGTCACGCATTCATTGGATACTTGGTACCCATTCGATTCATTGCCCCACTCGATAATGACGCTGACGGGGGGGTTGGCCCGGGTACACCCTGTAAATTACTTAATCTGCATGCAAAGACAATTAACAGTCAGCAGGATATTAAGCGTTAATCGCTTTAAACAATAACGGGGCAAACAATTGGACAATTTCGTGGCACGAATAGGGTATTTACTGTATTTAACTTAGTTTTTCGGGGCTGTACCCGGAGAGGATGGGCGGGCAAATCGAAGACAAGAAACAATTTTAGGCAATCAGTCAACAGAGGCGCCCGCAGCTCTCACTCCATCCAGACGTGTCCAATTTTACTAATTAGAGCAAATATTTGTGTACTTGATAACTTTGCCGGGGCCTGCACGTGGCGGGAGGGAGTAGGACAGAGTGTAGGACTGAGGACTGAGGAACCTCTCTCATTACAATCACGCACACTTAAGGTTCGCCCCTCGCTCTCTGCCCCTCTTTCTTTCCCACTCTCTGCAGCCCTGCTGGAATTTAATTACGCGCCCAGGTCGAGGAGACAAAAATCAGTCAACCCAAGGGAAATCGCCCCCATCGCACATCGGAAACACTTTCATGTGTCCCACAAGTTTCCAGGAAGTAGCGAGAAGTACCTCGCACTCCTCGTACTACCCTCTGGTACTTGTACTTATGTAATTAAAGATTTGATTATGTTTCGTCGAGTTTTAATAACCCCAAACCGCAGTTCTTATAAGACTTTACAATTGAGTTGTACCCTGTAATTGGATTACGATTATATGGGGAGGTTAAATGACTTACTTGGGCAATCAAACAACTTTCTTAGATTTTCAGATATTCCATCATTCATTAAACGTAGCCTAGTTAGATTCGTAAGCTGCGATTCGAAATAAAATACGATTTTATTAGGCAGGGTATCTGCTCTCCTATGCACACATTTATTACATGTTCTTAATGTTTCCGTATAATTGTGTCATCATTAAAAATACGATGCAGCTTTTATGAAGCCAAGGACTCGGGCATATCCTTAATAACATCGTAGGAGCTAATTAAAGGTGCTGTAAAATGAAGATTTATCCCTCCAATTTAATACCCTGGAAGGCAGCTCATATATTTTTTTAATTTGGACCACAATCGGATTACTAAATAAATGGATACATAAATTCTTTTAGCGCAATAATTAGTGGAAAATAAAGAGTATTAAAGATGCGGCTTGATGAAGAAATCTCTCTACTTTTTTATTATTTATTGTTCAAACTATTTGCCAACTTATAAATCAATTTATCTCTTTCAAGAGTGATGTGTCAAGAGACACGCTGTACATATATATGACTATACCTCATTACAATCAGATATATATACAGTATATGTTTGTTTGTTTCTCGAGGCACGTGTACTGCCCACGCCTGACAAAATCCGGCCTATGCTACGTAGTATGACAATCTTGTTAATAAAAACATCGGAGAACTACAAAAATATAATAAATTCATTTGGAAAATGTATAAAATGACAAACGTTTTAATTCCATTTGTCTACGTTTTTTACAATATTTTTTTATCTATAGTATTTTTCTTTTCTGACGCCGCTGTCAAGTCATCCAATTAGCAGATTTTCCAAAGAGCTCTGGCATTCATTAGATAATTATGTGTTTATACGACTTGCTATAAACTTTTCTGAATACTTTCAGTAGTATTTATATAGTTCCCGAAGAGGGGGAACTCTTTTGTCTCTTAAGCAAAACTAAATTTCAATTACGTTTGTAGCTCCGCATCGAATCGAGAACAGAAGTCGAGTAAATTCGTTAGATTACAGTTCCATCCCCCTACCCCATGAATATAAAATGGAAATTCGCTAGGTGGAAATACCATCGCAATCAAGTTCGCTCATCCTTCGTAAAGTTTTTATTCCAAGCCATAAAATGATATAAAATACACTCTAAACTCCCATGCTCTTAAGCTGCTGTCAATGTGTTGCTGCCAGAAAGTTTTTGAGAGCAAACAGTTTTCTATCTTGAAAAGGGTATCTCTATAGAGGGTATATTAGTTTTGTGAAGAAACCGCTTATAGTATTGCTGACTAGAATAAAGTTTGTAAAGGATTCGAGCAATAAACTACAGCATTGTATGGTTGTTTTCTTTCTCAAAGATTCCAGTTGATAAGGCAGAAAGTTGATATACATAAATTTGCAGTACCTACCTGGCCATAAAAAATAGTGTGCTATGCGAGGAGTGTGGAAAAGTTGTTGTGGCGTTTTGAATTTTCTATCATCAGTTTGTGACGTGGCGTAATCAGCGCGAATGAGTCACCAGGGAAAACCGCATAATTGCTGCGGTATCCACTGAATTGTTGGCAATTAATGTGTTCAATTAAAGGATCCCCATGCCGTGCCAGGGCGTCGCAGACTAGTTTTATGGGCCACAGCGTGTGACCATATTAATTGCCCTTTCATTGCAGGCGAATTAATAAATTCCAGCGAAATAAATACGCAATATAATTGAGCGAGGGGGCACGGAGCATGCTGCAGGATATGAAAAATGGCTTTGAATATATTTTAAAATACTGTATAGTAGCAGGTGTTGCTCGGTCGCATTATATATACATGCTATACCATGAGTAAGGTATATGGAAAGCTTAATCTCAAATTTAGTATCCTTAGCTTTCATACTAGCTGAGCTATACGTGTTCATACAGACAAAACATACCTATATGCCTTTATAACAAGGCTGTATAGTATCAGCGGTTATTCACTTACATTATATGTACATGCTCTACCATGGCTAAGTTATATAGGAACTTGTATCCCAAATTTGATATCCCTAGCTTTCAGAATAGCTAACTTATACGTACTTATATAGGGAAACAGACCTACAAACTTATATTACGGCAGTATATAGTAGTAGTGCTTATTCACTTGCATGATATGTACATGCTATACTATGGATCAGATAAATATGAAGCTTCATCCCAAATTTGATATCCCTAGCTTTTATAATAGCTGAGCTATACGTGTTCATACAGACAAAGAGACCTATAGACGCTCTATATTGCATAACTATGATAATCTTAACAAGATTTGACCTCAGCACAAAAAATTACTTGTCCAAAAATACTCGGAATGGTCCAAACTTCCGGCCACAAATGGGGCTAATGATGAGTAGTTAGGTAAATGCTGTGAAAATACAGGAAAACACTTGGAAATTTTGGTTAAGAGTTCGCTCTGATTGTAAATTAAATGCTGGGAAATTCGAGGGACAAATTTAAAATTCATTATGAACTATACTATATACATATATTGTGTGGGACTCGACTAATTTACGAAACTTGTGGAACTTTTGGAACTTGAATAGACCTCAAGATTCACCTGTCACTGCCAGCAAAACAATCAAGTGACAAGTCGTGCATATTAACATGCTATAGTACATATGTATATACTATATATTCCCATATCTTTTCTCAGAATCTCTTTCTACTGAAAATAATTTCTTACCTCATCTCTAAAAATGCTGATCTCGCGTGCCAGAGCGAACCCAAGATAGACAGACGAGTGGACAACTTGTTCGGAAATTGATGTGAAATGATATTTATATTTAAATATGATGTGTGGGATATGCAGTAGAACAAATGTTCTATACTAAGCGGGAACATGGTGTATTACCAATTTAAATAAAATAAATACAATTATCTTTGACAGTGCTAGAGACCGTATGGTATTCCCCCAACAAACAGCAAAGACAAGCTCCTTGACATTGACAAACTATATAATATATAGGTATATGGTAGAAAAGAACGAAACTAATTTCAGACTAACTTAGGGCACTACCAGACTAACTGACTCGACATTAAAATGATTCGCATTGGGCAAGTTCTCAGAGAAGTTGGCAAAATGTACGCCCTATCGAGTGTAGTGGGTGGGGTGGGGTGGGGTAGGCAGATGGGGTGGTATTCGTTGTGGCATGAAGCACTTTTAACACTTTGTGCGAATGGAAAAGTTTCAGAGTTTCGAATTTGTTTACAATGCCGAATTTGTTGTTGGCATGTTTACAGCGCCAAATGGGCAAACACACAGGAATCCACACAAAAACACAATTTCGAAAGTAAGAGCAGAGAGAGAGAGAAAGAAACGAGAATAGAAAGAAAGAAAAACAAAATGCAGAACTGTATGTACCACAAACATACTATACACACTATACTATACATATGTAGATGGATACTTATGTGCATTTGTATTTGCCCCCAAGATATGTAGAAATATTCGAAATATTCTTTTGGGTACTCGAGCACTTTTGTGGTGTCACTTGAACATGTTATGGAACTTTTCCATAGAGGCTGCAAAATGTCAAAAAGAGAGAGAGGGAGAGAGACAGCGATGCGCCGAGTTGTTCTACAAATGCTTTTTTTATTTTCAATACGATCAAAACTCTTTCAAGATTTGTTGTGTACATACTATATATAAGAAATTGAGAGAAATAAATACCTCGAGTTGGCAGCGTGCATATGCAAGTGTACATAAATATGTGTACATATGTGTACTTACAAGTAGCAGTCGAATAACTTGAAGGTCAACGCAAAGAACACAGCGGAACGAGTGTGTGTGTGTGTGTGGATGCACATGTACACACAGCATCCACAACAGCATCCACAGCTCTGGCGTCGACTGCAACTGCGACGGCGGCGACGACTGCCGTCATATTCTTTCTGTTTGTTTATTTTGTTGTTGTCAATTTAGTTGTATTTTTTGTCACCAAAGGCGACATGCATTAAAATTGATAGCGTACGACGTGGGAGCGGGACAGCAGGATGAAGACGAAATGAAACTGACAGCATAAGCGGCTGGCGGAGGCGGCTGCCAAGAGGTGGAGAGAGAAAGAGCGAGACATCTTTAGAAGCTTTCATTTGTTCTGCATCCCAGCAGACAAAAAGGTCCGATTATGAATTAAAAATGATAGCTATTGCGGACTTCAAGCGGACAAAACGTCCGATTTCTGATCCGCCAGTGATACGAGGGTCGTTTGATAAGTCCGTGACTTTTTGAATAAAATATATTTTTTTCGTCAAAGAAGCGTTTTATTTCTCAACATAATCTCCTTTTAGCTCTATACATTTAGTCCAGCGTTTTTCCAATTTTTTTATTCCTTCCAAATAATAGGTTTTCTCAAGGCCCTCAAAATAGTCGTTTGTTTCTGTGATGACCTCTTCATTTGACCCGAATCTCTTACCGCCGAGCCATTTCTTCATGTTTGGAAACAAAAAATAGTCACAGGGGCTAAATCTGGAGAATATGCTGGATGGGGTAGCAGTTCGTAGCCCAATTTATGAAATTTTGCCATGCTGACTACACACGTGGCACCCGTGCATTGTCCTGATGGAACAGCACTTTTTTTCGCCAAATGCGGTCGTTTCTGCTTCAAATCAATATCGAATCTGTCCAAAAGCTCTGAATAATATTCGCCGGTGATCGTTTTACCCTTTCAAGGTAATCGATGAATGATACCTTGTGCATCCCAAAAACTGTGGCCATGACCTTGTTGGCCGACAGACCCACCTTGGCCTTCTTTGGTGCACGTTCACCCGGAGAAACCCACTGTCTTGATTGTTCTTTGGTCTCTGGTGTGGTGTGGTGGATCCATGTTTCGTCTACGGTAACGAAACGGCGCAAAAATTCGTTTGGATTGCGGTTGAACATCGCCAAACACTCCTTTGAAATGGTCACACGGTTGCGCTTATGGTCGTGTGTGAGCAATCGCGGCACCCATCGCGCGGAAAGCTTTTCATGTCCAAATATTCATGTAAAATGTGATGTACCCGTTCAGTTGAGATGCCTACAGCCTCAGCTACCTCACGCACTTTCATTCTCCGATCATCCAATATCATTCCATGGATTTTGTCGACGATTTCTGGCATGACGACCTCTTTTGGGCGACCTGAACGTTCGGCATCACTTGTACTGGTACGACCACAACGGAACTCAGTAAACCATTTCTTAACCATTGAAATTGATGGTGCAGAGTCCCCATAATATTTATCAAGTCTTTCCTTGGTTTCGGTGATGGATTTTTACGCAAAAAATAATGCTTAATTAGCACACGAAATTCACTTTTTTCCATTTTCGTTAAAATTCACGAGATCGTCTGCTTTCAATGCCTATAAAACGCAAACCAAAAAACGCAGCTTTCTCAAAATTTTACAGTCAGCTGTTAATCGATAACTGCTGACAGGAGCAGTGTTGTATTTAGAGCAGGTGCGCGGCAAATACAAAAAGTCACGGACTTATCAAACGACCCTCGTACTTAAGTTAATCACCTGCAATGGGGTTTGTGGCAGCAATAGCTATCATTTTCGGAACCCGAAAATGATTCCGTTTGCGGACCTTTTGCGATACTTTTTCGGAACCCGAAAATGATAAGTTTGCGGTATCAAAAGCGGGCCGATTTCGTATCATTTGCGATACTTTTATAATATTATTTCCGGAACCGATTTAGTATCTTTTGCGATACTTTTATAATATTATAAAAGTGTTATAATATTATAAAAGTGTTCGAATAAAATGAAAAGAATTTTGTTTTTATTGGAATGTTATTTTAATTATTTTTTTAATTCATGTTATTATTTATTATGCAATTATTATTATTATTATTATGAACAGTTTTGATTTTCTTATTGTTACTTTTGGTTAGCCTGTCCTGCGCATACTGGAAGTATTTTTGGGTTACCCGGTCGAAGTCGGCGTCCTCTAGGGAAAATTTATTCTTAAAAGCGACTGTAAAAATAAAAATTATTATAAGTAAATAATTATTAAAAAAAATACGATAATAAATTTACCTCTAACGGATGATGTTACTAGCATTCCACGAATGCATAGCTTGGAGTCCGTCCCACGCCAGGAGCACTGGTGCGCCACTTCATCCGACAGCAGTTCGCGCTTTGCTGATTATAATTCACTGTCAATAATATTCTCAATATTCACTGAAATAATAAATTTAAATTTAAAACTTACCGTTTGAAACACAGTTTAAAAAACTCACAAAATCACAAAACAAAATTGACGTCTGCACTCTTTGAACTCTAAATCGAAAAGCGACGCGTCGCAATTAACACGAAACAAAAGAGTTGATCTGCAAGCGACAGGGCAAAAGTAGCGGTTCAAATCTTCTCATTAATTTTTCATATATTTGACTATTTGCCTCTCGCTCACTTGCAGCTACAAGCAACTGCAAAAGTAGCGGCTCATTAGAAAAAAACAACAATTACAACGAGGCGTCGCGACGCGTCGAGGCAAAGAACGATGCAAAACATCTTCTCTCATTCATTTATTATATTTGGCTATTTGCCTCTCGCTCATTGCAGCCGCATAACAAAAAACTGGCACGCGACAAACGAAGGAAGGAGAAGGAGCAGAAGAAAAGGAAAAAACCGTTCACCGACTTCTAATAATTTCGTAAACAACAAGATTTTTGTCGCTTGCTATCCGTTTTAGTGTCCGTTTGCGGACATTTGCCGGATCCATTTGCGGGCCCCAGTTTTCGTCCGTTCTAGCGTCCGTTTTCGGGTCAGGTTTTGATAATTAGGCGAACCTTTTGCGGTAAGTCCGCTATTTGTCCGCCCACTGTACGTTTCAGTGTCCGTTAGCGATACTTTTTCGGACCTTTTACGAGGGACGCCAAAGTTCCGATTTTTGTCCGTTTTAGTGTCCGTTTTTGAGCATTTAACGAACCTAGTGCGGAACCTCCGACCTCTACGTCCGTTTTTAATATCTTTATCGGACATTTTTCGGATCCATCCGCACTGCGGCCGCTCTTTGTCTGCTGGGATGTTGTGCTCACATGCACGTACACACACGCACATACACACGGGCATATTTATGAACACACAATGTACACTTGTTTGTGTGTTTTGCAGTTTGCTTTTTGCCGCCTGCTTTGGCGCTTCTTGTTGTTCCTTGTTCGCATTGGGTGCCAAAATGTCTGGCACAGCACAATTCAACTGTGTGTCTTATGCATGCGACTCTCTCTCTCTCTCAGTGTGTGTGTGTGTGAGAGCTTTTAAGTGACTGTCGCTCTGTCTCCATGTTCGCCGTCGCTCCCGCTCTCACGTCTGCAGCAAACTATGGCAGCAAAACAACAATTACCGTCGCGAACAGAAAAAAAGGCGTACACAGATAATTTTCTTATCGAAGATTGTGTAAAGCATAATTGAAGCACAAGCAAAATAAAAGCGTTGCCAGATCTATTTCCACACTATTACTGATTATACTTTACCTTAAATTATTTTTTTGAGCAGTGCTTTATTTTATGCCTTCTGTGTTTTGAACTTGATTTTGAGTTACTTATTAATTAATCACTTGCAGTAGATTGTTTTTAATTCAAAGTCTGAGTTCAGAATATATTTTATAAATGAAGTGAAGTAATATATGAGTTCCGATTTCTTGCATGCATACACGCAAGAAGAAGAATTCACAAGCGAATTAATTGACAAAGAGTGTGTAAGATATAAATTGAGATTGGAAAATGTTTACATTAGAATTCGAATTAGTTATTAAATATTATTATTCATAAAAATTATTTAAATTTTTAGCACTTTAAAATAAAGCTATACAGCTAAAATATCCTGCCTGATTTCCAATTGGTCCTTTCAGCGTTTCTAATCGGATCATATACATTCGTATACTCATTATTATAATGTTCGATAATTCGTTATATTGATTCATCCTTATTTCACCTATATATTTTGCTTGCCTTTGCATGAATGGAAGTATTTCAGCGCCCACAGATTAAAATCACCCAATATTTATATGCACTCTATAATCCAATGAGTTTCTTCAATGAAATAATCGGTTCTCGAATCTCTCTAGTCGGCCATTCACCTGGCATATAACGCCCACGCCATGGCGCCACCTGCCAGCTGCCTTTGTGTGCCAAAAAAAGATTTTTTGCAACAATAAACAGAATACTTAGGAATCACAAGATCTGGATGAGGCTCGTTCCCCTAAATTTATCATCACTTATTAATAAAGATAAAATTCATGTTCGTATAGAATTGTGATGAAATTGTTATGAAATTCCTGAATTATATAAAAGGACGACATATGACTCATACTAAACAAAGTTATATTGAGCAATAAAATTACTAATTGATATAAAATTGTCAGTGGAATAATCAATTTGAATTTATTATATTTATACATAAAACTACCAGGGTATAAGCCCTGCGGTATTCTAAAGATACCCTTTCTTTGCTGTCTATATAGTATTTATTTATTTATTACCACTATAAATTTTTGCTAGATCTTTTTCAATAAACAATTTTGGGGAATTGCGTCGGGAAGTACAAACTGATGGAGAAATGTTTGTTTTCGTGTGTCGAGTGTGAAAATGGATCGGCGATTTTCGATTTTCACTTTTAACTTTAGCCTATACGATGGTATTATAAATTTTGATCTTGGTATTTATAATAATTTATACTCAATTCCGATATCATGTTTCGTGGCGCAAGCCCAAAAAAAAGATTTGTTATTCTTGCCACTTGGTCGAATCTCGAATTCTCGACCTTGGTCTTTGTACCACGTTTGTTTTTTCCAGCTCTTAATTAATTTTCAGTCACGATTGATCGATATTCGTATCAACAATCGATCGGCAGTCTCAATTTGCATATCATTTCGTTATTTATCTAATTTCAGCTTTTCAATTTACTGCCCCCATACGAGATTTATTTCTCAACTCGAGTGCAATAAATTGCCCCATGAAAGTCTTCAGATTTACGACCGAAGATCGAACGAAAGATAAACGAAGATTTTGAAAAACAACAATGTAATTAGTTTCCCCCTCCCCCCACAGATCTAGTAAATCCCAACACAATCTGCTTTCATTTCGATGCATTTGCGCATCGTTTGCAGACTTTATTCAGAGATTATATATGGTACAAGTACATCGTATATCGTTTATCGGTTATCGTTTATCGTATAGAGTGGTTCAGAAGAGTTTCCAGCATGCAGTCGGTTGATCGCCAATCCTCGCTCTCGTTTAGTTCACGACCTTGCCAAGCCGTCGTCTATTGACGTAGACCAAACGATCATCATCGCGACGAACGGTTTGAAGACCCTCCCCCTGGAGACCCTGCTCGCGATCCTCCTGCTCCTCTTCGCCCTCCTGTTGTCCCACACGACGTTCTCCGGCCTGCTGCTGACGCTCGCGATTACGACGCAACATCTCGACGACCTCGTCGTCACTGAGGTAGCTCAAGCGATTGTCGCGGCGTATGAATTGCAGAATGTCCTGTTCCGACACGGGATCCACATCCCCCACACGACGTCCCTCGCCAATGCGATCCACACGACGTGCTACAACAACATTATCGCCCTGGCGACGTCGATTGATGTACACCAGCCGCTTGTCATCGCGACGCACACTTGGCAGGGTATCGCTCAGTCGCTGCACATCGTCATCATCACCGCGCTCCTGCACTCGCTCACGTTCGTTCTCTCGCTGCTGCTGCACGCGTACTCGCTCTTGTTGCTGCTCACGTTCGTTCTCTCGCTGCTGCTGCACTCGTATTCGCTCTCGTTCGTTTTCTCGCTGCTGCAGCACGCGTACGTTCTCTTCTTGCTGCTGCTGCTCACGGACTCGCTCTCGTTGCTGCTGCTCCTCACGTACGCGCTCTCGCTGCTGCTGCTGCTCGCGGACTCGCTCTCGCTGCTGCTGCTGCTCACGTACCTGTTCCTCCTGTTGCCTTACACGCTCTCGCTGCTCCTGCTCCTGACGTACTCTCTCTCGCTGTTCCTCCTGTTCGCGTACACGCTCTCGTTGCTGCACTCGCTCTCGCTGTGACTGGATGAACTGTTCGTTGTAGCGTTGGTCAAAGCGATTGTATCCCAGCTGCTCCTCATCCACACGACGTCCTTCTCCAATGCGAACAATACGACGAGGGATTAGATCAGCGCGAGATTGATCCAGACGGCGTCTATTGATGTACACAAGGCGATCATCGTCGCGACGAGCAGTGGGCAGCTCATCTCGTACCTGCTCTCGTTCCTGCTCCACTCCTTGACGTGCCTCCACACGACGTGCCTCGGCCTGCTGTTCACGCTGGCGACGCAAGATCTCAACAATTTGCTCATCACTGAACTCACCCAGGCGATTGTCCAGACGAATGAATCGCAGAATGTCCTGCTCTGTCACTGAATCCACATCCCCAACGCGGCGACCCTCTCCAATGCGACTGAAGCGACGTGGACCCACGTTCTCCTCCTGTTGGCGTCTCTCGAAGAAGCCACGTCGCGCTCCACCGAAGAAGTCACCTCGTTCTTCCTGCTCTCGATCAATGTCCCCGTAGAAGCCTTGACGACGGGCAGACGACTGCTGCCTCTCATCCTGATCCTCACGACGCTCCTGGCTCTGCTGCTGGCGACGACGTCCGACATAAAGAAGGCGGCTGCTGTCCTGGCTCACAGTGGGCAGATCGTCGACGTTGCCACCGAGGGGCACACGATTGTAGCGCACCTCCTGCTCGTATCCCACACGATCGTCGTCCTCGTCCTGCAGCTGCAGCTGCTCCTGTTGCTCATCCCGGTCAATGCGCTGCCTGCTGTTCAGAGTCTCCTGATTGCGATTCTGGAATACCCGCAAGGGATTGAACGGATCGAAGAAGAGAGGACGTCTATTGCCCAGCACAAGCTTATAGTTAATGTCGTTATCCGATGGCGGAATGCGTCCTGCGCCAACTGCGCCCAGCGCACACACAAAGAGCACCAGAAGTTTTACCATCTTGATGGGTTTACAAGAGGATCAGACCAGAAGATGACTGCGTTTGGAGAAGGCAGAACATGCGGCTTTTATACCCAATCTAGGCCTATGGGTTCACCCAGCGGGATCCATCGAAAACACCTTTATCAGCTGCAAGCAAGCAATGTCCCCATATATGACCCCACAGGTCAACAGATTGTAGAACTCACAGAGATTATCGGGTATGCCAGAAAAGCTTCCTCATTTGGTTCATTACCCCACAAAATTATCATCAGCTTAAGCTGCAAGATTAAGGGTAGCTCAACCCATGGCAAATTCTTCTATAGATTGGACGTTCCTTGACTTAAATATCATATACTATAATTTCCTTATAGAAGATGATTTTGCTTTGCATTTTGCATATCTGAGTGACTTGCATATTAAAGTTTCCATTAATTTAATGACCCGTAATTATCTCAAGCCCTCAAGGTAAAAGTGCCTTGATTCCAATTATCCACACTTATATGTAGTACTACCTATAATGCTCTTAGCACTGCTCGATTACGTAATGCCCCCAGAAATAAATACGTTACACAACTCCAGCCCCTTTTACAGCTCATCCACATGAAAGTGAAGCGTACACTGCAACAAACAAATAGAGAGAGAGAGAGAGAGGGAGAAACCATAACAATATTGGAATAGAAGAGAACCAAACTTGCTATTTAGTACTACTTTTGCAATGGGATTTATGTGCAGAACACAGCTGCTCGTTTTGATTTATGGACACAAATATTGACTTTGCGTATTTAAATATACGAAGAAGCTTTTTCATTAAAATCATAGAAATAGAAACTAAATAAATATTGCTTATGACAATAAGCCTCGCTGTGCCTCGTACTTTGTTTACTTGTTGTTGGCCAAGGTTATAAATCAAATTGTCAAAATAAAAACAAGTAAAGAAAGCTAAGTTCTTTCGACAATAAGATACTCTTTATTCAATTTTAAGTTCTAAAATTTGGTAGAATGTTACATAATAGTCGCAACTGGTGCTGTGCCGCAGCAGAAGTGTAAAACTTTAATAGGTCACATAATAATCGAATGCAAAGTCTAAAAATGATTTTTTTGTGGGCATCGCACGTGGCACATAATATTTAAAATATGCATACTCTGCGTGTGGTATACAGGAACTTTTAGACTAAAGTTAATATATCTAGCTCTTAAGGTAACTAAGTTCTGCGCGTTCAAACAAACAAAAAAACAGTTATTTATGAATAAATACGTTGCTTTATTTATTTTGAATATCTAAAAAGATAGATGGCAGTCTGAAAAACATACACAATATAAAATAATATCGAAATAATAAAATAAAGCATGCATTAAGCATTTTCCATAGTCAATACACCCCATAGCAGGCAGAGTATCGTAAAAGTATTTATTGGTGATTTGCGCTTATCGCACATGCGAATCAGCGAATCGCGCTGAGTTCTTAAGCAAATATTGAATAGTGCCAAATAAACGAATTGGCTCCAACGGGTGGCGGGTTCCTCCCAACGCCAGTCTCTGTCTCCAATCCCTCCAACCCACTGAGCGAAGATTTCCTCCACGAAGACGACGACAACTGGCAGACAAATTGATTTTCGGTACCCCCAAAGTTTATTTATTTAAAATTCTTTATTTTTCCCCAACTCGCGCGTTGCTCGTGCTCTGACGTCAACGGACGGATAGACGGACGGACGTCGAGTTCACCGTGCACTCTTCCTCGGGGCGCGTGCCATGATGGGCTCGTGCGGCAAGGGGGTAGCGTATGCCATGCCCCGGCCAGAATGCTGGCAGTGATCGTTAACATATATGTATATAGTATCGTTATAGTACAGGGTACTCAACTGATCGACCGTCGCGTTGGTCCGTCACTTCGCCTACTCGCCTGACCTTGAAAGAAAATCGAAAATTTGCCTTGACTTGGCATAAATAAGAAAATTTTACAGAAACCAACGAAAATAATCAAGAAAATAACAGCAGGAAAATTCAAGCAATGCCTTTCAAATTTATTATAAAGATATCAACAATGTAGAACACTATGGTCTGCAACTTTAATTGAAATAAGTCAAAAGTTTTAAATTAATAGGATTTTATTGTAAAGGAATATTCCCTTAAGATCATAATATATTAATAAAATCATATGCATAAATTTTCTCTACACGTTTTATTTAATTTTTACACATTAAAACCAAATTTCACGTTTCTGCCCCACAGTGCAGTGCTGAAATTTCGGTATTTCGTTCCAAGGTGCAGCAGCTACACGAAAATCTTGAGTTCCCTAGCAACAAGGCACAGGAAGGTGGCAGTACTTCGATCCCGACCAGTGCAACTGACGTGCATGTGGTCGAGGCGAATGTAAACAACAAATTGTATTTGAAAGATACACAAAAAAAGAAATCCTATTTTGCGATTACATGAGTGTGTGTGGATTGTTTCTGGGTATTTTTTTGAAAATTCGCCGGCTATAGAGTATAGAGCGATGGTATATGATGGACACCGCGTGGGGTCAAGCAAACATATTCGGATACTCTCAATGCTGACAACAGCCCCCGCGGTGCGCAACGTCAGGTAGTTATAATTTTGGCAAGGGCCCAGAGATATGTACAATATACATATACATATACTTGCTATGGATTTTCCCTTAACCGCAAGCCACCCGCAGCGAGAGATGGAAACTTTTCGGAACTAACAGATAAATAGATAAAGCTGCAATGCAGCCCCCTGCTGCGATAAAGGAAATTTGAAAATTTATTGATAAGCGAAGGGAAAATCTAAACAGACTTTAATAAATATTTTTGAAAGGACAAACTCCCCATTGGGTTAAGATTGATATCCGAGAAAACTATGGGGTTTCCTTTATAAACAGAAGTGGAATGCAATTTTGAATTACAACAGAAACAGTTGATATGGTACTATATACCTGCTCATATTTGATTGAAGGTAGAGAGAAATGTATATAATAAACTTTTAATTTAACAGGGGGCAGCCCCTCCCTCTGCTATACACTATTATTTTGGTAGAACTGGAAAAGAGACTACAAAATTTCCCACTCGACCCACTTAATTGGCAATCGGTCGTGCGACGTCAGTCGCATTTGCCCATTAGATCATTTCATTTTTGTTTTTGTGTTTTGTTTTTTTTTTTTAATAACAGATTTCCGTCAAAACAAACAGCGGGCAAGACGTGTTAAGGCAGCAGAGAGAGGAAGAGAGAGAGAGAGAAGGGGAGAGACAGATAAAGAGGGTATAAAAGACTTAGCGAAACAACAAGAAAAGTGCGTCAGCAATGCAAATTTTGTTTTTCTGTTTTTCTGATGCCTCTACGCCTCTTTCGACACTCTTCTTTCGCCTCTTCTTTCTTCGCTATGCTGCTTTTATTTGGCTATCTCTTTGTTTTTCCCTATTTCTTTTTTTTTGGGATTGTTTATTTGTCTTGCAGAGGATCTTAACCTTTTGCACAGACGATCGCAGAGGGGAACTGAATTTGGTCACTTTAGTTTCTGCTAAGATTAATTCTAGAGTAAATTTTAGTTCCGCGTAACAATTATACTAGAGCTATCTCTATTAAATATTTTACTCTCTGATTAGTGCTTTGATTTAGCTAGTTAGTATACATCTAGTATTATCTGTGTATGAATCATTTATACGTCTGTGCGGCCAATGTCACGTAGTCCCCCGGCAAGTCGAATGATGAATGATTATTTGACAGCTTAAATGCTTATTCGAATATTGATAGAGTATTTACAGTTAGGTTTTCTATAGAGTATACATATATGCAGGTAGATAAAGCGATTAATCGAATTATAACCTATTT
This sequence comes from Zaprionus tsacasi, assembly GCA_018904105.1. Lineage (NCBI taxonomy): Eukaryota > Metazoa > Arthropoda > Insecta > Diptera > Drosophilidae > Zaprionus > Zaprionus tsacasi. Next base: position 93,426 of record JAEIFR010000027.1, on the reverse strand, counting down.
TTGAAAGAAACTCAGTCATGCTTTTGCTTATTCGTATTTAAAGTACAAAATAAGTTAATTTCTTCACTTGGCAACACTGTGTAAACGAAGTTATTTACGGCGCTTGGCAACACTGTGCCTGCACAGTGGAACATGCTCGCGTTTACTGACTCACTTTGCCATATGAGTGTACTTTGTGCCGCCGCTGCTGCTGCTGCTGCTAATTTTGCTGACATCAAGGCAACATTATCAAACTATTTCTAGGTAATCGTATTGCTGCGGCCTTGTGATAAGCCCCTGACGAATACCCTGTAATAGCACAGCTGGTTGGTTGTATTTAAAATAGTTTGTTTGTCCTATAAAATGTTTATTATACTCGTATCATCTGGTTATTTTTTTCTCAGCAGGCTGAACTCCGCTTTTGTTGGGTTATTTCCAGCCTTACTGTGGTTGGTTGGCGAGAAAGTTTACTCTTCAGCGCGTTCATTGTTTAAGGTTTTTATTTATGTATATATATTTATTTTTTTTTATTTCGGATGCTAAGCGGCGACGGTGACGCAGAGTGAGACGGCAAAGCGGAGCGATCGTGCTGCCGCTTGGCAACAGCGAACGTCACCGATCGCGATCAGTTGACGCCAAGAAGGAAATGAATGTCAATTACTCACGCACAAATACAGACACACATGTATTACGTATGCATCTGTGTATTAGATACACATGTATGTATGTATGCGTATGTATGCGCATAAATTGGCTCTTAGCGACCGACAGCCAAAGGCAGTTGGCAACAGGCGTCGTGACGCAGCAGGGGAAGGGGGAGAAGGGGGGTCGATTGCAGCAATCACACTTCGTATACGGCATATCGGTCGAATGAAGGAAGCAGTCACATATAGACGCCGCATTTGCATAGGCGCCACAAAGATACGTTAACCTTTTCGACTGTCTACGGGTTTCAGATACGAAAGATACGAAAGAAATGAAGTGATAAAAGATACAGCAACAGAGAGACAGATACAAATACCCAGATATAGATACAGCTAAAGATGCAGATACAGATATAGATAGCATTTATTTAATTATCTATTATCGAATTTAATTTGAATTAATACATTTATTATCGATATTATCGTTGACTTTGAGTATTCCATATTTATTTATTTATCTATTATCGAATTTAATTGGAATTTATACATTTATTATCGTTATTATCACTTTAAGCATTCAATAATTATTTATTTATCTTTTATTAATTCAAGTTTAAGATTATTCATTTATTGTCGAGCTAATCGATTACTTATAGAATCCCATACTTATTTTTTTTTATCTAATATCGTTTTACATTTATGATTATTCGAACTAATAGATAATTATAATTATTTATTTATCTATTATCGATTTTAGTATAAGATTATTTAATTATTATTGAATTTTTTGATTACTTTGTGTATAAATATTGTTTTAACGAGTTTAATTTGAATTTATGTATTTATTATTGATTTGATCAAACACTTTGTAAATCTATTATCGATTTAAGTTTTAAGATTAATTTAGTATCGAATTTATTTATTTTCGACTTTAGTTTGAATTTATTCAGCTTTTATCCATCATATCGATTTCCTTAAATTCTCATTATCTTATACAATCGCTTTTAAGATTTAATCATGAGTAATACCCATATTGTTTATACGCATATATTATTGGCATAGGCACAATCGAAAGAGACGTAACCTATTACAAGTGCAATCAAGGCGAAAACAAGCACAGTCCCCCATGGGATGTACTACATATATAGAGTACTATATGCATACTGTATACTATGAGATGATCTTTCATTTTGTTTACTTACAACAGTCGAATTTGCTGACGCAAAAGACGACGCGTTGCTGCGAAAAACAACAAGATATTTCTTATATATAGTATTTACATTTCCCTCTCTACACATATGAACATATATTCGCACGATTTAAAATACGCGTCAGCGGCCCTGTCACATATTCAACGATAATTAGATCGGCATATATAGTACACATAGATCACAGATGGCCTGCTATCCTAATTGCATCGATAAATATGATTGAAAGATATGCAAACAATGAAATAAAACTTATAAATAAATCGAATCGATGGATCTTATCAAATTATGTAGGTAAATAAATGATAAATAATAATGATCGATTGCTTACAAATAAATCGAGTTTTGGTTGAATAAACAAGAGGTGGAAAAATCGATGATCTCAGTAGGTTTCGCTGGAAGGGATGGAGGATAGGTTCAGCTGCCTTCTAGACTGTTATAAACCCTAATCTCTTGAGCTTTAACATGCTTGTGTGCCGTTCTACACATGATTATAATTATTCACGCTAACGTATTATATAGGGAAGGTAACTCAGTTCCTGTGCAGGAGTAGGGGGAGGGGGGTCAACTGCCTTTGAGAGCGCCGCCTCTGATTGGAATATGCGAGCACGTGAGCTCGTGTTCGTCTGCCCCGTTTTCGCTTGCGTCACAGTTTATCCATCACCTTTATGCCTCCGCCTCTGTTTCTGACGACATATGCAGAGAGAGAGAGAGAGAGTGACGCCAGTACCCTAACCCAACTGGACTCCCATGTCGCCTCGTCTCGTCGTCTCGTGCGTGTCCGTGTCCATGTGATGTGGGCAACGTGTCTGTCGTCATATTTGAGGTTGGCATTTACCATATAGTATGGTATACATATAGAGCCGTAGGATGTACGTGACTCTGGCTACGTGTTTCACAGTCAAAGGTTGCGAATTTGCTAACTGTAAATTCGTTTTTAATAAGCATTAAAAACATTCCAGAATTCGCTTACCAAATTTCACCTTAGCCATTTCATCAGCCTTTACGCAGGTGTCAGCTAAAGATATGCGGGGGTACGAAAAACTAGATACCTTGAGGTAACTCTACGAACTATTAATCCTCTTCGTATTGCAACTGCGCAATCAAATTAAAAAGTGACTCGATTTCGATTTCTATATCGTATTTTATGTGTGCTCCAGCTGGAGTTGTATACCATCAAATTGTCGAGCTCTTCGATCCATAAACTTAATGCCCCAAACAGCATTTCTGAGTGCTCCAATCCGATGGCAATGGCCCGGCAAACAGCGCAGATGCATCAAGTGTAAAGCGCACAAAATTGCCATCATAAAATTGTTTAACTCTGAATCCGAAAACTTTCGCCCATATGCAGCACACACACAGTACAGGGGCATAGTATCTGGCAAGTGGGGAGAGACAGAGAGAGAGGTCTATGCCGAAACTCGTGCTGATAGGAGATGCCAGATAGTTGAAGTCATAAAATGGGAAATTATGATCATGAAGGCACCCCCAGAAAACACGCACAGCTGTGACTGACAAGCAAATACCCTGTAATTGGCAAAAAAACTGCACTATTATATAGCTAATACTGAACAAGAATATATATATATATATATTTCCCTATAAACGGCTATGCCTGCCCTAGTTGCAGCTGCCGCAGATGTTGTAGCTTTAAATGGCTACATTTACAGCTCGAACTACAGCTATAGCTAGAAATATAGCTACAGATATAGCCACAGCTATAGCTACATTCAGAGATACCGCTGCTAGGCAGGGCGAGGCGAGTTTTGGCTCGTAAAAAGCGCTCGCGTCTGGCGTTTAAATTTATGACTAGTCGAGGCGAGAGTGACGCTGATAGATGATAAAGCCCGCCACCACTTACATGCTTACTCTTTCACACACACACAGACACACGCACACCTATACACACGCACACCTATACACACACACACACACTCAGCAGACTGGCTGTATAAGTATTTCACGGGTTATGCTCGCAATCGTTAAGCCAATCTCTACCCCCAAAGTCGCCAAGTGACGCTGCTTTGTTTTGGGACACGAGTCGCGCCTCTAGCGGGAGGAGGGAGTAGGCAGGAGAGGAGGAGGAGTCTGGGATTGGGCAATCGATTTGCCACATAACCTACTTCCGGTGCAGTGGGGCGTGTAATGCAGCAGCCGTTGCAGCCGGCTTCCATCTCCACCTGGCCAGCTCCTGCACTGCCTACTCATTTCTCACTCTGAGGTGAGAAGCAGGAGAGGGAGGGGGAGAGGAAGGGTAGGCGTGTCACAAGTTCATTTATGCCTTTTGTAATATGCAAAGTGTCGCAGCTCAGTTCCACATGCAGTTCCAGTTCCAACTCCAATTCCGATGGCAGTTTCAGTTACACATCCATATTAACATTTTCCGACTAGACACACTCAGTCACTCTATCTGCTGTGTGTGTGTGAATGTGTGTGTGTGTCGCATGGTTGGCTGCATGGAACGCACTACAGAGTGACAATGGGCCATGGCCAGGGAAGCGTATCCGTGTATCCAAAGTTGCCACAATGGCGCCCAGTTTGGTGAAAAGTTGAGCGCATTTTCCAAAACTGAAACAGACAAAAGCCAGAGGAAAAGGCCAACATACAAACAAATGTACACACATACACTCGAACACACACACTCACACTCACACACACACTCATACCTTGTCTACATAATTTGCTCTATTGTTTCATATGCATCTCTCGTGCTCGGCCAGAATAGAGTCGAGAGAGGAAACGCCAGACAATGCCCACAGTTGCCAGCAATTAGTTTGGAACACATACGAGTGGGGGGATGGGAGAAGTAGAAAGTTCCCCTTTCAAGATCGAAATTCAACAGAAAAGTTTATTTAGATAAGTGACCCACATAAGCACTGCAATCTGTGTAGGAATCTCTGCTCCAAGAAGTCTTAACCCTTCTTCTCTGTTGGAGCTCGAACCAAGCCAACTTAATGTCTTTCTCTAGCTCTTGATAAACCTTCAGATGTTATGCCTTATTAGCAGAGGTTTCTTTTATTCCAGCTTGTTACTCTACTTTCAAAACTCTCCCACTCTGAACTCCCTGATTAGACCCAACAATTGCACAATCAAATCGTTTGCTGATCACCGATGCAGCATATAAAGTTTAGGATTAGTTTTATGGCTGTCCCTCTCTCTCTCTCTCTTTTCAGTCTCATATCTTCCAAGCTGCATATGGCACATTAAAAGCCTTTATAGTCCCCCCTGCCTATCTCTACCCCCCGCTCGAACACCCTCACCCAGTTACATAAGTGCTGAGGTATCGCTGCTGATTAGACCACAACATCAAACATGACAGTGAGACAGACAGCTAGACAGGTAGACAGAGAGAGGGAAGACAGGCGTAACCTGACACACCTTCAGGAGAGAGAGAGACAGTCAGCGAGTGCCAGAGTGGGGCAGAAGCCCCACAAAGACGCTCACAGTAGCAACCCGTGGACGTCTTTAACTGTCTCCATGCAGGTGGTAAATGTGCTAGGGCGTAGGGAAGAAGGCGGGGAGGCGGGGCAGGGCAGGGGCAGGGCCATAACACCGCATGATACAGGCAATTAAACAATTGTAAACCAATTGATACACACGCTCATTAATTAAATTAAATGATGGAGAAACAAACTAAGCACAGAGAGAAACGCAACCACAGCAGAGCCGCAACAGAAGAGCGCGACACACACAGAGAGAGAGAGAGAGAGAGAGGCAGGAGGGACAGGGGGGCAGACCTCACCATCACCACAACAACAATCAATCATGCCAATTAGTTATAATGGCCCCTCGCACAGTAGCAGACCAGATGCATCTCAGCATCTCTCGGTGGAGCGAGGAAGCTGCGCCCCGAACTGCAGTTAACGCCAGAACCGGCTGGGTAAGTCAACTACACTGCAAGAAATAGTCCAGCTAGTGGGTTAATACTATACAAAATCGTATTGCAATCGTTAATGTCTTGGGTTTACTAAAGTTTAACGATATATCGATAATTTTTCACGATTTTGCAACACTGTTTTCAAGGGTTAACTCCTAAACCCTTGAGAGTAAGCAAGACTATTGGAAATTAAAGAGTTATTTCTATATAATCTAGGGTTTTACTTGATTTTAGTCTTTAGTATCATGGATTTACTATAGTTTATCGATACATCGTTTGTTTTTCACTGATTTCCAACACTCTTTTCAAGGGTTAGCTCCCAAACCCCTAAGGGTAAGCCAAACTCATGCAAATTAAAAAGTAGTTCCATATAATCTAGGGGTTTACTTGATTTCAATCTTTAGTATCGTTAATTTACTATAGTTTATTGATATAACAAATGTTTTTCAAGATTTTGCAACACTGTTTTCAAGGGTTAGCTCCCAAACCTTTGAGGGTAAGCAAGACTCATGCAAATTAAAGTCTGTTCGAGAGAATCGAGGGTTTTAGTTGGAAGCTGTAAGTAGTTCAGAATGGACGATAGAATCTCTACGTTTTCACCGTGTACGCTTCGCAACCTCAACTGGGTCTGGCCAAGACCAAGGCTGCTGAGACAAGTCAGGGACTGTAACTGGGTCTGGAGCTGGGAACTGGAAGAAGGGAGAAGGGAACTGGAAGTGGGGCTGGTAATGAGCACAGCGCCGTTGGCTGGTCATTAACTTTAACGCCTTGGCCCCCAACCAGGCTGCAAATCTGGCATCAGATGCAGCCTGCTTCCCTTCCCTCTGCCTGCTCCTCCTTCTCCTCCGGCTCTGTGCAGTGTTTTAGCCTTTTATGTTGGCCATAAAATTTGCTCAAATAGTCCAACAGCGAATACAGTGAATGCTGCAGCTGATGACATGTAATCAGCCCCATCTCCTGACCGTATACCCACCCCCCTCCCCGCCCTCCTCCTGGAACAGGGAGACGACAATCAAGACACTCAACGGGGCACATTAAGCGTCGGCAATTAAATGCAATTCGTAACTCAGACCCCATTTAGACTCACCGAGTGCACTCGGCATGAGTCACGGCCCGGCACGACATACAGGAAGACGTTCACCTCTTGGCAACCGAATCTGCTCTACAGCATCCAAGACCCAATCTGCATCTGCATCGGCATCGGCATCTTCTGCATCTGTATCTGTGTAAGCGAATGGAGGCTAAGACGAAATGGGCAGAGTGCCAAACAAGATTGTCGCAAGTGCTGATAATCCCGTAAATATATACAAATTAATACCCCATAATAAATTATATGTAGTACTTGCTATATATATTATGGTCTACTTTATGGACAATCATGTATCTATACTTCCAAAATGAGACTCGCAGAAGATGGGTCAAGCTGGCAACCCTAGAGCTTCCAAGCGGTACCCTCTGCGTTTTTCAATTAAAAGAAACACAAGTATCTCAGGATCTATACGGAGATAACTTACAAATCGGGCAATATACTTGGTAATCGTTGAAGAACCTCTATTTCCCAATATATTTTTAATAGATTGTCAAGATTTTTAAAGGTTCTTCAAAACGCATATGTTTTTTAATTATTAGATAAGTTTGAGAGACATGATTATCTGAGTCACCCGATAAACTAAAGTACTGATCGGGCACTACGTTAAGGAAATCTCTTTTGCGAAATTTTCAGCGGGTAGCTAATGTTTTTCAAGTCGTAAATGAGGGTGTATTCACACCTATCTAACTCGATTAATTATTTTCAGGAACCTCTGTGACCGATAAGCGATACTAGATGAGAAAGCGTGGGTTCTATAAAGTTGAACATTTATCTAGAGCGAAAAGGAAATGCTTGCTAGAAATGCATTTGATAATGATGTTCTATGCGGATCGCTGACCTCTTATCACTAACACTACTCAGTGAGTTAAACCCAAATGCCTGATTCTATATAGTATGCTTATCGTTATTTCCGATTTTGGCAAAGAGTACTCGGTGCGGTGTGTGGTGTGAGTGCATTGAACTCACTCTTTATTCGGTACTTAGTACTCGGTATAATTTGTGTGCAGTTTTACGGTATTCTGAGTGCTTTATTCGGTATTAAATATTGCCAAATTTTGGGTGCAATGCACCCTGACAATTTGATAACTTACTGAACTGAACTGAGTGCGGATCGTGGCACGCTAAGTAAATAGCACGAGGCACGATTGTTTGGGCATTTTCACGGCCTTGATTCGGTGGGTTCAAACGGGTTTGATTCAATATTTCGACAGCTGGGATTTTGGGGATCTTAATTGGAATTTAATAACTTGACAACACGAGTCTGGGACAGATGCAATTGGGGAGGTAAATGAACCTAGTTAAATGATCTAATCAGATCTAGCTAGGTAAACCGAAAAGCCGAAATAAGCTCCATTTGTATATATGTATATCAAATTTAGGCTGTAGAGGGTATTCGTAAAAGCTTTACTTGGCAAAGTCAAGGGTTAAACATTTACAGGGTATTCCTAAGCCACTTTGGAGGGTATCTACCGCTTCAGCCACTCTGCCCGTGATACTTTTTAGCCTTTTTTCCGCCAATTTCCCAAGCTGGTAACCTGCTAAGTAATCACTTTGATCGTTTGCTGACTCGTTTCTTAACCGTACAACCCCCCTTCCCCTCCTCCCCCTACTCACATGCTCAACCTCAGCCCCTGCCAACATCTTTCTTCTTATTTTTAGTGGGTTTATTCACCGTTGTTGTTGTTGTTGTTGGTCTATTGTCGATTGTCGGTCGACGATATGTTGCCAAGCGAAACTTTCCTATTTGTTGTTGTTGTTGTTTTTGTTGTATTATTATTTCTCCTATTATTATTTTGCTTTTCTTATGTGTGTGTGTGTGTTTTTTTGTTTCCAATGCCTCAGCTGATGCGACGTTGAGCTCGCTCGCTCAGCGACTTGTAGCTGCTGTCGCCGCCTCTGCCTCTGCCGCTGCCTTTGCCCTCCCCCCCTTTTTCACCCGCCTATGTCATTGCTGTTGCCTCGTAATCAGCGCTAACGATCGCTTGCCATTGCCAGACTGCGCTACACCCATGTGCCAGAGCGAGGCATATCGATAGTAAGACTCCACGCGAGCCAAAATTTATTTAAATCGTTGCAAAAATCCGTTTCGATTACGTTTGTTTGCTAATGGGATATACTACCATATATATTAATATATAAATATTATATATATGATTCACTTCCGTCTAACAATACAGAAATACTAATAATAATAATAAACAACAAATAATATTAAATCTACTTATATTATCAGTTTTTATGAGTGTTTTTTTTCAATACCCTTCAAAAATATGTTATTTACTGATTTCTTACTAATTCTTAATTGAAATATTTGCAATAATACGATACGTAAATAGTTCTAATTTCTATAGGTTATTTACTTACTAAATGGATATTTTATTTACATTTATAAATTGATTTTTAATGAAATAATATTATTTATATACAGCATTTACCATAAATGCGCTTTTCAATTGAATTATATTGTTACAATATATAATATATATCCGAAAATTATGTATATTTTTATATTTACAAGAAAAAGTGAGCGAAAAAAACCTTGTTAGCATATTTTATTTATTTCAACTATTAAAAGTTATAATAAACAATAACTTAAGGTAACCTAAGCTCACAAGTCTGATTTTCTTTATTATAATATGCTATATTTTCGAAAGGTTTCTGAACAGACTCAACTTGTTTGTTCAAAAGTAAATAGGGTATTCGAGCTTCGTTCAAGCCGACATCGTTGCTGTTCTCTGTTTCGCGTTAACAAACTTGTGCAGCGTTTCGTTGTTTGCAGCGTTGTCATTGTCGTTGTTGTTGTTGTTGTTGCTGTTGTTGTTGTTGCTGCTGTTGTTGGCCAACTACAAGCAACAGCTGATGTCTGTCGGCAGATAATGATGAATAACTGCACCGGTTTGAACGCGGGGGCGGGCGAGAGAGAGAGAGCAGAGCAGAGCAGGGCAGAGCAGTAGCAAATAGGTGAAATCCAAAAGTAAGTTGAACCGTCGAGCTTGTCGAGACCGAAGCGAGCTACATAAGTGCAGCCAAGTCAGCTAACTGGACCAGCAAGACCAGCAGTAACCATGGCATGGTCTCTCCACACTGCGTCCACGTGTCCATGTCTCCATGTTGGACGTATCCGATGGCGATTCCCAGTCCGAATTCGTATCTGAAGCACCTACATAGTTGCATTTGACACCCAACCCATAATTCACCAATCCATGGAGCACAGAGGGGATTAGCTGGGGCGATAATTTGGTCACGAAACGAGGCATGGGTGTAAGTGAGAGGGAGAGAGACTCGGACTGAGAGTGAGACGTAGGGAAAGATGGGCCACATCTTGCATTTATCGATGAGTCATTTGAAAGACTCAAGTCTTATCGGGCTGAAGAGCAGGCATTTTCTGTTGTGCCCTCGATTTGAATGTCTCAGAGACAATCTTCTTTGTTTTTGCTGGCGGTATCCTCGCTTTTTATGACTCTACCCTGATCTACCCTACCCTACCCCACTGTATCATACTATATCCCCCTCTAATCCACTATATCCCATTCTATCCCTCTCTACCCTACTCCACCCCAAACTTCTCACTACCTCTCTTTCTACCCCATTCTGAAACACTCTACCCACCTGTACCCCGCTACACCCTACTCTACCCCACACTACCCTACTATACCCCACTCTACCCCTCTCTACACTAATCTATCCCACTGTACCCCACTCTAAACCACTATACCACACTACCCTACCCTACCCTACCCTACCCTACTATATCTTACTCCACCCCACTCTACCTATTTGTAGGACCTTGTAGAGGACCTTTCAGAGGACTTTGCTATCAATAAACACCTTACTATGACAAGATCTTGTTTGTGCTTTAAGTCTTCTATCAAAATTGATACAATATAATGTAGAATAAAACAATAGTTATTATAATAAGCACCCTACTCGAAACTCACAGAACCTCGTTTTTGTCAACTGTACAGCTGGAATATACCCCAGCACATCCCCCTCGCCCTTTCTATACCATCTAATTGACCTTCTACTACAGCTTTAATTTATTTTTCTATATTTACTTCTGTTTTCTTTACAGATTTGCATTGGAGCAATAGAAAAACCACGAAACGTGATTTCAGTTTAATAAGTTCATTCCGAGACAAAAAGGAAGAAAAGAATGGAATGACTGGAGAGAAGATTAAAGTAATCCACAGTCTGTGATGAAAGTCTGCCTACAAGATCTGCAATTGTAATTATAATTATTTATAGAAGTTGCCCGATTAAGTTCGCACTGTACGCTTATCTATTGAGTTCCGAAACTGAAACGCAGAGATTAGTCACGTTTCGCATTTCGTATATAGTATGTCTTATGGTATGGGCTGAGTGAGACCTTGGTCAGATGAGTCAACGCAACAGTTGCCTCTGCTAGGTAGGACTGCATAAATTAGATCAGAGAGAACTCTTATACCCTGCACTACCTCTCTCTCACGCTTAGCTTACAGGGTATCGTGCCTTGCGTGACGAGCGACATTCTTAGCTTGGCAAAGGTCGCACTACTTGCACTACACTCGGTTAACTATGAAACTGTTACCAAGGGGGGCTACCGCTACGTACAGGGCGGTACCTCGTAAGGGGGGAGGGTGGTGAGCGGGGAGGGGGCTGCACTGTTGCCAGCTTGTCTGCGGCTGCCAATCGATTTTGCTGTGTGTGTTTTCCCAAGCACGATTCGCTAGCTCTCTCGCTCGCTCTCATTGTTCGCAGCGAACAACTAAGCTGGCCAAGCTAACTAGCCAAGCAAACTGGCTGTACGTCTGTCTGTCTCTCCGTCTGTCCGTCCGTCCGGCCACTTAGAACCCAGAGACGGTGACTAACAGTACTTTGTTGCCAACCGACTGTTGTTTCTGTTGTTGTTATTGTTGTGCCTCTAAATGTAGGTAATTATCTGTTGAGCCTTCAACATTCGTCGCTCGCGTGCGGTACCCTCCCAGTAAGCAACTCCCCCCCCTCCCCCTCGCTAGCTCTGTCCACCGTTAGCCAAGCCAACCGGTCGATGAGTAATCATCAATCATGCGATATCATTAAATGTGCTTCGTCTTGCAATCGTGTTGAGCGCACGATCTAAATCGCATTTGATCTGCACCAGAGTAGAGTGGATACGACTAGCGCATACCCCTTAGATATGCTAACCTACTACAAAATAGAGAGAGAAAGAGAGAGAGAGAGGAGGTAGACTCTTACGTATCACCCTCAACCCTTTACGTAATCTTGAACCCTCATAACCCGCACACCTACATACACCCAATCAATATGTCTGCCAGGTGGGTAACTATCGTACTCTGTCAGCTTAAGCAGCACACTAAACCGTACGTATTCTGAAAACCTCGTTCCGCCCAACCCACATAACGTTGTCTCTTTCTCTATCTCTATCTCAAGCGACCCCACACCGAGCGACCGTACCGACTCAAAACAACAGAAAATCACACGCTGCCGTCAGTTTGTCTAGCGCGATTTTTGCTTAGTAGTCGTACCTCTGCCCCTCCCCCTGCCCCTGCCCCTACCTCTGCCCCTATCTCTGCTTCTGCCTCTGCTACCGTCGCTGTTGCTGTTGGCCGTGTAATTGCAGGCAAAAAATATAAATAAAAAGGTGGCACAAATGTCGTTCCCTGTCCCTACTACACACACTCGCACACCCGTAATTGCACCCTCCAACCGCCACCCCCTTCGCTAGCCCCCTCTTGGCACCGACGGTACCTAATGCAATGAGCTGATGTTGCTGTCGCTGCTTACGTAAGCGCCAAAGGCGGTAAAATGAAATGAAATTGTTGTAATGGGCGATTTTCATTGCGGCATTACACGCCAAAAACGCTTGCACAGTTGCTGTGGCTAGAGATGGACACACGCACACAAAAAGCTATCGATAACTTAGAGCAACAATTGTTGCAGGGCAATCGAAATCTCTCTATCTGCGACGCTGTAGCAGCTTGCAATGTGCAACTATCGAGCAGAAAAAGTTATCGATAACTGATATTTACTCCTGCCGTGTCACGCACGCAACACTTGCCTCACGCGTTCATCTCGAAGACGCGGCACGTCACGCGGCATTCGCATGAATGTATTGTGCACACTCGTTTGCCCATTTTGGATCCCAACCCATCCCCCTTCGCCGCCTCTGCCCCATCACACCCCCCTAGACCCCACCCTGTCCGCGTGTTATGTGTGTATTTGTTCTATAATTACAGCCTATTTGCGCTCTATTCTCGGTACACATGAAATTTTAATGGACCCCTGGCCTGGCCTGCCTGACCGTAGCCCGACTCAGGGCCCTGAACCACACTCTGAACCGTACCAGAAACCAAAAAAAAAAAAAAACAAAACAAAATAATACAACCACACTGGACACTTCCAACGAATTGCTCAGCACATCTCTAGTCGGGTGGTCTCTTGGCGCTCTTGGCATCTTCCATCTCCCATCTGCGATTTGGTCATTGGGATCAAGCGTTATTATGGGTTTGACATAAAGCTCAAAGAGCCCGAAACTCGGGTCGCGTCTGACACTTACATAGCCATTTCATATGAAGATTCATAGCGGGTTTACATATATATCTATGTATATATGTATCTTCACCTCAGCTTTGACGTTTTTTCGCTGTTATTTTTTTTTTTTTTTTTTTTTTTTGCTTCGTATCTTTGTTTTCTCGTTTTCCGCAACGCTTTCTTTGTACTTTCCATTCAACGTCTTCGTGTGTGGTCTACCAGCTAATGGGCTAATGGGTTACGTGGAGGGGCGGAGCGGACCGGGTCGGGTTGGGTCGGGTCGACCCGTTGCAGTTTTCTATACGACAACATGAGACGCAACTAATGGGGAAAAGTACAAGAACTAAAGTAAGACCCACTAGAGGGGCCACAGCGGGAGAGAACAACCTCGATTCAGCAACTGCTTAGCTCCAGTTTTCGATACCAAAAGTATGTTTAATCTTTAATTACCATATCATATAATAAAATCAGTTCCATTGAGTTCACAAAGTGCTGATATTAAATCTTTTTTTATTTGTATATATTTTCAGTACTTAGACTTATCTCTAAAAAACATTTTATCAATAGATCGCAGTGCAAGTTCTTGGCAATATTATTTAGTTTTTAATATATGTTAATCATATCTTATATACATATTTATTATTTCTTAGTTATCATTTATAGCAGCATTTCTTTTGACCATTTATATTCCTATTCTTTTCCAAAGTCTATATAACATTAATTTATGCGCAGAATACATGATTGAGGTACTTCAAATACCCTGTATGTTATTTGTATACGTACTACCCAGAATCTTATTCAAGTTCTCGTTCGTATTCGTGTTTTTCTTCTTTTTATTTTTCCATAAAAATCGCATTTTATAGAACAATTAGCTCAGGTAGCGATGCTTTGTGCACATTTTGATCGTAGTTAAGATTGTATACAGGTATTAGCCGCAGTTAATACGAGTCGGGTAGGTATATCGTGACATGGTCAATGCGGAAAATAATATCTAACTAATTATTTCACAAGTTTTTTTTTATTTATTTCCCTCCCCCCTTACTTTAATATGACTTTGTTTCGACATTAGGTTTCGTTTAACAACCGATCAGCCATAATTCTCGATAATTCTAGAGTAGTATTAAACTGCGATCATAGCTATGCATAGATCGCGTTGATTCGACTAGAAATCTAGATAGACTTTTAGACTATCAAACGAGGGTTATGCTTGACAAAATTTGATGTGAAATAAGCGTATTACAGACTTCCTTTCTTTAATCGTCTACATTATATAGAAACATAAATATAGTGAACCGATTTCCTTTCTTCCCGCCCTTTCCCAATATTTGTTCGTAGGCAAAGGGCACAACGAGGTTGAAATTATGTAAAAATCCCAAGACAATTAAAAATTTCATTCGTATGAAATAGAAAAAAAACCCATTTAGCAAAGAATAAAATGATGAACAAATTAGTATGAATTTTGGCAACATCTTATGATGATTCGTTGGAAATACTTAGATTAATAAAATAATAGGGCAATAAAAATCGTTGCGCGGCGTTGCCAGCTTATTTAATGTTGTTAATTTTGCTGAATTTATTAAAAAAATTGTGTAAACACGCTACAGAAGAATTATGTAAATTATATAAAACAAAATTATTTCAACAATTATTGAACTCATCCTATAAACATAAGTGTATGATAGTTTCATCAAATACCATTTTTTCACTTTCTCTCTCTGGTCACTCTTAATGTAAACAAAGAAATATTTATTCTTTGATGACGTTTTGTTTGCGGTTCCGGTTTCTTTACATAAAAATAAAAATATAACATTATAAATAGTACCTCAAATAAAGTTGTTTGTGATTATTATTCATTGAAATATCAGCAAGAAGCTGGGTATTTTTCTAGCCTTATCAGAACCAAACCACAGCCATACCAGCATATAAATATCAAGAATCAGAATATTTCATAAATTCCGAACAGTAACAGATTTGAAGCACATGGAACAAGAACATAACGTACAAGTTTAGAATCAGTGCAGTGGTAAATGGGTAAATTCCTATATAATATCGCCTTCGTACTAGCCCTACTACACATAAGTGGGGCGAAAACATATGGGGAAGACTACACATATAAAATACGTAGGATGGCTAAGGCAGCAGAAATCGGTAACTTTATGAACAAAAATGCCGATCCGTGTGAAGATTTCTATAAGTTCTCATGTGGCAACTTTGCGAAGATTTTTCCGGCAAGTTTTGAGATTCCGAGCACTGGCCTCTTGGAACGTCTACGCGATGGTATGAGCCTTAAAATACAGAGACTTTTGAATAAACTAGTTGAAAAAAAGCCTGAAGAACTTGAAAAGACTGAACACATTGACAGGCAATTACGAAATTTCTATATGTCCTGTATGAATATTAATGAAATAAAAATAGATAGCTATAGATCGATAATTGATGAGTTCGGTAAGATGCCAGTTCTCGAAGGCGATAGCTGGTCTGAAGCGGACTTTGACTTTGTGCAAGTGCTATCAAAGATCGTTTATACTTTCGGCTTGGAAACTGTTATCACAGTCGCAGTGAGCAAAGATCTTAACAATAGTAAGGTAAATGCTGCCTACTTAGTACGTCCTCAATTTGAACTCGGTTCGTATAGTATGTACCTGGGCGACAGTACTGAACAGGATCGTTTAAGGTACATTGAAAGTATTGCAAATAATCTGAAAAATTATCTTGGGGTTGATAGTGGAAAAGCATATGTAACAGCCCAAGAGATCTTGAACTTCGAGGTGGAACTAGCTCGTGGACTAAGACCTGAGGAAGAAGACTTTAATCCCGTATATGTGTCAAAGCTACGGACTCTGGATGAATTTCAAAGCATCTATGGATCTGTTATAGATGTGAAGAGTTTCGTACGCGGTTCCCTGGGTGAGATGGTTGACAAAATGTATGACTATGATCCTAAATATACAGAAAATTTTGTCCAAGTTGTGGGACGCACGTCCAAGCGTATTATGGCCAACTATATATATTATAACCTGATTGCGAAATTCGCTTTTACTCCGGGAAATCACCAAAGACAGATCTTTTGTATACAGGACACAAAGGAGCAGTTGGGCAAAATTGTGGATAATCTTATATACCGAACACACAATAGTGAAGCCTTATCCAATGATATTACAAATATGTGCGACGAGATTAAGAGCGTTTTCAGGGAGAGGTTACAATCGGATGCATCGCTCAATTGGATCAACAATCAGACACGCCGCTTGGCCATCGAGAAGCTCGATAAGATGACTATCCTAATCAAATCATTCGATCTGCAAGAACTTAACGAAGTATATAAAGATGTCAACTTAAGCGATGAGGATTATATAATAAATATACGATCTCTTAAAGCGCTCAAGGCATTCCAGGAACGAGGTCTATTACATAAGCCTGCCGAAGCGAATGCGGAGGGTGGCACAACTTCGCCGAGTAACATGCTTAATAATAACCAGATCCAAATACCTTTGAGTGTACTGCAGCCAGCTTATATGTGGGACGTAACCTATCCGAAAGCGATTATGTATGGAACCCTGGGAGTTTGGATCGGACACGAGTTGATTCACGGTTTCGACAATGCTGGACAGAATTATGATGCAGAAGGCAACAACAAGGCTTGGTGGGATGAACAGAGTTTGGGCCTGTTTAACGAGCGAAAAAAGTGCTTCCAGGATCAGTATCATCAGTACAAGTACTACGGCCTGCAGATTCCCTCCACAGCAGATCAGGCAGAGAATATCGCGGACAATGCTGGCTTACGATTGAGCCATGCTGCCTATCGCAGTTGGTTGCAGGCACAGAAAGGGGCCGGCAAGGATATGGAGTCGGAACACTTGCCCAGAATGAGGTACACTAACATGCAGTTGTTCTTCATTAGCTTCGCTCAAACATGGTGCAATGATATGTATGAAAATAATCGCTTAAAATGGATCATCACTGAGCGGCATTTACCGGGCGAAATTCGTGTCATCGGAACCTTGTCCAATATGAAAGAGTTCAGCGAGGAGTTCCGGTGCCAGAGTGGTACCCCCATGAATCCAGTCAACAAGTGTCTGATTTACTAATTAACAGACTAATACAAATACTAATTCATATATTAAACTTGTAATTCCCTCACTATTTTCCCTTAATCTGCTGCATACTTTACTCAAACTTTACTTTATATTCGAAATAAATATTAAAAAACATTAAATCATATGAGTATTTCATGTCTTCAAAAATAGGTACAATTTATACTTGCAGCCTAAATTAAAATTAAGTACAATTATAGATTCAATAATGATTAATCTGCGGCTAATCTAGGCATGACACATTGAACTGCGGATTAAAATTAAAAAAAAAATAAATAAATACATAGGTCGATCACAATCCTCAATTTTCAGTTTTTTTAATTTGTTGATATCATGAAATTCTCTTTCTTTTTGTAGAATTCGAAGTACACGTACACTGTATGTCTGAAAAACGCAAACATGAACATTAATTTTTGTATTTGAAGTGAGTATAATATTTAATATGGTATAATAAATACCCGATACAATTCAGTAAATAATGGAAACATGGTCACTATAGCTTCATCTGTATCTTAATCCTTATATGGTAGGTAGCAAACACGTGCTTTTTGTAGAATAGAAGGTTTTTTTATAAGATTTTATTTTATTTGCTTTTTTCTGAGTTTTTTTTAGAAGGTTATTTATTTTAATATCAAAGAAATATAGTTATGAGAAGGTCCAAAAATTTCACCCGACAGTGTAGAGTATCTGACAGCATAAGAAAATAGAGATTGGCACTACGAAGCACTTTCTAAATTGACCGATAGCTAAATAGAATTGACCTACACGGGCGCACACGTAGTATCTGATATAGATTACACAAACATGCGAATATATACATATGTACATATGTATATATATATTTTAAAGTGCAATTAAAAATTTCTCGCTTTATGAGTTTCGTTGACTTCGCAACAATTGCACATACATACATACATACAAACATACAATATGTATGTAAATTTCACATGATTTTGCATGGAGAGCTCTCTGCTCTGCTCTCACAATTTTGCCTGCTCCCGCTCTCGCACTCTCACGATCAGCATTTGTGTGCGAGCGTGTATGTGTGTGTGTGAGTGTTGGGGTTCATTTAACGCGCACACACTGACGCGCGTATGTAAATTGCAGTGGGGCAGGTCGCAAATAGCAAAACGGCGACTTTTTTCTTCTCAATTATTTAAGAGCATGGCTCCAGCTGGAAACGGCTAAGCAGAGTCAAAGTAGCTATAGCTATAGCTAAATGGCTACCGGTTGTAGCTCTAAACCAGCCAACTGCGAGTATTTACATGTGTGTGTGTGTGTGTCTATGGCTAATAAAAGGCAACTACAAAAATAAATTTGTACCCAATGTACATGCACACATAAATGAGTACATATGTATGTACCTACATAGATAAAAACATTGCATATGCATAATAGGTACATATGTATGTATATGCACATCTATTTATACATTCATACGTTAATACTCCTCCTCCCCCTGCCGACAGCTTCTCCCACAATTTGTGCATCTACCAAATGCGCTATTTATTGTTTGTCGTAAACAAATGCGCTTTTTATACATATGTTTTTATTCTTTTCGTCTTTGCTTTGCCCTGTTTGTACGCTTTTCATAGATATACATACATGCATGTATCTATATGTATGTATGTATGTTTGTGCATTTGCCCCATACTACCTCAACCCGTTTATTTGTTTGCCTTACGCTCGCTCTTCTTTGCTGCCGAGTGAGCGGCGCTCCCACCGGCGATCGCAGCTGAGTGCGCACGCTCTCCGAACTTGCTCAGCTGACGCAGCGTAGTTCGTTCTCTGAGTGCGCCAACACTCAAACGATTCGGATATAGGTATTTGCTCTTTGACTTCCTCTCTCTCTTCGCTTGCTAAGCTTTTCTCTTCGATCTGTATGTATTTTCTGCTTTCACTCAAACACTCTTTGCATAGTTCACCCGCTCTTAACAACACAATATTAACTCAATTGCAGCAGTTGCCCCTTTTCGAAAAGAGTTGCTGACTCCTCTCTCTCTCTCTTTTACTCTGACACACACGTCGTCGAGTGCCAGCTGATTCGTTCGCCCCTCAGCCGCTGCGCTCAGCTGGAGCAAGCAGCAAAAGATCACTCGACCCAACGTGAACGTGATTTGACTTGCCCGTTTGCGTCGTCCATACCCTGTTCCACTCAAATGCGGGTATTTATAGCATGTTGCTCTCTGCATGCATATGTGCAAGTGTTGGCTGCAGCTGTTTGCTCCAACTGTGGGTACAGAGTATCTGTTTGTCGACTAAAATGCTTGCCGTAGTATTTGTGTTTTATGTGCCATAATACAATTTTTTGTTGTTTATTCGCTCATTGCCTGCCGCTCCTTTGTTCGGCCGATCGTTTGTCTTCCGCTGCCGTTGCCCCACCCTCTCCATCGTCTTGGGCAAACTTTGCTTTCATCTTCGGCCATTGTCTTTGTCTTTGTCTTCTTCGTTGCGGTCGCTCTTGGTACTTGTGCTTCGCATGGGGCTTCTGCTGCAGCGAACGATTTGAGTTCGTCGCACAGACGCCTCCGCATTGTTGTTGTTTGTTTCTTCTGCAGATTCACAAATACAAATGCAAGTTTTAGGCTTGGGTTCTTAGCTCTTTGGATTTGTTTACACGTATTTACCAAAGCAAATACAGAAAAGATAAAACTGATCAACCGCACAGTGCTGCCAACTTTTGATAACTAAAAATAATCGATAATTTTAACGATTGTTTACCAACACAAATTCAAGTGACCAACAAACATGATAAATAAGCGATAGACATAGAAACAAATTATATTTTTGTTTATTTTAATATTAAGCGTATTATTGATTGGCTCTAAAAATGTCGTAAGTCCATCAAAAAGACTATCGATAACAACGATGAGTATTAATTACATGTAAATAAGTGTGTACATAGTATACATTTTTTTTATAATTTTCATAATATTAAATGTTTTCTTAACATCATGTATGTGGAGTATATTTTATAAATTTGATTTTTAATTATAATTCGATCGACTAGCTGCAGGCAAAGGCAAAATATCAGACAGCAACGGTAGCAAGTTCCTTCTTCTTATTGGCACTTTTACGATAGTTTTTTTTTTTGCAGCTTCAGACAGTTGGAAATAAATGCTTCGTGGAGGAGAAGGAGGAGTCCAAAACGAGTCGTAAAATAAATCTTCAATTGCCACCACTTGACGCCCGCAGTAGCATCTGAGCAGCTCCTGCCTGGCCTGCTGCAATTTTCGGCGCAACGATCTTGTTTTGTTTCCGTTTTTTTTTTCTCTTTTACGACTCTCGAGTGCTGCCAGCGGCAGTTTAAATTATGATTATGGCTCTGAAGTGTATCCCAAGTGGTTGCTGGGATCGGATCGGAGGATCGCATCGGCCTAGACCGGATCGGGTCGCATGGAAATGTGCCTTCAAGTGGTCGAGAGCAATAATAAAATGTGCTCCGATCGATTTGCGTTTTGCTCTCTAATCTAAATGGACTGCATTTTCGTAATTAACGCCATCAAATAATTTGCCCCATTCAGAGAGACGAGACGATCTATCGATCGTAAATTTCCAAATGAATGGCATCGTTTGTTGTTGGGCCAATGGATGCCGGAATTGACGCAACTGAAAACATCATGAGAACTGGAGGCATTTGCAGACGACGCAGATTGTAATTGCACAATGCCTCGGGAGAGTGTGCGCTGCGAGAACCGATGCCCGTCGCAAAGGAGGCCATGCTGGAGTAACCAGCTGACAGGGCCAGGGCTTATCAGAGAGCCGTAACTTAAGTTTGTAATGCACTTTCACATTATGGTGTCTTTGATTTATGATCATATTTTTCCTTAGACAACCAACGTGGAGGGAAATGGAGTCACTTGGAGTCTAAGAAACGCACCTGTCATGGGCTTTCCGATAGGCACAGCAAAGCTTTACGCCCTGGCACACCCTTCCCCCCTTCTCTAGCTCATGCAAGTTCGGAATAGAAATAATATAGTAAACAAATCAGAGCACGCTAATCTTAATGTATGTCTAAGTGACCCACATTCGATGACCCCTGGCCATAATATAGGGTGTTCTTTTCGTGGAATCAGCTCTGTACAGATTTTTCCACCTAATCTTAAGTTTCCTTAAGTCAATATGATTTTGTTTAAGTAATACTTAACGTATTTATAATAGAATTTAGCTCGATAAAGAAACAAGCATGCTATGTGTACTTGGCATAATTAGACTAACATTAGTTAGTTATTAAACTCGACCAGATCACCTTATATTAGTACATAATGCCCTTGGGGGCGTTGCTACGAAACGCAGATAGGATTTGCCGGAAGCAGCAAAGTCTCTCTGGGTTTCTGGTACGTCTAGAAGGCAAGATCTTGTCGTTTCAGTTGTTTCAGCGGTTCCGTAAGATGCACACACTCGAGACTGGAGTGTCCGGCCCGTTTAACGAGTCCCATATACCGGTGGTGCCAGCAGTCGAACCATGTTTCAAATTTACACCCGCTCAATTAAATACGCGCCTGGAGGATCCGAATATTGCGCAATTGGTGGCCAATAAGACGGCACACCGGGAGTTCTTCTATGGCATCGAGGTGACAGCGCATACAAATATGAAAACAACCTGCATCGACTTCAATCAGTTCCTGCCCATAATGCCCCTCTTTATAAGCATTGTATGGCTGACGGTCTACTCGCAGTCATTGGCGCGTTCCAATATGTCCGATGTAGCCAGTATTCAGTATGCTTCGAAGCTGAAGACACGTATACCAACTATGCCACATCTGACCCCGTACCGCCTGAGAGGTCAGCAGCTCGATGACTTCTTCGCTCTGAATTTCTCCAATGTTTTGATCATACGCGGTGATCAGGTACAGAATGAGCAGGTCTATCGCTATGCCTATCAGGTGGTTAGGCATGCCCGGCGACTCCGTGGTGGTGAGTAGATGCTTGCCTGGAGTGCTTCCAAGGATTCATCACGTCTAATCTATGCTTTTAGATTCTATGTCTATCGGTGTGGCTGGCTACCCGGAGGGCTATAAAAGTAAACGTAATGGCGACCAAGACATAGATCAGGATACGAGGTTTCTCAAGATGAAGGTAGTTTGATCTCAGCTAAATCAGTCAATTGACCGCACTGATAGTTGATATTTAAATCAATTGCCTCAATCTCTGCTGATTCTATTTTGTTTCTCTACCTCCCAGATTAATGCCGGCGCTGATTTTATTATGACTCAGGTTTGCTTCTCTATTGATAAGATTCTCAGCTTCATTCGGAACACGCGTAACGCTGGCATCGAAGCACCCATTATTCTGGGCATAATGGTGCCGCATACATACTCAAGGTATCAGATTATCTCGAGAATAACCAGTGTTCAGTTGCCGCCCGAGTTGATGTGCAAGTTGGAGGAGATTAAGCATGACAAAGCAAAGACAGAGGCGTTCTTTGTCCAATTAGTGGTTGACATAATTAGTAAGGTTCTCGACTCCGATGTTGGAGTTTATGGAGTGCAGTTTTATACGCTCAACACGTTCCCGCCCGTTCTCAAGGTAATCTGCGAGCTACGTCGTCTGGGCATTCTCAAGGATCAGCCACCTTGCGATGCAGCATGAATTCCTGTAAATCGGGGATAGTTTTTATTTAAAGTACAAATTTTAAGTTTTTCTAATTTGAATAAAGTCTTTACTTTAAATAAAAAGTGATGCCTTTTAGTTATCGATTACACTACAGCTGATAGTTATCGAAAAGCTTTGGTACATTTGCAAAAAGTTGTGTGGACACACTGTTTAAAACAAACGTCAATAGGCAAATTACCAAGGCAATTCTAAGATAATAATTATATTTAAATAAATACTTTTGGCATGAGGGATTGGCTTGGTTTACCAGAAGATCAGGATGCCATTTCACCAGATGTCTATATGAGATTTCTGCAAGAGCACGAAGAAGTGGTGCGCGATGAGGTCACAATGCTGGGCTTTAAGGCGGCCATCGAGGCGAATGCTGAACTCTTTCGAGGAGCCACAGTGCTTGAGTTGGGCTGCGGCAGTGGTCTCCTGTCCCTGTGGGCAGCACAACAGGGCGCAGCCCGTGTCATAGCCGTAGATGCAAGTTCTGTGTGCCAAATTGCACGTCAATTGGTCTGTGAGAACGGATTGCAGCACCTGATCAAGGTGGTGCAGTGCCCGTTGGAGCAGCTGGAACTGCTAGTGCCGAAGCTTGCGGTGGACATCATCATCTCCAAATGGATGGGGTGAGTGGTAGCGTTGAGGTCGTTTTCTTGTTTTAAAAACAAATTTAACCTGACCAGCAGCGCCTGCCTTATGTTCAACTCTGTGCTGGAAGATGTGCTCTACGCGCGCGACAAATGGCTCAAGCCGGGCGGCTGCATCTTCCCATGCAGTGCCAATCTCTATATGGCCCTGGCTGAGCAGCCCCGCAAACCATTCGATGAGCCAACCACAACCGAGCGGTATTGGAGGCGCTACAATGGTTTCAACTTATCTCGTGCCTGGAGCTTAATTCAGAAGCGTCCTCAAATCTCTGTCATCGATAGCACGCAGATACACAGCCAGCGCCAATTGCTGCGCAGCTTTGATATGCACACACTGCGCCACGACCAGCTGAGCTTCACTGCATCCTTCCGCCTGCTCAATATACGGCAAGCTCTGGCCAAGTGGTTTGTTCTCTATTTTGACTTTAGCTTTCCTGGCAGGCGACGGTGCTGCATCTCTACCAGTCCCAGTGCAGCGCCAACACAGTGGAAACAGACACTCTTTCACATCGACGCCCATGTACCCCTGCAGCTCGACGACCAGCTCAACGGCAACTTCCAGGTCATACGCTCGCCTCGGCATCTGGACTTTCACATCGCATGGAGCTGTCACAACGAGCTGGTTAACATTGAAATGCATCACCAAAGCTACCGCATGCAGAACGAGTCCAAGGACAGGGATATAGAGTAGCAGTCTGTGTATTTATCTGACTAAATATAATATGTATAACTGAAATGCTTTGTATATTGATTACTAATTGGAGGAATGTTCATTTCAGAGCGTTCCTCAACTGTTGAAGATGTGAAAGGGTTTCTTGGCCCCCATCCAACAGGAGGACCCAGTCGCTGTATGGCACTACAAGGTTGACAAATGATGCGGCTGTCAACGACGGAAGCAGCTGCAGCCGACGTTATGCAGAGAGACGTTGCTCTGACCGGGTTGACGGGATGAGGTCCTTGGAGTGCAACCAAATCCTTTTTGGCTTATGCAGAGTGAAGTGTTTGATGTCTTCGATTTGTCTGTGGCGGAGTGCGTGGGAGTGGGCGTGACAGCAGCCACTTTCTGCGTCATCATCGTCATTAATGTCAATCAATGTCAGCCAGGCTTCAAATCTTAATGCGTAGATATGTATTTTTTGTCCGTTTAAATAATAGAATTGTTGCGTCATGGCACCTTTAGCTGTGTCGCCGCCTGTGCGGTTTGAGGAGTCGCTGCGGCATCAAGGGTGGTCGCAAGGGTTGCACGGGAGGAGGACGATAAAGAGGAAGAAGAAGAGGGCATTGAAAGCCTTTTGACAAAAACAACATTTGACATTTGTAACTTGCGGTTGATCGGTCACAGTGAAAGGATGAACGCCAGCCAGGCCACTCCCTACCTTCGGTCGGCCTCATCCTTTTCTTTATTTTTCGCAATTCTCTAAGGGTTGCCCATCACCACATACCACATACATACATGCAGGAGCTCACTTGAAAGGTTTGCCAGCAGCATCACGCTTCGAATCCTGCTCGTTATTTTTGCAGCTGTTGTTATCGCAGTTGAGCTTGAAAAATGATGTGCGAATTTTTGTGTTTTCTTTCTGCGACAGCAACAACAACTACAGAAGCAATAACAATAACAACATTAACAAATACTACGTAGTATATGCCGACGCGTCGCAGCGCACTTTATACAATTATTTATCGGCAATTAAGCTAAACAAATGACGCCGTTAGAGAGCAGCCTGCACATTACGCATACGCAGCGTTGGCCCCCAGCTGACACTGAGCGTTCTTTCAGCTACTCCGTGATTTGTTGCACATACATTCTTATGTAATTAATTCTCGCTTCAATATTCTTTTTTGTTTTGTTTCAATCTTAACGAGTCCATATTGTTTTTAAAAATAAATACATATACATATATCTTGTATTTTGTATACCATACTTCGTTCAACTTAGAGTAAACATAGGAGTTACATTTGTATTTAATTATTATTATTATGATAACATTTATTTTACTATCCCTGTCTCTTCTTTTAACTATTTTAGTAACTGTTAATTGGCAAGGTTATTAGACAAGGCTTCTTAATGGGTGTCTCGCATAGATTAATTTACAAATGAATGCGAAGTGCTCAACCAGTTGGCTCACTTTATTGATATCACGATTTCCAGCTGAAAGGGGGGCTCGCTCCAAGAGAGTTGAGTCATCCGTGCAGGAAATTAGATATAGGTTCTGCACCCAATCCACAATAATAAAACTTTCAACAGAGTTATCTCTCTTGGATTCGTTTCCATTTTCACTTGTTGCCTAAGGGAATAAAATACATATATATATATATATATATTTTTACAACAACCCAGAGCTATAGAGATACCAAAAATACACTTACATATTCATGATATGCCTATGCCTATGCCCAACCCCATTCCCTGGGAGTTTTCGTGCCTAGAGTTGACGGCTTTTACGAGCTGACATTAATAAAAATATTTTGTTATTTGTGATAATTTCAGTGATATTAAATTGTTTATGATTATTAGTGTGTCCGCTTTATATGAAACAACCCCAGACACGCCGAGAATGCACAAGGATGGGAGGAGACCTGCTGCTGCTGCTCCGTGCAGACAGTGGAGGCGACATTGAGAAAGTGGGCACTAAATCAGCAACGGAGCCTCCTCCTCCTCCATCTTTTTCCTTCCTTTCTTTTTTCTTTCCTCCTCCGTTGCGACGACGCGTCGTCGTCTTCAGCGCCTAATTACAAATTTGATGCAGCTGCAGGCGGCACAGTCGACGATGCCTTCAGCGGACCTTGAAATATATTTCGGAGCGCATTAAAATTTGTTCGTCTGCAGCACATGTGGCAGTGCCGCTGCCGCTGCTGCTGCCCTTAGGATCGTCCCGAACATTAGCTCGGGGCCTGTCTGCTGTGTGGGATCGGAAATGCGCTGCATGAAACCTGTTCTGATTTAACATTGTTAGAAGGCCATTCTAAAATTAAACCCGTATCTGTGGGGTAGAACAGAGAGAGAGAGATTGTGGTATGGGTGGTTAATAGTCGGGACAAATAAACACGGGCATAAAAAAATACATACTGTAAATATAGGCAGATTGTCGCCAGTTATTTCCTTAGTTCCATTTTCTTAAACAATTTTTAAAACTCTTTTGATTTTTCCAGCGTGGTAGTCAGTGAAAGTGTCGCCAGACAAGGTACTATAAATGAATAAAGAGATGTGTATTAATATTAGATTTACAATAATATAATCTATAATCATTCAAAAATTGTATCTTCCTTGCTAATCCAATTATTTACCAATATCAAATATAGGAGATATCTTCTTTCTGTATATTACCTGCTCTGCGCGAAGGTATCGCTGGTCCTTTTGATATCACGCTCACTTTTGATTGAAGACCTGCCCGTTTCTGGACAGCGTGATGGATGTGTGAACGGCTACAAATTAAACAACATGCGCAACCGAACCCTTCAGTGGGCGTTACCGATAAAAACGGATCTAATTTTTACCCTAGAAGCGCCGAGATATTAAATTACAAGTGTATATATGGTTGGTACACCTAAATCCCTGCCCCCAAGCAGACGGGTGAAAAATCTTTGATGAAGTGCGGCACAATGCACAGCATGTGCTCCTACACACGGTCAGGAGGCTTAGGGTAAACGCATGGCACCCGCGGGCGCAGAAGGTGAGCGGGAGGGAACGGAACGCATGAGATACTCTCTGTTGCGATGCTGTAATGTATGAGGTACTTTGCTCTGTCTAAATTAAAAAATTCCATAGAGAGCGAGGAAATTGTAATTCTACAGGATGAAAAACCGAAAGGGACGACGACGCGCCACTACGCAGAGGATAGAGAAGAAGAAAAATGTAATAAAGACATGAGTTTTAAAATTATTAAGATGATTATGAAAAACGAGACGAGTCGCATGGAATCTCTTGCCAAGGAAAGACTCCTTGACAGCGCAACGTTTTATAATCAGCCAGAGAACAACCAAGCCCGGAGAGGAAATAGGATGTTGCGTTGTTGGTTTCGATGGGGTATCCTAGCAGAACCCTAAAAGCTCACAAGGGAGCGATTTGCTCTTTAAATAGTCTTAAGATACGAGTACATGTATGTTTTCTAGCTTAAAGCTGCTCTTAGGGATTTTTTTATTTTAAACCCCGCAGCAGAGGTACATAAATACGGAAATTGCTTGGGAAAAGCAGATAGCAAGCTACTTCGTGCCTGTAAGGCATATTTTGTATGATAATGTGAACATATGCATATATAATGTTATACAGAGACTACTGAATGCAAATCTTGCAATCATATTTGTATAATAGTATAGATATAAAATACTCAAACTGAAAACTATTTTACTAATTTTTACCTATTTTCAAATCATTTACAAATCAATTGTAAATCTGTAGAAAAACATGAAAGTTCTACAAACTTCTAAAATGAACTTTAAAGCAGAAAAAAATGAGTGAAAATGATTCAGTTGAATAATGGAAATATCCACGATGAGTAGATTCGTATAGAGCCTCTCTCTCCCTGTGTGTGTGTATGGAATTTTCCATAAGCTGCACCACTAAATTGGGGGTTGTTATCGCAGCAACACTCGGGGGTGCATTCACCATTCACTCGATTCACCACTTTGCCAGATGCCGGGCGAAAAAGCGAAATTATTTTACCTATTGCGAAGGGCGAATTTTATCGCTTGTTGCTAAGCGCGGCGCGTTGCAAAGGACGCAAAGGACAGGACAAAGGACTCGGTAACTGGGTGAGTGGGCTGCCTTTGCCTCTGCCGCTTCTGCTGCTCTCCCACTGACTCACTGACTGACTGAACGAATGAGTGGATGACTGAATGACAGCCGCACTCTCGCTCTCTCTTTCTCTCTCACTCTGGGGTGGTTGCAAGAACGGAACTCGCATCATTAAAATAGCTGAAAAATCTGTTTAAACCAAGTGGATGTGTGACGGCTGTGTTGCCGGCTGCATGAAGGACGCACGTTGACGATAGATGCCTGGATGGATAGATGGGTGGATCGGATACTTGTACAAGCAACCCTTAGTGACGGCACACAGTCCGGACAACGTGTGGTTACAGCTCCTGCTGCTGCTGCACCTTTTTCGGTTTTCTTTTATTGTTTTCAGCTTTGCAAATCTCTTTCTGTATTTGCGTCATCGGCAACGGCAACGGCATCATCGTCATCATCATCATCGCAACATCCCTTGGAGTTGAACGTGCCTGGCACGCATTACTCTCACTTCCTCGCCCCGTGGCCCACTCCTCTCTCTATCACCTAGCCGGCAATCTCGTATGAGTAACTGACATAATTAGGTCTTAACTGGAAGTCACGCGCTGCGCATTCGTAATCCGAGGCCGATCCAGGAGGCCGTGCGTGGCCTCGCCGCAATGGCGATATGACGACGCTCTCTCTCTCTCCCCCTCTCTCTGTTTGATTTTTGATTCAAGGTCAGCCATCATATTGGGGTGCTACAAACTCAATTAACCACTCCGCTGCAGCAGCAGCTGTTTCGCTGCTCTTGACCTGGGAAGAAATTAGAAAAATTTTAGTCTTAGTTTCAGCTTAATTCGTAATTATAATATAGCGTTAATATTCAGATAAATCACACTGCCTTTGCCTTAATCTTGAGGGCGGCTTTTTTCACCGCTTTCGAGCAGGTAATCCTTAAGAGAAAGTGCAGAGCCTTTTGTGGTCTTTTTGACAAATTACAAAGGTTCTTCGAGTCTTTCCTGGTATTTCAAAACATATAATAGGGGTTATTATAGGTGCCGTCTTTTGCTGTGGTTTTTCCACATTAATATGCGTGGAAACCTAAGATGCAGTCAATGCATTCCTGGCGGTATTCTCCCACTCCATGCCGCGGATGCCACACGCAGGCGTGCGCTGCAAATAAAAACGTAATTACTTAAATTACAAAAACAACAATTCGATGATTACACATTTTAAATTTACACATGGCGCCAAGGCAGGCAGGCAAAGGCGTCGTATTTGTTTCCCAAGTTTTCCTTGGTCGCCGGCTCGTCATATCGTGCTGCTGCCGGATGTGACGGAGTAGGGGACATGGAAGGGGTGCTGCGGCTGCCTTAGGCCCGAGAACAAGGCGCGCACAAAAGAAAAGCAAGTCAGCAGGCGCTCCGCACACACAAACACACACACACACACACGGACATGAGTGCCTGGTTGTGTGTGTTGCTCTATGTAATTTAATTATGGGCCCGGCCTGGACAGCGACGGCGTTGTGTGGCGGCAGCGACGCGTGCGGCGGCGGGTGGCAAATTGCCAAAAATTGTACGCATATCCTGCTGTTTAAAAGTCCCACAACACACACACACACGTATGGCTGTGTGTGTGTGTTTGTGTTTTTTTTTCCTGCCTTTTCTGCCCCTTTTGCCACTTTTGTTGTTGTTGCTGGCATTTTGTTCGCCTTATTTTGACTCAAGCTGTGCACATTTTCGGTTTGATTATCGAACACAATATTTTTTCCGCTTTCGTCGCTTCCTTCGTGTTTTCCTTCTTTCTTTTTTTTTTGTTTCCCATTGCCATTACTTCTTGTCGACCCATAATTGACGATTGCGCCATGAGTTGCCACAATTTGCGCTCCTTCCTTCTTGCAGTCACCGCCCCCGCTCCCGCTCTCTTTCTCTATCTTTCTTGCCTTTGCGCCGCCCTGGCTTGTCATTTAGGTTTCTTTTTTTTTAATGAAATTCTGCGTCGGCTGTGTTGGCCGTGCAAACACATTAAACAGATTTAAAAATTTAAATATTGCTGCTGCTGCGCGGCGGAGAAGAATTAATTTCCAATACGGAAATTGCGAACTGTAATGGAAAACCTTCCCGAAAATGGCGGCTGCACAAATTTAATTACAATATTTATATTATGTTGACTTGTGTGAGTGTGTATGTGAGTAGGTGGAGCAGGGAGCAATCGCCATGGCCAGGGCTGCCAGATTGTTCCACTCCTTTCGCCAATAAATATATCGTAAACAAATATCGCACAATCTGTATGCTGCCTATCGAATAAAGTTTACAAGGCAGACGAACATGTCGATCGTTTAATACCCTTCTAGTATATACAATCATTCGCCGAATATATATGTATATTTTATGGAGTCGGATATAACTATCAGAATACCACTCTCGCAACCCTCAAGGAGCTGTGTAAAGTTTTGAAGAGACAATAACATGAAATTTGATTAGATTTTCTATTAGCTATCGTCTGCATAAGTTTCGAGTTGAATATAAAATCAAAACGAAACCAATTTCGGGTTTTGTGGTTTCTGCGGCTTGTTTTAACAATAGATCATGAGCCGAAAATGGAAAATACATACATTAATAATAATAATAAAAGTCGTAAAAGAGCAGTAACCGTTAAATCCATGAAAACCCGTTAAGCGCACGAGCAACACCCACACAAACACACACATACAGAGAGACATGCATGTGTAGTATGTAGATGGAAGCATGAAGAAAATAACAAGAAATATTGGTAGTACAATGGTTGAAGCCCAAAAATGGTATTACAAAGCCACACACACACGCACACATATACATTGAAGTCTTTTTTATGGTCTCTTGCGAGCTGCTACGCTCGGTTCGGTTCGTTCGTGCGTTTCCCAATTCTATTGATTTGTGACGCTGCCTAATCACAGGAGAAAAGAAAAAAGTGTAAAAAAAACGTAAAGAAAAGGTGCACGAAATTATGGAAGCGACAGCGCCAAAATCCCCCCACCCTACACTCTCACACCATACATATATATATATTTGTATGTACACTGACAATGCCCAGTGAGGAGTGGGGCAAATGCAGTGCCAAAAAAAGAAAAAATAAAAACGTCAAATGTCAAACGTGCCCACAACCTTCGCCTTTTCTCTCCCCCGCCTGCGTTATGGCTTTTTTCGCACGTTTATCGATACACAACTAGTTTTTGCTTTCGTTTCGTTTCGATTATTATTGTTATTTTTGCTCGTAATTTTTTCATTGATTGCATTTTCGCGCTTGACTGCTTCTGGCTAATAGGAAAATGAATTTTTGAGATTTGAAAATTTTTTATTTATCAGTTTGAGATGAGTACGATAGTAAAATATTAAACCCTGATCGATATTATTGTCATCTCAATTCGAATCACTACATACAAATACATATGTATATTTACATATTTCAATTTGTTTCCAATATTTGTTTAGAGATGATTATATATGTACATATACATTTGTATATTTTTATGTAAGTATGTATACAATTTTCAACTTTATGGCTATTTTTATGCCTTTCTGTGTGATTCTCGCTTTGTTTATTCTTCTTCGTTTTTCTCTTTCTGCTTTTCTTATGGTTTTACGGACTGCATGCATTTTGAGTTTTGTTTTTAGATCTTTTTTTTTGGTGAGATGTTGCTGCCTTTGCTATTGTTGTTGTTGTTGTTGTGTTTTAGGGCCACTTAGAGGCGAACACAGCGCGCTTTTGTCGACCAACAGACACCATGGGCGGACGGCGGGACGGACGGGCCGAGTGGATGACTGACTGATTGCATGACGAACTAACGAAACTAACGAATCAACCGACCGAGCGACGGCGCAAACACATGAGTACAAACAACAACAACAAACAGCAAACACAACAACAAAGGCGACCTCTTAAAAGGCTGGCAACGTTGAAGAAACACAATAATGGGCTCGAGACGCTGACGCGAACGAAGACGGAGACGGAGATGGAGGAGGCGAAGGCGAGAAGCAGAGAAGACGAGGACCGGGCCTAAGTTTACTTTGCCTTTTTCACTTTTGATATTTTGACATTTTCATTTGACAGCTGATTGAAGGGACGCAGCGCTGTTGGCAGCGACGTCGACGTAGGCAGCGACGTGTGGTTCGATTTCGATCGATGTGTGGAACGGCATATGGAGTGGGAAAGCAAAATGCGGCAGCGGTACCGTGGTACACGACGTTACTGTTGCTAGGTCCGTTTCGGGGGCAGAGCGACGGTGTCAAGTGCTGCACAGTGGTGCGATGGTAATGGAATTATACACAAGTACATATATTTTGCTGTGTACATTGCGCTGCGCTCCACTGTGCACGCTGCTGCTGCGGCGGGGTCGTCGGGGCGGTGCCGTGTCAAGCGCGCTGCCTATATGAATGTGTGACATGTTTGTCGAAAATGTTCCAAGTTGTTTGCCTGCCATAGTTGTTGTTGTTTTTGTTCGACTATTGTTGTTGCTTTTGCCCATAGGCAGGGCGTGCGGGGGAGGTGAGTTGCGTCGCTGCAGGCATACTGCGCCTAATGGCGTCGCCAGCGTTTACTTTTAGCGTCAAGTGTCGCCTGTGTTGTTCGTTCTCTTTCTCTCTCTCCTTCTCTCCTTCTCTTTCACCGTGTTTGTCTAACTGCACTTGACAGTTGCCGAGCATTAGCCTTATTCAATTTGCCACACCCTCGATTGTAGCCCTGGTCCAGTTCGAAGTTGGAATTGAACTGGAGCTCGAACTAGATTTTTTGTTCTTAATTGCCACACTTTGGTGCGAGTAGGCAACTTTGTTAGTTCGATGAACAAACTTGGCACTTAAGGTGGCAACTCTACACCTCCGCCATATCTTGTATTTGGCAAATTTATGGCGGGTGCAGATTGTTGTTTTCCCTTAAAGTAGGGGTATGCCTAGCCATGACTTCTATACCAAATCTCGAAAAGTACTTTTACAAGCCTTCTCTCTCTCCCAATCCTTATATAGTGCATATAATATATATAATTGTAATCCCAGCGGAAAAACAGCAGAAAGCAAAAAGGTTCACTGCAGCAAATGCGCTGGAAAGCATTTGGAGACGCAGAGAGGAAGAGAGAGAGAGAGAGAGCAAGAGCGAGACGGCTTTTGTAGATGAACTAAAGAACAAATTACATTGCCATTTCCACATCTGTGTCCTTCGTCCTGTTTTGTGCCATTCTTGAGTGCTTGAAAGCAGCAGAGGCAGCGTGCTGGGGCAGGGGTAGGTGCAGGCGGGCAGGGAGAGGTACATGGGTCCAGGGCTCTCTGGAGAGTAGGAGGTGGGCATGCTGGACGAGTGTTTGGAGTGGCGTTCAAAACGAATTTGCCACAGCACTTGAGCGCTTAACAAGCTGCCGCGACGGCAGGACGAGACGGCACTGAGGATATGGCAACGCTGGCCATGCAATATTCAGCAACAACAAGAGAAGAAGAAGGAGGAGGAGGGGCAGAGTAGAAGGAGAAGGAGAAGCAGCAGAAGCACTGAGGCAACAGCGATAATAATGACGGCGAAAACAATTGCAACAACGGTAAACAAGGATTCGCTCGACACTTGAAAGCGAAGCGTCAGAGGGGGGGAGAAGCATGAAGGTGCTGTTACAGGCAGGGAGGGAGATGGAGTGTGTGTGTGTGTGTGTGTGTACTGCACGCAGAGTTCACTGTAGCCTGCACGCAATTTCGCGCGCGCAACGGCGCAGGGCGAAAATGGGAGGCTGTGCGCATTGTTGTTGTGCAATAAGCATTAATAGGGTGCTTGCTAGCAGGGTGCTGCTTGCAGGGTATTCCTCCTGCTCCTCGGGCTTCTCCCTATTCATTGCGAAAGTTGTTTTTGTTTATCTGTCAACATGCAACGGCGGCTGCACAAACAACTCGCCACCAGGCAGAGTTACCATGGGACATATAGACGACGGTTTACATAGGACCCATTTCTGTATGCACGGTACCTCTGGTACCGTTGCAGTAGGAGGGGGGTTTAATTGGATTCCGCAGACGACAGCAGTGCCAGGCATGGCATGTGCCTGGGAGATGTTAATGTTGCAATTGTTGTTGCAGCAGGAAAAACTAAGCGAGAAGCCCAGGTTGAATTTAATACCCTATAAAAATTAAGTGTATCATACTATATACCATATTCTTGTTCCAATTAAGTTGAAGATTAACTATCTTGATATTAAGATCAACATATTTTCAAACGATTTTTACTGTATTTATTTCTTTCTTTATATAAGCTTCAAGCAGCATCACTTTAAGTGTGATGTTTGCCCACTGTGCCGCGTCATATGTCTGTCAGCTTCCTATACTGTACTATCCCTATCCCAATTCTCTTTCATCTGCTTCGCTGCCTTTGCCTGTACTCATCATTCCATCCCCGTGTGTTCTTCATATCATTTGCCACTTCCAACCTATGCTGGTTTCGCTTTAACGTTGTTTCTTTCGTGTTTCTTTCCTTGCCGATGACGATAATCGTAACGATGATGATGATTATGATGATCGGAGATGATGAGGAAATTGGGGTAGGAGAATGATGAGAATGAAGGCAACGTCAGCAGCGCGTGTGAGAAATCATCTTTTTAATTTTCACATTCAAAAGTTGCTTTTGTTGTGCATATTTTGCTTTTTTCCTACACGCCATAGAACTGGAGTGAGAGAATGAAAGGAAAAGACAGAGAGAGAGAGGGAGGGGGGGAGAGTGGGAGGCGTAAGGCCAGCACAGCTGGTCAAAATTGAAGCCGCTTTGTACACCCTGCGACGGGGCAGGGGAGTAGGCAAGCTCATGAGTTTTGTTTTTGTGCGGTTTATTACACGCAAATAAATTAATTTTATGTTTGTTTCCATTTCCAGAAGCACCCCTCGCCATAAACATTCGAACAACAGCTCCACCCACTCCGCCCCTCTCTCTCTTCTCACACGAAGCACGGTCACATTTGTTTCCATTTCTGTTGTCGTATTTTTACTGTGCAATTTTGCCCACACTCTTCCCCTAGTCCATTGTGCGCGGTGCAGAGAGAGAAATACATGCTGTAGTTTATTAATAAATATTAATAACATAATAAATGTAAATTATATATTTTATTTTGCAAATTCCATTCGACCGTTGCTTGCGCTACTTGTTGATTAATCGATAGGTAATTAGTTCTTTCTACATTCATGTGTGTTTCAATTTATCGATAGCTTGCAAGTGTGTCCCTATTTATTTATTTAAATACTCATTATTTGAATAAAATATATTGTATTTTGCACATCGCACTCGACTATTGCTTGTGTTACTTGTTGATTAATCGATATATCGATAGATAATTAGTTCAGTCTGCACAATGTTTATTTTCATTTATCGATAGCGTGTATCTCCTATTTATTTATGAAAATACTGCTTATTCTAATTTAATTTCACACTTAATTTTGTTTATGTCTGTTTATATCTGCCTCTAGAAGCTTTATTTCACACCGTTTTTTTCAGTGTACTCTCTCTTGTCCCTTTCTCCCTCCCCTTCCTAAAGCACTCGTTTGCACTCGCCAGCGTTGGCTTCTTGTGTTGTTTCTGTTTGATTGTCCGCAGCTCTTTATTAATTTGATCATTTTATGATTGTTGTTGCCTTTTGTTGTTGCTGTTGTTGTAATTAACCTTTTGTCTTTGCTCATTTGTTCGCTTTGCTCTATTTGCCTGTCCAGTGGCACTTTCTCTCTGCTACCCCATGCCGACCACTCTCTTCCCACCCCATCTCTCCCTCTCCCTCTATCTGTCGCTGCCAGGCAAAAGGTCGCAACGAGGGTTCCATTGTAGCCTTGTTTAGGCCCAACTGGAAATCGTACCCTTGCTCTCTTACCTCACCTTTTCGTTGTAGTTGTTGACTTCTATTTATGTGTAGAGTGGAGAAGAGGAAGAGGATTGGGAGGAGGAGGAGGAGGCGGAGGACTGTGAACAGTTTTTAGTGGGCAATTATGCCATTGACATTTGATGAGGGCCTTTCCCTTACCTTGATGCCACAACAGGTACCTGCTGTGCACACCATATCATATCACATCACAACCTTAGTCACCTTCGCATCATTATCACAGACCATTGGAGATCCCAAGAAGAGGAAAAAAAAGATACATAGAAAATTCGAGAATAAACATGCAGGTAGTACACGTATTTCTTTCTTGGGGTCCCAAGAAGGTCGTACCAAAAGGAAACTAGGGATGTGCACAACGAATTTAATATAATATTGTATGTAAGGTACCTTTATTTTATAGTATTACACATATACCTAAAGTTATTTTTATTAAAGTTTGATTGGGGTTTGAGTTCCTTCAGTTGGTTGCCTTAGTTCCAATTGGACGGATTAATATGGTAACCGACTTTAAAGTATCCGGATATTTCCAGTAGATCGAACTGTGCTCTGTTGTCTTCTGCTGACTATACGGTCCATTCAGATAGCTAAATATGGGAAAGATCATTAGTCTAGATCTACTAGTGTAGTAAATCGGAAACTTACGTTCCGGTACAGTCGTGGAACCACCAGCCACCTTGTCGTGTAGCTGCGCAGGCATCGTTGATCCGATCGGTTGTGGAGAACTTTGAATATATCAAGGGAGTAAGCTGATCCTCAGTCACGTTGCCAGAGAAGCTGCCCAGACTAAGTAGTTTATAGTGATCCTGCTCGCTGGCAATGGCGAACTGATCGTAGCGGGCAAACTCGATGATACCTTCAAAGTTTTCCATATGGACGTAGAGCTCATGACGCTGATCCATGGTTAGACGATGAATCTTTTGGAGGCCCAAGAAGAAATCACCATGTGGAGAGCCGAAACCTTCGCTGTACGTTGTCCAGTTCCTGTCGAAAGTCTCGGAGCCATTGATGCGTCGTTGTATTACGATCCAGCCAGGACCCGCTGTCGCATTATCGCACAGTACATCGAAGGCTGCCAGACCGGGTACCTTAATCTTGAGTACTCCCGTAGTATTTGCCTGGGAGATACAACTGTTGGGCAGCTTCGCGTCATTTTCATCCTCTACAATCGTTGTGGGAACCTTCTTGGATTGTTCTGCCAGTTGAGCTTCTAGTTCTTTAATCTTTTCTACCTTGACAGAGAGTTCTTTTAGAGATTCCTTCTCGGCGGCTTGGGATTTATTTGTGAGCGCATCATAATCGGTTTTTTGCTTTTCTATCGATAGTTTTAGCTCGGAAACTTGTTGCTTCAGTTCAGTTATTATGTCGGCATTATCTTTCTCAGACTTTGTGGCATTCGCTTTGCAGATATCCAGGAGTTCGATCTTCTGAGCACCCTCCTGAAGCAGTACTTGCAGTTGGGTAACATTCTTTTGAAGTTCCTCGATTTGTTGATCCTTTTCGTTCAATTTATCGGTATCGCATTGTGCGATTTCAGTCGAATTTGCGCTTGGCTCCTCGGCCAGTGTTGCCCTACCGAGCGACAGGATTGTGCATACTAGAAGAGCCCACTTGAATTCCATATCGACACTGAGCTTATTCGTTTCGTATTGTGATCTAACCTACTTTCAGCTGCCTTATATAGTCGGACCCAAGCCCAAGACTGACATTGATAATAATGTGCGTTGATTGTGTCTGCAATTTAGGTCTATTCAGGTCTTATCTCATTGCTTTGAGAATTTAGGAAATGTGTATTATTAGAATGTCCCCCAAAAACTTTCCCAATCTTATGTCGCAATGTCACGTTGTCTCCATGGGGTTATTCAGACTAGATCACAATGAAATTATATGAAATTCCACTGCATAGATGATTCACTCAACTGACTATAATGGGAGGGCCTTAAATGAAAGCTTTATCACTTCCTAAACGTAATTGTAGTCTGAGTTTTTCTTTTCATTGAAGTAATACAGTAATTTCTAAACGCATTTTAATTCTTATTGAAATTCGTATTAAGATTTTCTTCACAGGCGTCAATTGAGCATTAAAAACATGAAGATGTAAGAAAAAAAAAATAAATAAAACCGAACTGAAACGGAAAAGTGAGGAAGCTGCGAGAAACTCATTAAAATTTTACGAACTTTGGGCACAGTTTTTCATATTTTATGACTTTTCCGCGGGAGCAGAAGAAGCAGCAGCAGCAGCGTCTTTTCGAGCACGACTTTCAAAAGGACCTTCAAAAGGAAATTCTGAATTTCGATCACGTTACGTTTTTTAATTGTTCCCCTGCGGCATGGCTCATTTAGGAGGCGGCACCCTGCTCCTACTCCTACATCCATTTCGGAGCACCCTCATTCTGATACCGATTCCCATTCTCCCCTTGCTCCCGTCTCCAATCTTTTGCTACCCCAATTGTAATTGAGACCATCGCGAATGCGTTGCAGGAATTCGTATTTAAAACAGGCCGAAAATTACTGAAAACTTTTATTGACTTTTTTTTTCGGACAGATATTTCTTTTTTATTCCTCCCCCTTCTATATAAAGAAGTTTTACGAGGACACCCAACACGCTTGTCAGCGATTCGGAAATTAGCTTCGGGCAATTGAAATGCTGTAAAAATATAAAAATAACACACCCTCGGTACCCCCAACAGCCCCTGCCTCCCCCTTATAGGGTCTTTGGCCTCCGGTTAGTCCTTGAAGCTCGCTTAGGATGCAATTATTCTTATGCGAATTGCCTATTAACTGACAAACAGTCCCATTTCAGCCAGATGAGTCACTTTTAACGCTGACATAAGCTTATTAGCGATACATGGCCTGTAAAAACAACGATTTACGACCACACTGCGAGAAACCAGGCAGCTATTAGTACGTACTTTTTATATAGTGATATTATTTTTACTTTTATCTTTCTTAATTCGATAATGTGTTATGATAATATTTAAATAATCTGATAATTAGCATATAAAATTAAGCAAAGCCTTACAAAGTTTTCTCTCAGTGCACTATTATGTTTTGTATTACCATACAAATTAACATTTGCCATTTTAACGATTGCAAATCTGTTTCTAGCCCACAGCTTTGGTATTTTTTGCAATTATTTTCAATTAGTTGAGTGAAATTGTCGCGTTTATAGGGGTGTGCTCTCTCTATAAGGAGGTTTTGAGTTGTATGAATAAGTTTTATGCAATATGTAGAGCTAATACTAATGAATATATACATTTATATCTTTATCTATTATAATAACATAACATTTTCCTGTTTTCTAGAGTTTCTTATTCTTGAGTAATATTAAGAAATTTCCTAAACTATAACAAGTAGTCAATATTTTTTTTGACCTGTACGTACTTGAAACTGTTGCTAATGGATAACTAAAATTTCATGGGGGTGACAATTCTTGTGCTCTCTCCATAAGGAAATATTGGGTTGTATGGTTACGTTTTCTGAATGATGGAGTACAAGCAGAATACAATATTTAATAAATATAATCGTTTAACCCTTTATATATTGATTTAATACGACAGTTTCATGTTTTTTTTACATTCCTTTAGTTATATAAAGATAATTCCTAATCTAAAACAAGTAGCCAATATGTTTTTTAGCTCTGCACATGATTTAAACACTTACTTATGGATACCCAAAATTTCATGGGGCTGTCAACTCTTAAACTGACTGAAATTCAAGAAATACTTTCGCGTCCTCCCCTTCCAATTTGCCAAAAAGCTGAGCTCTGCTTGGCAAAAGCATAAATATCTATGCCCGAAAATGCTCTAATTATCTGTGCAAGTGGCAGCAGCTGTTCTGCGGTGAAAGAGGACCCCGGCATGAGGTCGGGTAGGGGTTATGAAAATTATGCCTTATGCACGTGACCCGACTCTCCCCCTCTCTCTCGCTCTCTCCTCGCTCAATTCACGTGCGAATTTATTAGATTTTCAT
Organism: Zaprionus tsacasi; assembly: GCA_018904105.1. NCBI lineage: Eukaryota > Metazoa > Arthropoda > Insecta > Diptera > Drosophilidae > Zaprionus > Zaprionus tsacasi. The sequence continues at coordinate 53,232 of JAEIFR010000027.1, read as the reverse complement.
CGGAATAAACAATGCGTCCAAAGGCAATTAAATGCTTAATTTATTAATAAACAGAAGCTTGGTAACCAGCGCGTTGGCAGCAGCAGCAGCTGTTAGAAAGGGAGAGCGACAGAGAGTGAAAGAGAGAGAGAGAGAGAGAAGAAGCTCCTTATAGTTGCGCAACAAATTCGATTTTCATCGCAGACACAGAATTTTCGTCAATTTTCGCACACAGCACAAATGAGTTTCCCCCCCTTTGTGTGTGTGTGTGTGCGAAATATACGCTACGTGCGAAGGCGTCAGATTTGGCAACGGGGAGGGGGAGGGGCTGAAATGTGAGGCGAGTCCTCTGGGAAAATTAACACTCTTTGATTAGCCAGCGACGTCTGCTCGGGCTGCTCGGCCTGCGCCTTGTTATGTACACGCCCTAATGGCAGTCAATCAATGGACACTTGAGCCGGGGCGTCAAGTCCACCACGCACGCGGATGTCCTTTGGCAGTGCCACGCCTACGCCACCACCTCGCCCCCGACACGCCCCCGCCCCCTGTTACTGCCACTGCCAGGCAGCAGAAAAGTTACGCAATTTTTGCTTATTATTTTCATAATCAATATTCAATTTGGGCGAAAACACTTGGCAGGATACGCGGGCACAGTGGGGCGAGGGCGGTGAAAATTCTTTGTATACAGTGGAATGTGCAGGGAGTTGAAATATGAGTATATAATAATAAATAAATAATATAATAAAATTTGTCCAGATTTATGTAATATAAATTTTAATTTATTATTTTTTATTTATTTTTATATTTTTAATTTTTTTTTTTAGTTTATTTATAATATTTTTATTATTTTGGAAATTTGTGTTTATTTTCTTTTTTTCTAACACAAGCATTATTAGTTTTAATTAATTATTACTTTAGAGCTTCGCTTTTTGAGCGTTTTGTAACCACTGTGCAACCGTGTTCAAATTTCCCTAGTGGCAGCACCGACAACGACTGCTTGTGGCAGCATCGGACTTATAATTAAACATGGAAAACGTGGAAAATGTGGCAAACGTGAGCCCAAACAACAACAAGAAGGAGTAGAGAGAGAGACGAAGGAGGTGGCATGACATGGTACAGAGGGAGGGGGAGCGGGAACGAGAAATGTTCAAAACAATCAAGAGAGAAAAGTTAACATAGACAGCTCGAAGCTGTATACCCTGACAGCTTGCTAAGTACTAACTGCTTATTCCAGGGCTTATTAAATATATATAATAATATATAGATATACTTTATAATAATTTAAATGCTTTAAGAGCACTTATTGTGTGCGAAATAAAAGAAATACTGATTTTCTCGATGTTCTACCTCTCTGATTTCAATGAAATTTTAACAGCGTACTAAAAGTAAAATAAAATTAAGTTGTGCTAAGTTTGGTAGCCATGTCTCTTAAAATAAGGAAAGTATAAACTACTAAACTAATATCTTCTAACCTTAAACTAAGCTTAAGTTACTAGCTTTAGTCAATGAACTAATATACCCCGTCTGTAAGTGTATAAAAAGTTGTTTTGCATTCGATTATTCCACTCTGACAGAGCCAACAAAACATTGACGACAGGCATCATATTTCAGAGAGGAATCTCTCTCCCTCTCTCTCACACCTTCCCCTGTGCCTTTCCGCATCATCTATGGCATCGCCATAGCGAGTGATCATTTCATTAGCTGCATTTCCCAGCTTCAGGCATATTTTAGCAAATTTACGTAATATTTTGCTCATTTACACTTCGTTGCCTAGTCAAGTACGTTGGGGATGGGACTGGGACGGGGCGTGTCCTCTGACCGTACTGTGAAAGCATAATTGAACTACGTAAGTAGAGCTGGCGAAGTAGGAAAACCGCTCCCAGCGGAGCATTTGCCTGAGCCTCTGATTGCCTGCGAGCCTTACTCTCTCCCTCTCTCTTTCTTTGTAGTACCCTCTTGGTAGTGTTAGTTGACCAGTTAGTCGACTCTATCGATACGGATGCAGGCATAAGAATGCACGCACTGGACTGGACCCTTTCATTAGCATTAATAAACCGTTTCTATGCAATTCCATATGCATAACTGAGGCACACTCACTACAGCTCAAGCTCTACCTAAACGAGACTGGGATTGGGATTGGGACTGGGATGGGGTCTGTAGCTGAGCTGGTCATAAAAACCTTTGAATTTTTATGAACCCAACTCCAGCTGAGCCGATGAGCAAATCTCTGCTTCAAATTGAGTTAGCCAATTGCTAGCAAATGCGACTAGTAAATACCCTGTAAATTATTCTACCTCAATTTGTCAAACAGTTTCTAGGGGGGACAAGTTAACAAATCATACAACTGTTAACAGCATCCATCTTGGAGGGGGGGGGTAAACAAAACGAAATGAGACGAAAACAATCTCTTAAATCTTCCAGTCTTGGGGTCTTCCAGAGTTGGATCCCTCCGTGTTTGTCTTCGATAAATTTTGGGGCTAAACTCAACACCCTCAGACACACAGAAAGTGTAATTAATATTTCCGAGTGTAGCATTTATCAAAAACAAAAACTAACCAAAACATTTTTCGAAAGTTGAAGACCGAAAACAATTAATGGCACACTCCGACTCTGGGCTACCCTGCTCCCTCTCCTCCTCCTCCGATTCCCAACTTGAAGTTAAACAACTCGCTTTGGCTTTGTAAGTCCAATAATGTTGAGGGCCAGTTAATAGACAAAAGACAGACACAGTAGCCACATGAATATGTGGACGGGCCCCCTCCCTAACTCCTCCCTCTCTTCCCACTCCTTAGACTGTCCAAGTCTAACCCAATCTACGACTTGGAGTGTATCTACGGCTTATGTAAAGCCACGCAGAGGGCTGCAACTGATAGTTAGTTGGTCTACAGAGTGGGGGAAGATGTTGATGTATACAAGGGAGAGGAAGAGGGAGAGACAGAGAGAGAGAGGGAGGTGTGAACGATGGCGACGGTCTGTCGAACCCGTTGAAGCCAACTGTGATTAGTGTGGCAATCATAAATTGACCCAAAAGCGGTTTGGGGGCGATTTCGGTTGTTGTTGTTGTCTATTAAGTCGCCCTACCCCATGATTTATGAGCACAAGAAACATATTCAAGTTTCAGTTCCAATAAGTGTTGTTCATCCATAGAACTAGTTCAACGTTCAGAGGTTGGAACTCTTCTCGCAGGCGTAGGTTATTTATGCATTTATTTTTCTCTGCAAAGTAACTAGTTCGCGAAAAACTTTTAGCCTATTCGATAGTAAACCAGTAGGAACCATTAGGAATCAGTAGAAACCCAAAGGAACCAGTAGGAATCAGTAGAAATCATTGAGAATCTGTAGTAATCGGTGGGAACCAGTAGGAACCAGAAGGAACCAGTAGGAACCAGTAGGAACTAGGAGAAGCCAGTAGGAAACAGTAGGAACCAGAAGGAACCAGTAGGAATCAGTTGGAATCAGTAGGTTTCAATAGGAATCAGTTGGAACCAATAGGAACGAGAAGGAGTCAGCAGGAATCAGGAGGAATCAGTAGGAATTAGTAGGAATCAGTAGGAATTAGTAGGAACCAGTAAGAACTAGTAGGAATCAATAGGAACTAGCAGGAACCAGTAGGAACCAGTTTTTTGTTCAAATTAGATGTAGAATCAGCATAGAAGAGTTTTCTCTGCCAGATGAGTTCACAAAAAGGTTCACAAACTGAGCTGAACAACTAATTCACTATATTTCTATTCAAATGAGCTAGTTCATTGAAAGTATCAACCTTAGAGACAGGGTAGCTGGAACTAGAACTTATTATAAGCAAGAACCCTCAAAGAACTTAAAATATTCAAGAGTTCTGGAATACTTTACCGCATTAGAACTAGTAGTTCACAGAAACCAATTACTAGTTCCACTCTCTCTTAACTGGAGAACTAGTACAATATATGTACATATATGTAAGTCGCTGTTCCAGGGAACTTGTTCACAGCTCGCCTGTAACTAGTTCGTTCCATTTGAAAGTGTCTACAAACCAATAGACCCCACTTAGACTCCAAAACTACAGCGCAAACAATCAAATACAAAACTAAACAAAGGTTGGGTTGAAAAAAGAAAGGAGGAATGGTGGGGGAAGGGGTGTGGATAGGGGATAGGGGGAAAGGGGAAGGGACAGTCACAGAGGGAGAGGCAAAAAAGAAAGACAACAAATCAGTTTTATTATTGTCAGTTGGTCATTTGTCTACCTCTGTGTCTGCTTTATATTCCATTCAGTCAGTCCTCATGCCATCTCTCTCTTCCTCTCCCTCCCTCTCTCTCTCTTACCCACTGTGCTAATGTGCGACTGTATATGCATGTGTGTGTGTGAGTGTGAGTGTGTGGTACGTGGTATTCATATATCTTTAATGGCATATTCATCAGTCACTCGTGATAAAATCGCTGTGCACTGAGAGTGAGACAGATAGAGATAAAGAAGGAGACAGAGAGAGAGAGAGACAGAGAGAGGGAGACACACACTCGGGCAAGGCGCAGTCATTTAGTTAAGTGGCAGTTGATTGGAACCAGTCGCAGTCATCATTATAATCATCGTAATCGCAATCATCATCGTCGTCGCCATCATTATTGTCGTCGCGTTGTTTGCTTCATTTTCTTCTTCTTCTAGTCCAACAAACAGATGTAGATGTACTAGGTCTCTAAGGTTGCCACTCTCTATATATGGTACCCCTCTCTACTGCTCGAGTTATCCTCATCTCTCCCTCTCTCTCTGCCTGTCTTTAATGAGTTACAGATATTACACTTTTATAGCCCCCAGACACGGTTATCCACTCTCCATTCTAATCGTCTCTTGCTGTCTACTGTCTACTCCTCCTGTCCTCCTCCCTCTCTTCTCTTCGCACTCCTTCTTCTTTCCGTCTTTCTTTTCAAGCTACTGTTTGGTTAATGATGACTTGTGCGTTCTCTTTTCTCTGTTATTTTCCAATATTCTCGTCTTTGTTTGCCATCGATTTTGTGGCTACCGTTTTTACCCCCCTCCTCCTCTCTCTCTCTTGTCTCCTTCTCCCCCACTCTTTCGCTTGCCTTTCGCTGGTTCCTCTAGGTAACTTAATTGCTGGCACACTGCCTGAGCCAGTTCCAGCGACAGAAGATCGACTCCAGTGTCTCCCCCCTTCTCCCGCTCCTCTCAATCAATCAACGCTTTGAGTAGTTCAATGGAGCCGGTTCCAAGTTGGTTCATTTGAAGTGTTCAGCTCTCTGCTTCAATTATAATCTTGTCTTATCTTGTTATGTCTTGTCAGCCCGACGATCAATTCGATATGTACGCTTGTCTTCCATCTCGATTCGATATAGGAATCGTGATTACAGCGAAAGATCTAGAGAGAGAGAGAGAGAGAGAGAGAGAGAGGGAGAGGGGGATGAACCGTCTAAAGGTTCCTTTTGTCCTTTGACAGCTGTCAATGGGATCGCTGCCAAAGGGTTCCATGGAACGCGGCTGTCATAGACCATAAATCAAGTCTGATTAGTTCATTCTTCTGGCCGAGGCGAGGAGAGGCGAGGCGACGTGTCGACAAGTCCAAAGGGCGCGTTGCAAAAGTTAATAATATGCCGCAGGGTTGCAGCACAACTGGAACCAGTTCTCGCACATGTGTGAACTGTACCCTAAGACAGCAGGAGGAGGGAGCAGCAAGAAGGAGGAGCAAGGGGCAAGAAGAAAGCCGGACAAAGGCCGAGGAAGGCAGTGCGCATATTAAAACCGGAAATAGTTGAACCAAGTGCCTGGCAACCGACTGACGCACTGACACACATTTTGGCCAACAAAGGAATCGCTGCAGAAGGAAGAAGCAGGGGCAGGGGGCAAGGGAAACAACAACAAAGAGTGTAAGAAACAACAGAGAGAGAGAGGCGAGAAAAAAACGAATCAAGGCGAATAAAAAGCTCAAATAAAATGCTTTGTCCAGGGCCTAACTAACCACCCTTAATGGCAGAAGGACATGCAGGACTGGCAGGACGTGCCCGGAGCGCTGCGTTGACGTTGACGGCTGCTGCACACACACACACTCGCACACCCGTACACCCGTACACACACACATACACAAAGGAGACCTCATAAAATAGAGATCATAATAATGCGACAACTCGAAACCAAGGATACACGCCAGGATACCTGCCAGCAAAGCTCTCTCTCTCTTTTTCTCTCTCTTTCTCTCACTCTACCTCGTTCTCTCAGTCTCTCTCTCTCTCTCTCTGCCACTTTTGCTGTCTCTACAGCTCAGATTGCATCATAAATTCTAAGGATATGAACCCAAAAGCAAGCCAAAGCGGTACAACGACAAAAAGAGAATAAACAAGAGCGCAAAGCGATGCTCGACAAGCCGAAGCGTAGATACCCTTTAAAGAGTTTTTATCAAGGGTCTCTAATGTTTGTAAATACTATATAATTATTATATTATATTATAACACAGGCATGAACAAACTTCAGGTGTCTTGCCCAGGGCTATAAGAGTTCTATTTGATGGATAAACGAAAATATTTTTAGAAATTCGCAATTTTCAACTGATTTTCCAGATGGCATTCCTAGCATATAAATAGATAGATAAAATAGATAAAATGTCAGATTTTTATAGTTCTCTATGAAAGCGTTTAAAATGATATTTTCAAAAAAAACAACTACATGTTTTACCAATCTTTGATTGGGTACTCATTATATTAACTTTTAATAGTGCGCAAAATTTAAGAAAATTTGAAAAACTTGAAGCTTAGCTTCTAAAAAGAAGATATGGTGAGTTTCATTAAAATCGATCAACCGCTATACGAAATATCCAATTCGTTAAGGGAACACCTTCGATTCGCCTATTGAAGTTGCTCAAAAATATTTTAATGAACTCGAAGAGGCTCCCCCTCAGTGCATTGCAAACTGCTGCTCAAAACGCATATACCCTATGCAGGGTATAATAATAAAAATTAACTTATTTGCATATTTCAGTGAGCGGGCGAAAGGATACGCCGCTGGACACACACACACACTCACATACACACACACACACACACTCGCACACACACAGTGACTGGGACATGGACATTCATGTAGCTGAAATTAAATAAAAACCAAACGCGCTCACGCCAGTCAAGCCCAGAGCCAGCGCCGGAGCCAGAGCAGGAGCCATGCCTGGCCAGGATGTGCGCAAGGATGTGCGTGCAGTGGCGGCTTAACCAAGCGGATGAACATTGCGAAATCCTCGCACGCAATTTTGTTCGCCCTTTTTTTTTGCGCGCGCTGCAAAGTAAGTGGAGAGAACCCTTTGCGGTTAGGCCAGCACGAACAGAGGAGTGCGCTACAGTTGAATATATTGCACAGTGGCATAAGGAATAAAATATTTTGAATTATTTAAAATTATTATGGACAATATTATATACAATATTGTAACTTAACTCAAATTGTCGTTTTTTGTTTGTGAAAGTGTGGTATTTCTTATAGAAAGTCATATTATATGTTATTCAATAATTTTGCAAAAATGCGATAATTTGTATAGCCAATGGACGAGTAGTTCTAAAAAACTATTTAAATATTTTTTTAAACAAACAATAATTTGTCATTATATAGTCATTATTATCATGAAGTTAAAGATTTTGTTCAATTATTGTTTCATTCAATATTATTATATTTAATTTAATATTTAATAATATATTTTATATAAAAATAATTAAAATAAAAAACAAAACAATAAATAAATAAAAAATATTATAAAAATCTTAAAAATATATGTCTTAATATTAATAATTATAATAATAATATAAAATATGTATCAAAAATAACTGTTATTTGATTAGTTTTAATTTCTTGTAATTCCATTCAAATAAAATCACTATATAAAGTATCAATTTAGTTATTCGCTGTTATGTACATATATGCTCTATCCGCGTAGGGTACCCTATGTCCTGTGAGCGAGCGAGCAAGGGAGCGAGAGAGAGAGGGAGAAGGCACTACAGAAAAAATCGTCAGTGTGGTGGCGTGATTGACGTGATGGACGTGTATGGACACATGCAGCGTTATATTTAGCATACAAACCCAAAGCACACACACACACACACCCATGCCTATATACATATGTAATGTATGTAAATGGCCGTGTGTGTGTGTGAGTGTGTGTGCGTTGACGAGTCCTTGCGCTTTTAATCATAAATAACAAAGGACACATGGCGCGTAGATGCTACTCGCAAAGCATTTAGCTCGAGGGTCGCTCTCTCTCCCTCTCTCTCTCTCTCTATCGGTGTATGTGTGCCTGTTGATAATACTCCAACCAACTAGTGACCAGCCCCTTTTCTCTCCACCCCTGCCCCTTCCCCCTGCGCTGTTGCCATGCGCTTTTCATTTCCGCCTCATGGACGCCAAACATGCCACTCGCTGCGATTCATAGGCTGACCTGGCCCCAGGACATGGGCGTATAAACGCAGAGGGGGTGTGGAATACAGTGGGGGGTCAGTCTAAACAACTGCGCAGTTGTTGCCTTCCCCCGACTTGCTGTGTGTATGTGTGTGTGCGGAATTTTTGATATTAATAGCTTTGGACAGTTTTATAAACGCCTTTCGGGGTTAACATGTTCAAGTGGTATTCATATTTTCCACTGACCGACCTGTCACTTTCGTGTGTGTCAGTCTGTCTCCACTGTGCACAGTGGGCCGCAGTGCGTTTGTGTTGGAGAGCTGCAACTGCCAAAGAGAAAACGGGCAAAGGCGACTCCCAAACTGAAGGGAAAATAGATATGGAGACACTAGCTTCAACAAGGCGCACAGTGGGCCGGTTGCTGTAGGTAAATGCACAAAGACTTTAAGTATGAAAGCACTTAAGGAAATAGTGTGACCCCAAGTTAAAAAGAGCGGGGAAAAAATAGATATGCACACACTGGCTACAGCAACACGTACAGTGGGAGAAAACGCGCAAAAACTTTAAGTTTAGAAGCACTTGGCTATATAGTGTGACCCCCAACCTGGAGAGAGTGGAAGAAAAAATAGATATGGACATACTGGCTACAGCAACACGCATAGTTGGCCGCAGTGCGGTTGCCGAGATAAAATGCGCAATGGCTTTAAATGTGGTAGCACTTTGCGAGATAGTGTGACCCCAAGTTAGAGAGAGGGGAAGAAAAAATAGATATGCACACACTGGCTACAGCAACATGCACAGTGGGTCGCTTGCTGAAAGAATCGCTTGCTGAAAGAATATCGCAAATTTTTAAAGTATGGAAGCACTTGAAGTAATAGTGTGACCCCAAAGGACAGAGCGGGGCAAAAAAAAATAGATATGGACACACTGGCCGCCGTATGCTGCCACTCAAGCTGCCCTAACTGTACCCGGTGCTTGATTGAATTACGACTTGGCTCGGGGTAGGGGCAGACGCAGAAGGAGGGTAAGGAAGGAGGAACGGGGATTACAATGGCAACAAACCAATGTTGATACAGGCGATAAAATCGAATGCTGCGTTACGGTAGTCCCCGGTAGTGCCAAGGACATCGTCTTAGGGGTGGCTTGGCTTGGCTTGGCTTGGCTTGGCTCGAGCGAAGAGGGTTGCAATATACCGTAGTATGCCCGGAGACAGCGCAGTTTCCCGAATTGCGTCTCAGACGGTGTGTTACTCTGGCTTTTCCTTGCCTTTCCTCTTGTTTTTCTGGGAAAAGTGCAAGCTTTGCGTAGTACGGTAACGGTACAGTGGTTTCGGAGCAACCACCCCACAGCAGCAGGGTTGCCCCCATCTCGAGCTGCGCAGCATAAATTACGCATTTCCCATTTTTATGTTTTGTGCTGCGACGCAGTTTCGCGGCTCTGTCGCAGTTGCTGCCTATGATTTATGTGCTGCGATGACACACAGCACAGGCTGCAGTCCTTGCCAGCTCCAGCTCCAGGGTTTCCCCCTCCCCAAGGGTAGTACCCCCGCTGCAGTAAGAATTACACGCAAATTGCACGCAACACGCGACTTCGCATGGAAATGACGGCGAAAATGCCACTCATGCATGCGCGATAGTTCCTGTCAGCGAGGGAGCCCCGCTCGGTACAGTCGAGGCCTCCTTGGGTACCCTACCCGGCTGTAGGACCTCCTTAGCTGCCCCTCTCTCTCTCTCTCTCTCTTCCTCGCTACCAGCATTAAGTCATGCGTCATCCGTGACGGGCGACACATGCGTGTGTGTGGCTGCGGGCTCTACTCTCCTCTTCTCTCCTCTTTATCCCTTTCTGCTCCTCCTTATCCTTCTCCTCTCCCCACTTCCCGTTGCTTATCGTGCACACTCTGTGCATACCATAAATACCCTGCTAAATGCTAATCCTTCACGATCCTTGCCAGGATCTCTCGCTCTCTCCAGTTTCATGAGTCAGACTCATGTTGCGGTTGCGGTCAATTTCCCGTACCAGTTCCAGTTCTGGTTCCAGTTCCAGTCACCAGTTTTATAGATTACTCTAAGGTATGCCTAGCAAAATAAACGTATCTCTCGCAGAGATCTAAAGAGCGACAATGTTTCGTGTTCTTGTTGCCAGATCCTTAACTCTTTGTGGTTTTTGTTAAGTTCCTAAGTATTTGCATAATTTATGTAGTTTTTAAAGAAAGTTTTGAAGATATGTTCAGTTACCTTACCATTCCATTTACAACTTTAATCTTAAATTGTTTTCAATTCATCTTCGATAAGAGCAGTTTGAATTTTCAACCATTTTCCAAATGACGTTTACAGCTGGTGGTCCGACAGTTTCCCCACTGTTTTTGACATTTTTATAGCATGAAAAATATGAGGCACAAAAAAAACCAGTTAAAAAAGCAACAGTTGAGCGGGCTGTATAGCTAGATACCCTGTACGACTCGTCTCTAAATATTTTTAAATTCTTATTGGGTTTGATTTACAATTTCAACAAAATTCCTTTGGCTCATTTTCGCTTTGTGGCGGCTGTGGGCGTGCCATGCAATATCTAAAAAGCGCTTACTTTGCGTCTGGCAAATATAAACCATTCTACCAAATTTGGTATCTCTAGCTCCGATAGTTACTGAGAACGATGCGTTCATACAGACCGACTGCCTTTTTCTAGGCTAGTATACCTTATATCAATCGTTGAAGGGTGTAAAAAAAAACAATTTAATAAACATGTATGGATGCATGTGCCACATGTGAGCATCTGTATGTATGTGTGTGTATGTGTGTGTTGGATGGGCAACCACAGTTCAATTTTTAATCACTTTTCATGAGCTTTTAATTACAAGCCCGTAGCTGCCCTCCGTTCCGTTCTTCCCTCCCCCCATCCCAACCATCTGAGGCAGTGGGATAAATATTAAACAAGTAGAGAAAGGAGTAACAGTCTGGCAGATTCGACTTGAAGATACCCGTCCTCAGAGTGCACAAAGCTGAATTTTACTCTAGAGAAGCGGTTCCTACAAACCTATATTATAATAATATTAAACAAAGGTAGCTAGAAGCAAAGATGTACTAAAATTAATTTATCTGGCAATAAATACCCTATAATCTTTATAAACTGAAAAGCGAGTCTTCTTAAACTGAAAAGTGAGTATTTCTCGAGAAAAATTAATTTCAAACGATTATTTCAACCTATATACATCCAGACTCATCCATAATGGGAAATTTTTATAAAAAATATGCAACTTGTGTATTCTTTAGGGTACTCTTAAGTACTATGTGATCTATAAAGGTAGCAAGGGGAATTAAAATGATATATCTAACTGAAAAACCTCATGGAAAGTTAAAGTTTTGTTATGGAATATGGGATATGGGATATAGGATACATACATATGTAGATACGTATTTATACATAGCATTTATTTGTATGTGTATGTGTGCGCGCATTCCCCACTCATTTCCGTAATAATAATGTGTGAAGGGATATTAATTATGAAACAAGCGAGAGCGGAGGCAGGAAGCGGCGGCAATAAAAACAGCAAGCGAACAGGCAACACCATGCGTGACCAACAACAACAACAACAACAACAGCAGCAACAACAACAACAACAACAGCAATAAATGGCAATACCCATTACAACATTACAACAACACAAACTGAGCAAGACGGAACAGGGTTCTATACAGGAGCAATCTTGTGTATATATTGTATTTTATGCGAGTGGCCACATGGCCCGTTCGGCTCGACCGGTAAGGAGGCACAGGGATACCCCCTGCCGGCGGAGTAACTCCCCATCCCCTCTGGGTGGAGCAACGGAAACAGAAGCAACATGTCGAACGGAAGTGTCGGCCATATTCAACACACGCACACACGCTCACATACATATGTAAGCCTAAATAGGCTCACGTCACAGGCTGTCTCACTCGCACGCACAGCTTCTCTCACACTCTCTCTTACACACTCTCTCTCTCTTTCTCTCCCTCTCTCTGTTGCACACACAGGACAAGAGTCATTAGGAGCCGGGCCAAGTAGATTTTTATGTAATGTCGCTTGGTTATTGCTTTTATACATTTATTTTATTTCATTTACCAGCCAGCACACACACACACACACACACTCCCACACACGCACACACACACACACACACACTCCCACACACGCACACACACACACACGACCACCTACATGCTGAAATTTCATATTTTTATACCCTTGCAGAGGGTATATTAATTTTAGCCAGAAGTTTGCAACGCACCTTAGGAGACATCTCCGACCCTATAAAGTATATATATTCTGAATCAGCATAAACAGAGGAGTCCAAAAATGGATGTCCGTCTGTCCGTCCGTCCGTCCGTCCGTCCGTCTGTTGCAACGCAAACTAGTCTCTCAGTTTTTGAGCTATCTTCATGAAACTTGGCATATAAGCTTCTTATTGCTGCGAGCTGTAAATAAGTCGGAACGAGCCAGATCGGACCGATATATCGTATAGCTGTCATAGAAACTATCGGCCGATTTTTGTTGTTTTTCAAGATATTGCAACAAGATTTGGCAAATCTTATTCTTATTACGTTCCTAATGTGCTGTCAAAATTGTATCAAAATCGGACCACTATAACATATAGCTGCCATAGGAACAATCGGCTGATAACAGGGTTTTTGTATGCAAACCTGTTTTGTTCTTGGAAATACAGCCCATTATCAATACTTTTTAATGTTATACAGTAACCCGCCCTTATTTTTTCCATTTAAATATCTCAGACGTTTATATTCTATAGCTGTTATAGGAACAATCAGTCAGTCCGTCTGTCTGTTGCAACGCAAATTAGTCCCCCAGTTATTGAGCTATCTTCATAAAAGTTGGCTCACAAGCTTCTTATTTCTGCCTTCATTAACTAAGTCGGAACGGGCCAGATCGGACTGATATATCGTACAGCTGTCATGGAGCCTATCGGCCGATTTTCGTTATATTTCAAGATATAGCTATCAGGCTTACCACATCCAAATCTAAGTATGTCCTTAATATTAAAGTTTCATCAAAATCGAAGTTTTATAACTTATAACGATCAACGATCGGCCTAAGGAAGGTACCTGTTGCAATTTTATGAAAATCTGAGTACTATTACATATAGCTGTGTACAACTGCAAGGGTATAAAACCTTCGGCAAGCCGAAGGTAGCCTTGCTTTCTTGTTATTGTGCTCTTTTGTATATTTTATAGGGTATCAAAGAGTTGCATGCATCGCAATGCGCCTTACTACAAGTCCCAAAAATAGAAAAAGTGTGGTTATAATGGCTTCAAAATTTAAAACTAAAAATTTTATAAAGCTTGCAGAATCTGACCATTTATAACTAAAGAATTTGCTGATTTTTGCCATGCTTTAAAAAGTCGAGGAATATCAGGATATAAATTGTACCAATGAAATTTTTATATAGCTTTGCTAATACGATAAAAATGAAAGTTAGACAATATATGGAAGACTATAAAAGATAATTCTTTAAAATAGTATAGTTTTTAAGGATAAGGATGATAATAAAATAAAGCTAAATTATGCTAGTAAATGGGGAAAAGTAATAATTTGCAGCTAAATATGTAAACAAAATAAATAGAAAATTTAAAATTTGTGAAATATGTTTTATAAACAGAAATTAATTTTTGAAATAGTAGAAGCTTAAATTAATATAATCTCTAAAAAAAAGATGATAAAAAGATAAAGTCAAGAAAGGCGAGTAAATGAGAAAATAAATCTACAACATAATAAATATAAAATAGTAAATTAGTGAAATATGTTTTATAAACAAAAATTCATTTTTGAAAATTGTAGTCTTAAATTATTGTAAATCTCTGTAAGAAATTAATATGATAATAAGATGAAGCGAAAATAACCTAGTAAATGAGAAAGGAAGAATCTTCAACAAAATATATATAAATAGAAAATTCGTGAAATATGTATAATAAACATAAATAAAATAGATAATGCTATGCTATAAAGTGCTATAAAAGAACTCGGAGTGCCATAAAAACAAGCTACAAATGGAATTGAAACAGAATTCGCTGTAATGTGATGGAATGCAGGAACTGAAACATTTTGGCAAGGTATTCGCAATTCGCGATTCGCATGCGGCAAATGGTTCATCAAGGCAGGCGTGCACAGAGGGGGCGGGGAGCAGCGGAGGCGTAACGCCTGTCAATGACAGCGCCGACGTACACGTCAACGTCAGCAGCAGCAGCAGCAACAGCAGCAGCAGCGTCAGCGTCAGCGTCGACTGGCGTCCATCAGAGTTGTATGCGTCAGTGTGTCTGTCCGTCCGTGTGTCTGTACGCCAACCATTTGGTTGAGCACGTTGCCGCTTCACGTGACACTGACGAGGATGCTGTGGATGCCAGGGATGCTGTGGATGCCAGGGATGATAGGGATACCAGGCTGGAGCCGGGTGGAGAGGGACGGGGCACGTTGCGGCTGCCTCCTGCGTGTAATTGCCGTTGTAATGTGGCTCGAACGCGAATATAATTGCTAAAATGTTGCCTGGCTGACAGACGTGCCAATGGCCAATGCCAATGCCCGCTGGCCATCGCTGCTCGACGTGTCCTGTGTCCTCTGTGCCGCCTGCCCATCCCTGCCCTCCTGCCAGCGCATCCTGCCGCATCGTCGCACACGGGCTACGACACTTTTCCATTTGAATTTAATTTTAATTTACGCCCAACGGCCGTTTTTGCCCCCGGAAATTGGCAACGGCAATGGCAATAGCGAGAGCTGGAGCTGGAGCAGTAGGGGAACAGAGGAGCAACCATGGAGGAACTCAGTCCGAGCCACAGTCGAATTGTGGAACTTGCTGCTCAGTCCGTGCTTCGTGCCATTGAGTTAATGAGAGAAACGCCGCCAGACATTTGTGCAACTGGCCAAATTGTATGAGCAAGTCTAATTGAAGCAGTCCCTCCCCTGCCCTGCCCTCTCCTGCCCTGCCCTACTCTTTCCAACCCATAAACCCACCCATCCCCCTAGCAATTACTCAATAAATTGAACCTGCAGAGCTTAAGTTTGCATGCCAAGCTGAAGTTGGGTAACCTGCTCAATGAGGCGGCTTTAAGAGAGCATTCCGAGTAGTTGGATGAGTAGAAAAATAATATTTGCTAACTTATTTTTTTAGTTTTCTATACTATACTGTACTCTACAATAACCTATACTACAGTTTAATTAAACTAATTGCAGTAGACTTTATTTAGCTTGGGAGAATAACGACCTATTTCAGGTTAACAGAGAAAAAAGATCAAAGAGAGAGCTTTAGGAGACTTTAGAGTAGATTGAATAGAATAAAGTATCTGGTACTTATCTGTACTCTACTATAACCTATACCATAGTTTTACTTTACTAATTTTAGTAGGCCTTATTTAGGTTAGGAGAAAAACGACCTATTTCGGGTTAGCAGTGACAAAAACGACCGAGGAGACAGCTTTAAGAGCATCCCGAGTGGATTGAATAAAGGAAATAAAATATTTGTTACGTATCTATTGTATATCTTATTATAGTATAACCTATACTATACTTTACCTGAAAAATATTGCGAAAAAACGACATATTTCTGTTTAACTGTGAAATAAAACGATCGAAGAGAAGACTTTAGGAGAATTGAATATATATATAATATTGAAATATAATTTATTGTATTTATCTATACTTTAGTCTACTCTATTATAGCCTGTACTACAGTTTAATTAAACTAATTGTAGTAGGCTCTGTTTAGTTAGATAAAAAAACGACCTATTTCAGGTTAATTGTGAAAAAAAACACCAAAGATGCGGATTTACGAGAGTTCCGTGTAACTGGAATAGATGAAAAACAATAATTGGTATTGATCTATACTATACTATAACTTATCTTACAAATCGAACTATTCCATTTCCACGGTGAAAGAAAACAACCTATTTCTGAATATTACTCTCGAAAATGTTATATATTAAGAGATTTAAGCGGCTTACAATGTTAATTTTCCACTCTTTAATTAGCCAACTGATATGATGAGCTGTAAAAACCCCTACGCTTTCCCAATTTAGGCCGATTGTCGTTTAGGCCAGGCCTAAAGTAGTTTTCCGCTGTCCCAAAGTCGTGCAGACAGATCATCAACTCATTAATCGTATTGATAATTAACAGTTAAATAAAACTAGAATATGCAGACAAGCTTGCTAACAGCACGACTAAAAAATACCCTGGGTTACAAGAGTTTCAAATATCTCTCAACTTGTATTGCTGTAAAAGATTCGGATCACTTAGAGAGACAGAGAGAGAGAGGGGAGAGGTCTGAAGTCTGTGGTAATGTTAATGTATGTAAAGATGATGAAAATTTGTTTTCAAATTTAGTAAAACTATTAACCACGCTATGTTAATTCCATTAGCATGTCTTTTCTACCCCCCCACCACCCTACCGAGCGCCCTTTGTCTTCTGTTCCTCTCCTTCTTGTTTTAGTGACCGGCTTTTATGCGTCTATATTTACATTTATCTCATTAATTGCGCTAATTAGTCGTCCACTTAGCGTATCTTTAGCGCACTTTTCGAGTGTCTGCTTCGTCTCCCCCTCTCTCTCTTTCTCTCTGTCTCTCATCCCCAGTCTGTCCTATGACGTCAACGTCTTTCATCGATCGAACGATGTCGCCAGATTAATAAATCAGTTTAACTGAAACTGGTTGACAGCTTTCAGGCAATTATATTCAAAACTTTGAAGCCAGACACATCAGTTCAATCTCTATACTAGTAGTACTTAAAAGACTTTCGAGACCCGGAAAGAAAAAGTAGAAATTTATCACAATTTTACGAAAAATATAAAAAGTATGTAATTTTTAATAAATAATTAAACTATATAGGGTAAAACAAATGTAGACATAAAGAACAATCACATGTTAAGTTCTTTATAGAGCAGTCTTTTAATTTGTCTTAGGGATTACGGCTAGAAACTGCGCCATGAGCGTATTTCGATCGAGTAGCAGCTGATTCCTCTCCCGTTGTATTCGGTTTGATTCTTCCAGAGCAATACGAATCCCTCTCAGCTCTTCGATACGTTGCAACTCCAATTCCTCATCCAGACTCATAAAGGGACTCTCGTTATTCACGAATTTCTGTTCAATGTTTGACTCGTTCATAATGATCTCGGGCACAGAAACTTCGGGTTCCTCTGGTGGTTCAATTTTAGGATTCTTCTT
The DNA here is from genome assembly GCA_018904105.1 of Zaprionus tsacasi. Classification (NCBI taxonomy): domain Eukaryota; kingdom Metazoa; phylum Arthropoda; class Insecta; order Diptera; family Drosophilidae; genus Zaprionus; species Zaprionus tsacasi. Next base: position 35,706 of record JAEIFR010000027.1, on the reverse strand, counting down.
CGTTGGTGTCATTCGATGGGGTCTTTCCTCATTGAGTATTTCGTCCATCAAGTCAAAGAACTCCCAGTTGGATGGATTTGGTCGTTTCTTTATATTGAAATATGTACGCTTCATATTGCGAAACTTTCGATCCAGACTTATGTAGTTGGTTTTCACTCCACACTCCTGCAACTCCGGCACAATCTGTTGCCAGATCTTTGAGTTCTGTTTTTGTCGTCCATCGAATTCCTTCTTGTGCTTCAGATAGAGAGTGAGCAGCAGCTTGATGTCTTTCTTCTTCCAGGTAACTGCAAAGGGAAGAATTCTCTTTTAATATATCGAAAATTTTAAGATACGAAAATAAGTTGTACCCATTTCGACAAATGTTCAGTAATAACTGATCAGCTGTGACAGATAAGTATCGATACATGCATATACAATCGATAGGGTAGTAGCCCGTAAAGTATCGATAGATTCGAAAGCAAATGCGTAGCGATAATTTATTGATTCTTTGCTTTATTCAGAATTAAAATAAAAATAAAAGAAACATCTAACTAAAATCGTAACATCGAGGAGTTCCCTTGCCCTCACTTATCTGATTCTTGAGAATCAAACATTTCTCGATGTTTTTTAACCTTCTCCAGGAACATCTGCCATGTCAAAATGGGATCTTCTCCTTGAGCCCCATTAGCATTGCCATCGCCCCTTTCGGAGGTATCGGCCAGAGAGTTCTCGTATCTGGCCAGCTCTTCCAGGCGATGGTACATGCGTTCCCTTACCTCCTGAGGATTGAAGCTGCTCTGGTTGTCCGGTGGATTGAGCAAATCCCCATCCGAAATCTCTTTAGAATCTGGATCATCCACATTCTCCAAGGTATAGCTCTTATTATCTTCCGTTTTTTTAAAGTAATCGCTCAGTGCGTTTGGATCTTCCCATTTTTTACGTCTTTCCGCGAAGTTGATGTCTGGCAAAGTATAGGTTGATGCGTTGGAGCCGTTGGAATTACCATCTATCGGAGTAAATGTGTTTCCCGAAACGGATATATCGTCGGATGACATGTTTGCTTAGTTAGGATTAAAGAGCGTAATATCTGTTTTAGAATTGAAAATTTCGTCTCTCTTTATTATAGGTTTTAAATACTAAAAGTTTTGTGTTTTGAAAATAATCTAGGTCGGTATTGTCTCAAGCACCTGCTGGGACTATTACGTATAGTACATACTATGTACCAGGGCTCTTGGCCAAAATGCCAAGGCTTGCTTCGGCTGAAAAATATCAAAAGTTAGTTAAACAAATAAACAAGTTGAGGCTGTGTATCTCTGTATCTCTCTCACCCTCCCTGTCTCTCTCTCTCCCTCTCTCTCTGTCTCTGTCTGCAGTTGCAGTGGGTTTTCTAGAGGTAAAGTCGGAGTTGGAGTAGTTGGAGTCGGAGCTGTTGTTTGCTTTTGGGCTCGTCCACACACCCATATTTCGTAGAAGAGAGACAGAGAGAGAGGATGAGAGAGAGGGAGAGGGAGCGGGAAAACACATTTGAAAAACTGAATTTGGGTGCGTTAGTCGAACAATGATAAACATCGCAAGATGAGGAGATGAGGAGGAGAGCCCACAGTGCGGGACCTGAACGTGTCCGAGGCGAGACCATTCAGGGGGATCTAGACAAGCCACAATATATTAGGCCAATTATGGTTCGGCTTAAATCCACATGTACTTGCATCAAGTGGCCTCCATCTGCGGCCTGCCCTGCTCCTCCTTCTCCTCATCTCTCCTTGGGTTACCCGGCACGCCTTAGTCTTGCACTTGCGATATCACGATTCAGGCCCCGAAACGTGCAACGGCATAAGCAAACCAAGATGGGAGCGGACTGAGACTGAGCCTGAACCAGAGCCAGAAAGGAGGGAGATGGGTGAGCAGAGTTACTATGTAGGGTATTCCATAGTGTGTACTGCGAGCAAAGAGGGTATGCTTGCCCAGCCTGAAAGTGAGCACATATTGCAGGGTATTACGGATTGAATTTTGAGAGAAATATACATAAAAGATATGGTATTATAATAATAAAATAATAATAAATATTCTATTGGAATATTATAATAATATATTGATATAACAATACAATTATAGATATTATAAATATCAAGAAAATTCAAAATTGCCTAGTCTAAAGTGAGTAGATATTGCATTATTATGGTTTGAATTTTGGGTGAAATTTGCATAAAATATATGATATTAAAATAATAATATAATAATAAAATATTATAATAATATATTGATATAATACACAGTTATAGATATTAGAAATATCAGGAAATTCAAGATATATCAAGAAAAACTTCAGTTCAAATTATCTCCCTTTAAGATCATCTATCTCTGTGTAAGTTTAGGCATATTACGTACTAGTTTCTCTACAAAACTTCTCTCACTTTTTAATCCATTTTTCTTTTACACAGTATCCCACAGTCGAGTAGTCTAGCTAATTCTTTGTGAACATAGACATCACCTACACCATATTGATTTATTTATTTATTTTCAACTTACTCTGCCCAGGTGAGAAATTTAACGAGACAAGGGACCAATAATTAATTTCGTAGATTTTCAATTGAGATTGAGATGGTGCGATAAGAACACGTCTCTACTCAGAATTTCACTCAGTTCTATAGACACGTACAACCCTATACTCGAGAATTATTTTTCGCTCTGTTTGTGGGTCAATGAAGACACTTGTGGACAGACACTTGTGGACAGACACTATTGGATATCATAGAAGAGTACTTCACCTATAGAGTATGCACATAAGAAAGGCACTTTCAGCCTGTTTTTCGACTATGTTTGAAGAGACTGAAGCTTATTAAGAGCTTGTTTTATTATAATATGCCTTAAGAACTTGAGAAATTAAATAGAGTAATTCTAAGGGAGTTCATAGTGGCTTCTTCTGAAGTCTAACGACTTATATGATACAATTTCTATTTATTTTTCGTATAATTCCACAATTTTCCACTGATAAGGTACTTCCATCTCGCTGATTTGATAAATATGCGCTATAAACATGCTTGATATGTTCAAATTTATCAAATCGATATGGATGATGCTGCTGGAGGAGATTGGGGAAGGGAAAAGGGAAGGGCGGGGCAGGGCATCATTTGCAGCGACTGCAAATAGAAAATGACTTTCGACACGGTTATCAATAACAGGCTATCGATATTTTATGAAAGTCGATACGGCACATACTACAGGGTTCGTACCGCCCCCAATTTCCACACACACACACACACACGCGTCCTTCTTCCTGCTGGGAGGAAATAAAAATAAATAATAATAGACATTATTACAGTTGATGCCATTCTAAATAGTTTTCGCCACGCCCCCCGCCCAGCCTCCCGTTGCCTTCGATTCGGTTCGACGTCGCATTTTTCGACCGTCTCGTCCTTCCTCTCCCTCTGCCTCTTATAAGCACACTAATCCGTCAAAATTTATTGCCCTAACTGAAGATGAAACTTGGACTGGCACTGGGGAGTACGAGGAGAGCGATGGGTCCAAACCAATTGATAACGCGCGTGTGAAATTTATCAAATAAATTGAAGTCATAAATGTCAAAGCTGCGCATGATTCATAAACAGAGAAGAGGCAGAAAGAGAGGAAGAGAGAGAAGGCGAGAGGGAGGGAGAGAGAGATGAATAAATGGCGAGTCTGAGAAAGGGGAAACAAGTTGACAAATTTGATTGTAGCTGCCATCGCATTAGATATTAACAAGCCATTGAAATATCCTAAATTTTAAACCTAATACAGCAAATACCGAAGGCAGTAAGCGTGGCATGTAATATTTGATATGCAATTCCGAAACGCAGAATAGCTAGGTTACTATCTGAAAAATTTAAGATCTCTAGCTGCTTTAGTTACTGAAATAGAAGCGTTCATACAGACAGAAAGTTAGCTAAGGCTAACTTTGTGATCCTTCAAGCATATATATGCGTTTTATACTATCTATCAAACTTTTAATATCCTTTATAAACATCCATTCACATAATATAATCCATTAATTAAATCCCCAAATGGAAAACGTAAACCGAAACTGAATCCGAATGTGTTGGGGATGCCAATCAAGGTTCAAGCTGAGAAACTGACTGAGCTCCTAATAGAAGTCAATTCAGCTGGGCGGGAGGGGAAAGGGAATGGCATAGCTCACTCTATATGGCAGGGGAGTTAGGGGGGTCCGTTTTGGGTCTCATGCACATTTGGAAATTTGAATAAAATGTCTTTTTATCGCACTTAGAGGCCATTTAGTAAGCTAAATTATACCAGGCGAGCAGGGGCTCTATGGGCTGGGGCGATGGGTTAAATCCAATCCCGACAAAATAAACGCAGAGAGTCTTAGCCAATGTCCGAAACCCAGAAATCGCAGTCAAATTGGCCATGTTAAACCGCAGACCATTTTGCCGGCTCCCTGGCCAGGGTAGTCTCTGCTGCTGCTGCTGTTGTTGTTGTTGCTGCTGTTGTTGTTGTTGCAATTTGTGTAGTTGACCCGACTTATCTTCAAGTGGCAACGGGGCAACGTAAACTTGCCACAAATTGGCCAAGAGTTGTTGCTGCCGTTTCGACTGCCTCGGCGACTGTTGTTGTTGTTGTTGTTGTTGCTGCTGTTGCTGTTGTTGTTGTTGCTGCTGTTGCTGCTGCTGCTGCTGCTGCTGCTGTTGCTGCTGCATAAGTCCAATTTATTTTCGGTTTTTGGTCGCTTTTTTGTACTTCAAAGCAAAAGCAAATCGAATTAAGTCAAAATCTACATAAGCTTTTCTCTTTCTCTCTGCCTATCTCCCTCTCTCTGTGTGTGGCTGCCTCTCTGCCCCTCCCCCCTCCTTGCGCTCCATTTGTGCTGTTGTTTCTGGGCCTGAATTACATTTGCTCTGTAGTTGCTGCCGTGTAGACTACCCTAACCAGGTGGGGTATGCTGACTGCGTGGGAGTTTTGCAATAGCATAGACTGCAGAGAGAGAGAGAGAGAGAGAGAGAGGGAGTAACTTACTCTACAGTGTATACACTAGTCGTCTATTGCAGCTCTCTCTCTCTCTACCCTACTCTGTTTTGTTGTATTTTTTCTAAATGCTAATTTATGGGCATGTGTTGCCATTTGGTTTCCGTTGGGTAATTTTAGTACCTACAGCAACATCGACAGCAGCAACAGCAGCAACAACAACAGCAGCAGCAACTGGAAACAGGAAATGCAGCAAAGCGAAATAAAAAGCTGAGCAAATTGCATATTTATGAATATGTCAATTGTTTATACTACTAACTTTTCCCCCTATATAGAGTAGCTCTCATAACTAAAGTTGGGAGTAGCAAAGTTAGTTGAGTGTGCAGAAATAAAGAGATCGAAACACTAAAGTACTAAAACAAGAAAGGAAGGTCGCTTTCTTTGAGTAGTATAGACTGGAACTTCTTGGAAGTTCTTGTCATTGTAGGTTATTAAATATATTGAAATTATTGTTAGGGGGAGAGTGGGAAAACGATCGAGAGCTACATATGAAAAGCTTTTAGGAGCTGGTTCGCTGTGCAAGTGTCCTTTATAGATCTTTTAACTCTAGAGTTTCTACTACGCCCATTGCCCCTATTACACCATGTACCCCTATTAGCTTTGGTATCCCAACTAGTATCTCCATCACCCCATGTAACCTTTTTAGCCATAGTGTCCCTACTAGTTACCCTAGTACACCTAGTACAACTAGTACACCTAGTACTCCTAGTACACCTAGTACAACTAGTACACCTAGTACTCCTAGTATTCCTAGTACTCCTAGTACACCTAATACTATTGGTACCCGTAGTACCACTTGTCTTATATGACTTTTGGCTCAATATGTATGCAATAAAGTTAAATCAATAAGCCGAAGAAAACAAATTCTACCGTACGCGTGTGTCTGTCCGTCTGCCCGTCTGTCCGTCTGCCTGTCTGCTATTCCGTCCGTCTGTCCCTCGGTCTGTTCTTCCGTTTTTCCCGCTAGCTCTGTCCGTCCGCCTGTCGAATCTATCTGTTCCGGCATAGAAGGGACCCTCTCTCTCTCTCCCTATCTCTCCTTCTATCTCTCTCTATCTGTTTTGGCTCTCGCTTCTGTTTGGATTTGTTTCCCATTTCATGCGAAAGGCATTAAACGAGTCGAGAGGGCGGCAAACAAACAGACGACCGTACCGGGGCTACGGAAGGGGCGGTGCCGGCAGCGGGTGGCCAGCGCGAGGGGTGTGAATGCAAGCGAAACTGTGGAAAACAAAAAAAAGAAAATATGAGAAAAAAGAGAAGAGAAAAAAAACTGTAGAAATTCCTTCACAGAACATTTATTTCTCCGTTGCTTTTTCGTTACACACATTGATTTTCGAGGCGGTTCTGACGGTTCCAGCGTATGGTATAGGGGAGAGGAACTTTTGGCCAAAAAAACAATATTATTGCAATAAGCTCGGCAAAGGTATTGTATAGGTATAGGTGTAGTTATAGGTACAACAAAGACAGAAAGGTTGCAAATAATATTTATTTTGTAAAACATACTACCCTCATAATATTGGAATGTGGGAGATACATATATATACACACTTTCTTTCTCGCGTTAAGGTAAGCAATTAAAATTCAAGTAAATATAGAGAAATAAGCATATATTCTATAGAGTTTTTAGAGACCTACCATTAATTTCCACAGGTATCTGCGTGCCATCAGCAACCATCATATTGGAATGCGCAGTGAGAATCGAGTATCCCTATCAAAGGTGTAAAACTTCAAGTGTTCCTGATCTCTTATATTGTCCCTTAAAATGGAATAACTATTGCTACCTCGAATCGATCATAGCGGGAAAACTGATCGCCAATATCATTTTCCAAATAAATGTAGAGTTCGTGCCGATAGGCACTAGTGAGACGATGAGTTTTCTCTAGACCCATGAAAAAATCGCAATCCAAGTAAAAGTCCACCTTACCGTTTATACGTTGTTGAATAATGATCCATCCAGGCCCAGCTATCCCAGCCATCCAAGCAGACTTATCTGATGGATTCCCGGATTAATTATTACGAAATAAACTATTTCAATCATAAAACTAATTGGGTATTTCTCTTAGTCGAGAACTCTTAAGTTGAAAGAGTCGAATTCAAAGTTAAAACATACTTATGTAAATAACTATAAAAGTACAGGGTATATAAGGAACGGTTCAACATTTTTAAATAGAATCTAGTCGCAATGCGCCATAAGCGAAAAAACTGAGCGAAACGGGGAAGAGAGCGAGGGATCAGCACGGGGGAATAGTCAGTTGTGGGAAGTATCAAGACAGGCCTGAAAGGCGGGAAGGAAGAATGGAAGGAAGGAAAGAAAGCACAAGATAAAAACTAAAACGAATCAACGAGTGAAATTCATTGTGAATTCTCATTAGCGGCAGGTAAACACATTTCTGGAACATTGCTTTTAATCAGTGAAACAGACAGGGCCCTGTCACGGTCCGGCTGGGCGTGTCTCCCCCACAAGAGCCAAAGTTGACCCGAGTACGAGCAACCGCAGCAGAGCGGAGGGTGCCCAGTACCAGGTGCCCTTTTAATAGCGAGAACGTCAAACATTTGCCAGATTAACGCAATCCAAGTTGAAGTAAATTGTCGCAGTGCAAAAACAAAGTAAATAAAGCTAGGGAAGAGTTAGCTCGACTTTTAGATGCCCTACGCTTGATGTTCACAAGCCAATCTAAAGTGTGAAATAAACTTGATCTTATCATCTTAGTTTAGCTCTTAGTAAAGATCTATAAATTGAGATTTTATATATATATTCGTGACCTATTTCGAGCTATTACGACCTATTCTTACTTTCTTTAATATATTTTAACCTAATTCGACTTATTTCGAACCATTTCGACATATTCCGACTTATCTGTAAAGGATTTACAAAAATCTTCGTATTGAAAGTTATGCAAAAGCTTTAATAGTGAACATTTTGCATATATATTTGTGATCTGCAGACCTATTTTGACTTATTTCAACCTATTTCAATCTATTTCAACCTATTTTAAACGTTTTCGATGTATTTCCACCTATTTCAAACTACTTCGACCTATTTCGATATATTACGACCTATTTCGAACTGTTTCGACCTATTTTGAATTATTTTGACCTATTTCGACCTATTTTGAAGGGTATTAAGCTGCCATCATACCAGATAAAACCTTACTGACTTATTTTCATTTTTTTTTAGGTCGTAAGTAAAGTGTAATTTATATTTTCGGTACTTTGCAACGAGCAGATACATTTAAAGTCGTTGAGTGCAGACTTTCGAAGACAAGAGGGAGAGAGAGAGAGAGCGAGTGGGAAAGAGATGGATACAGAGAGAGTGTGTAAGGTGCGGGGGCGAAGAGATATAGCATCTTTTTGTTGCAGAACGCATATGGGCATGTGGAAAACAGTGTGGAAAGAGAGGGGAGGAAGAGAAAGAGACAGAGAGAGAGAGAGAAGGGGAAAGAGGTAACGAATTAACTACAAACGACTACACATTAATGCCAACTTAACAACAGAAGCCGTCCAAGCGACCAGCGGAAGGGCAGGGTAGAAACGGCTGAAACGGAAAACAGCCAGATAGGCGGACAGAAAGACAGACGAACAGACAGACAGACAGACAGACAGACAGACAGACAGACAGACAGACGAACAGACAGACAGACAGCATTTCTTGAAGGCAGAAAAACAGCAGAAGCAACGGCGTCTTACAAACAGAACGGATATACGAACGACTGAAGCTTCAGCGAGTCGAAGAGTGTGTGAAAGGTAGATAGAGGAAGAAAGAGTAGGAAGGGGGAGAGAGAGGGAGAGAGAGGGTGCCAACGAAAGATAAACATATACAAGATACAGCTACAAGATACAAGCATGCACATGGTCACGGCATGCTCTTGTATTTGGACCTGGCTAAAATACCATACTACAAATACACTTTGTTTGTGTGTTTTGATTCTTCTTCTTCTCACAGCACCACCCGAATTCAGTAAAAAAATGGGTTAAGAGGGTAATATTAACACTGGGAAATTATTTGTTAATGGGTTACCATATTCAAATATCAATATATTTCATAAAGAAACGAAATATATCAATATATCGGTTTCCTTGCTGATTTCTTAGAAATTTTAAGATCTTTCTTATATATTAATTGACTGATCAAGTATGTCATATAAGACGCAGGAATGGGTAGCAGTACCCTCTGGATAAGAAAGTTGGTTGGAATCGCAGAACTTCGTATACCTTGATACAGATAAATATCATCTACGCTATTTTTATAAATTGTACTTAATATTCTCTTTTATCTGATTCCTTAGCAGAGAATCGCAGAAAACCCTCAAAATTAGCGACTTCCCAAGATGGCCTAGCATTAATACCGCCCACCTAATAACTTGGCTGCATCTATGCTAGGCTATCTATCTAGGCTTGTCAGATCAGAAAAACATCTACCATTCTCATAGAATTGTAGAGATAATGTAAATTTGGTTAGGTCGCACTATAAGCCGACTGAAACTTTTGAAATTTCGAAAATTTCAAGTAGGAAACGGGCTGATTCCTTCATGTAATGTAAACTATTTATACGAAAATATTTGCTTATTGTATCAAGCTTATTATATGGTGGAGAAGAGGCAGAGGTATATGTAGGTAGAGTGAGGCTCTCTACCAGTGCAAGAGGGCAACCCTTTTGATTTGGGTCTTTTGCCTCTTCGCTTGGGTTCTTTAGCCACAATGACAAAGGGCAGGGCAGGGCAGGGTCTGGGCTCACGGCTCAGCTCAGCTGGCGATGCGTTGCATCCTGCGTGCCCGCATAATGTGCCCCTCTCGCCCCTCTCGCACCACCCTCCTTCGGGCAGCACACTTGGTCGCCCGCTTGGCAACTACCTTGAGCGACTCTTACCACAAGTGCAACGCAGCGCGAAATTCCACTCATTATATAGTATACCCTTGCTGTGGGGTATACAAGTTTTTGGATAAGGCATGCACATATCTCTTTCATTCTTAAAAATACGATCTTGGATCGAATCATTATATGGATAAAGCTATTTTCTTTAAGTATTTCAAAATATTGTTAGGTAAATCTTAAGAAAATTCTATATACCTTATACATTCCAAATTTTAACAAAATAGGAGTGTTATTATATCTAGAAAGAGTCTGTAAAAAAAATAAATTTCCATTGTATTTTCAAGTTTTTTTTCTAATATGAGTTCTTTTCAGTTTAAGCCATTACTACATATAAAATCATTTATGAATTCTATGACCGAATAGATAAGAAAACTTAAAGTGTATAAAACCATCGGCGTGCTGAAGATACCCTGTTTTTTTGTACACGATTTTAACAAGTTCTTGGTCTTTGTTACCCAACAATGCGAAGGTTAAGCCGCAGCTCAATGGAGTCTCACTTCATATCATACGCCAGCTGCCCCTGTGCTCCGTAGTAGGTGTCTACTTACTGGTTTCCTATAGTATCTCATTCTAATACCCCTTTAAAAATGTTCTAAGCGGGTATACCAATCTCTTTTTTAAGAAACTACGTTATTTAAGGAACTTTTTTTACAGGAAGCTGTGTTATTTATTGTGGAGCTGTCTAAAAAATTATTATAAAACAGAAGTAGTATTAAATGTAGAAATAGGGTATCTTAGTAGTAGCTCTTCTTATCGCATGGACTGCCAGCTAGCTAGGGAGTAACTTGAACCTTCAGCAGCCAGCATACGTTGTCAACGTCAGCGACAGTTCCTCTCTCTCTCTCTCTCTCTCTCTCTAACTAATCAGCTGTTGCTTGAACGAAGACGGATCTTCAAAGAGCATTCTACGGGTACTTACAATCTGTTGGAATAATTAAAGCAGGGTCTGCTTGTGCTGGCTCTTAAGTGGGTTTAAATAATTAAGATTTTCTACATTTATTAGGTAAGTTTGCAAAGTTATTACAATATCTTTCTCAGTTCACTTTGGGTCTTATAAGCATCTGAACTTTCTTAAAATTTGTATGATCTTCCCAAAATGAATAAAGAAGAAGAATTAGTTCAATTTAGATAACTGAACATAAAAGAAGAGATAAGAAAACCAATAAGTAACTGCATTAGTTTTATATAGACGGTATGGTAGATACCTTTGGACTCATGTCGTAGTCGCACAATGATTGACTTGGGCTCTCACTTGGGTCAATCTCTTATCCCATGAGGCAAGTTCAAGATTAAGTTTTGCGATTTCCTTGTTACGCTTTAGGATTGTCCTCTCGTAACCCTTGAAAACGTCTTGAATTGGTAGAAGTTCATCCTGTAAATATATGATGCTTGCTTTATGTATCCACATGTACCTAATTTTGGTTTATGCAGTACCTCATTAGTTTTTTCTCCCGCCAAAAAAGGGGTTCCAAAAATATAGAAATCAGAAGCATCAAGTACAGTACCATCATCCAATAAAACTTCATTTTATGCGTATTACAAACCAAATCCAATTCACTGTAAAGCCAAAACTGAACTGAAACCCAACTCGGCTTGGGCTAGAGAATTTCGAAATATCACCAAAGTTTAAACTTCCGCTAGAGTCCAAGAATGCTTATCAGCTAGAGTTTAAGAAAAATATATATAATCTGGTTTCATCATACCCTGTAGCAATAAAAATGGTTTCATAAATAAATAAAAAGGAAATAAGAAATATTTATCTGAACTTTTATTTACAAAAACATCTAGAGAGTATACCCTAATTATACAAAGTTCTTATAAAACTGGGTACATTTGTTGGTGTTAGTTGAGTAATTTCTATTTCTGCGGATAAGGAAATCTTTATATGTTATTTTATAATGCGTATAATGCGTATACAAAAATGTAGGTTCCATAACATCGTGTTATTAGTCAACTTTTGCTCTTATGAGCATTTGAACTTTAGCAACCGTTCCATGTGATCCCCATTCTATGTCGCGTATATAGTTGTAGCGGGCATTTAAGTTACTGTGAAAAATAAAAACTTAGTTCAATCAGTTTTTTAAAGAGTTTTTAGAGAACCTACCAATATCCACATTTATCAAACCACCATCCTCCAGACCACCTCGTGGCACATTCCCTGTCATTGTCCCTATCGTAGGTATAGAACCGTTTATGTTCGTTAGCTCTCAAATTGTCCTTATAAATGGACATTACTTTTCTTGGAGTCCACTTGCCCAAGCTCAATAAGCGGTACTGATTATGTTCTTCAGCTACCTCGAATCGATCATAGCGGGCGTTCCATCTTCTACATAAATGAAGAGTTCGTGCCGATATGCACTAGTGAGACGATGAATTTTCTCTAGACCCATGAAGAATTCGCCATCCAAGGACCCGAAACCTGCACTGTAATTGGCCCAGTTCCTGTCAAAGTCCACCCATCCGTTTATACGTTGTTGAATAACAATCCATCCAGGCCCAGCTATCCCATTGTTACAAAGGACATCGAAGGAACCAATTCCAGGCAGACTTATCTGATGGATTCCCGAAGAGTTGCCGAAGGGAATACAACTGCTTGTCTTGAGAAAACATTTATCAGCCTTCGCCTTCATTTCTGTAAATGTTTTACGTTTTTCTCCGATTTCCAATTTCATTTCTGCGATTTGATCGTTTCGGTCTTTAATTATTTTTGAATACGCATCAAAATCGGCTGAATAGCGATTTTCCCTATCTTTCAATTCTTTCTGTTTATTCTTTTCATCATTTCCTTTGAATAAATCTTTAAAGAATTTAAAAAACTAGACAACACAATTATATATTTTCTAGTATTCAAGTTTCTTTTTAACTATTTCAATATTTACCCCATTTTCGCCGTATACAAAAGAAACTGCGCATAGAGCAAACCCTATATACAATAGGAATATAAAGCTTAATCCCATTTTTGGTGTGAAATGTTTCGCGAACTAAAAGAAACTGATTTCGTTGGAGCTTTTGAAGGTCTACAGAACCTAATGTTATGCGAACTTCCTGCACATACAGTGTTGATAAGGGTATGAAATCAAGTGGATATGGCTACAGTCGAGCGCTCGACAGTAAGATACCCTTCTCCCAATTTAAAATCCGTTACAAACGTGCAACCACGCTCATAATTCAAACAGAAATTTTGCACAAATACTTCTTCTACATATAGCTTTCTCGCTCACACTCACACATCGACGCACGTTAAGAGTGACGTCGACGTCGACGTCAACTACTAAAAACAGGGCGCAGGCTGCTGCTCGTGCATTTGTACTGAAAACGTTGACTTGAATAACTTCTGTGTTATTGGTCCGATCAGATAGTAATTTGGAGAATATGTTCGTATGGTATATAGCTTTTTACATACCAAAGTAAAACTTAATAAGTTTAATAGTTTGCTTAATAATCACAAATTACCGATTTGCGGGGGCGGTGGGCGGGCATCAAACATTTAACATAAACTTCATCTGCTTGGGAAATTTAGGAACCACCATGCCAAATTTGGTGTCTCTAGCTTTTTTAATAGAGATCCGTTGTTTCAAACAGACAGACGGACAGACAGACGGACATGTCTCAATCGACTCGGCTAGTGATCCTGAGTAAGAATATATATACTTTATGGGGTCTGCCACGCCTCCTTATGCCTGTTACATACATTTCACAAAGTTAGTATACCCTTTTTTGACCATTTTCAATGGTCGAAGGGTATAAAAATATGTATATAAACATACATACATAATTCCGTTAAGGTGTCTTGAATATTATTGCAATATTCAAAATTACCATGAGTCTGATATTAATTAAATTAAACTAAAATGCATTTATAAATTCGCTCTTGGAACTATACTTAATATCCGACTAGTTCCGCATTTTTTACTAAATACTTACAGATATTCGCTATAGATGGATATGAAAGACAGTGTTGAAATCATCTCAACCCAACGAGGAATGAATCTTATTTCCCGTGCAGTTGCTGGGAAGTTTGTCGGATGAGAGGGAACTGGAAGTACTACAACTTCGGGCGAAATGGGAACTTTGTATTGTCTGTGCCACTTACAGAAAAATATGTGGTAATTATACTGCCAACAGACAAACAATAAGACAGAGAGAGGTAGAGAGAGAGAGTGAGAGAGAGAGACAGACACGCATGAAGGACAGACGGAATGTTGACGGTATGTGGATTCTGTTGGGGCTAAACGAAGCTCTTTAAGTTCTTAAACACAAGTGGATTTTCACCGGAACCAGCGTCAAGTTTTTCATAGTTTCAGAGTTGCAGATAGGGCAATACCAGAAGGGAGGGGTTCTCTCTCGGAGGGGTGAAGGCATCAGGAATTGGGCTTGAAACCTTCAAGAAACTTGTCAACCTCCGCTCAGCTCTTTTCTGTTTTCTGTCACAGTTGTTTGTACTATAATACTTCTTGTTGAGGGTTTCCGGTAATACAACCGAACAAAAACAATCTAAAGAGATCTAAGTTCTACAAGAAGAAGAAAAAGAATAAGAACGTCTTCACGATAAGTCTGCAGAATGCTTTAGTATAGATATAGAGGTTACATAGAGAAAGATCAAATCCGCTTAAGTCTTTATAGATTATTATTAAACACATAATATATAGTGCATATGGTATTATAAGTATATTCCATAACATGAAAATGGTTTGTGAAATTCGTGAAATTTTCTACACATGTAGTTCGTAGAGCTACATAGAAAGTTAGATGAAACTATGCTATATAATATTCACTAATCCACTACGTATACACGTACATATGTCTATAAATTACACTTAGCTGCAGCCACATTAATTAATACACTCAGCTACCGCGGTATTACCTTATGGAGGCGTAACAAATTCTCTCTAAATTAAACTAATTTACATAATTTAATAATTTGTTTATAAGGTCCAGACTAGTCGATCTGTGATAAAAATCAATTAAAAAGCAAACCAGCAAATCCACAGGGTTCCCTTCGCCACACAACGATGGAGAAGGTAGTAGATTATTCCAAAACAAAAAAATAGTAGTAGATCGGTATCATTTGATGCGTAATTAATAACTGAGCGTGAAAAACACTGAAAACAGAAAATGGGAGGGGAAAAACAGATGAGAACTGGAAAAATACGTGGAACCTGGTCATATCACTACCCCGTGGACTGTGTCCAGGTAAGCAACAACGACTCTCTCGAGTGGTATCGGTATCATCTGCATCTGGGTATTAGGTAATATGAGCTACCCGCGGAAAAGAATTGTATAAAGAAAGTGGAAACCACAGGCGAGACGAAATTCTATGGACGGGGAGTTTCGAGAGTGAAAAGGAACGAGAACAACAAGTTGTAATCAAAAGAAAAGTTCCAGCCTGATACAATGGAAATAACCCTTGGGACATGTCGAGGAAAAGCCGATGAAAACTTTGCCTAAGGGTGAATCGTTCAACATAGTCTTGTTTGTTATTGTTGTTGTCGTCAGATAAAAGAGGGATCTCTGCTGGGAGGGAGGGAGTTACAGCTTTATTGATAGATTGCAATTTCTCTTGGTAGTCGAGTAGCAAAACCTTTTGTTTTCCCTATTTCTATAGAACTATTCCCGAAGAAATAGAAAGAAAGAATAAAAGAAACTAAAAATTTGCGTAACAATAAAACTTTTGGCTCGCTGATTTATAGATATTTAATAAAGCGCTTTCTCAGGGCAAGATCTTAAGTTTCTCTCCCTCCATCCTGAACCCTTTATCTGCATAGAAAAAAAAAAGGTGCAATGGGTGTGCTACGGTCTATGGGAGCGTAGGTTTCCGGCCTCTGGGTGTACACCCTGACAATAGTAATAGTGAAAATAATAATAATAAAACAAGAAAGCATTTGCTGATTATCTCGTCAGGAGTGAACGAAATCAACAGATTCAACCCTGCCAAGTTTTTCACAGACGATTTTCCTCGTTTTTCTTCCTTTTGTTTACTCGTCGCCTTTCAGCGAACCAAAAATTATGACGCAATTTATAGTTTTTCTTTCTTTCTTTCTTTTTGTTGTAGTTACAACACTTTTTTTTTTGGTTGTTGCTTTTGTTGAGGGATTTAAAAAAGCATAACTAAGATTTATTTCCGGATTTGTGAAATTTACGCCATATGCCACAATAAGGCGCCGACTTTCCCAGAACCCGCATTGATTTTCTTGAACTGCTTTGCCTGGGAACAGTAGAAAATATTATAAAATCTTTTAAAATTCGAAAAAAAAAACGGAAGCTGGAAAGCTTTGAAAAGCTTTTCAGGTCTAAAAATCCAACAAATAATTGCGATAACAATTTTTATGGGTACGAAAATAACTTTTTCATTTATTCTTTTTAAATTATACCCAAATATAAATTAAATTTAAATTATAGCCCAAACAAGGTCTCTTACATAATATAATAATAATACATTTTATATAAAATAATAATTAAATTATATTACAGGGTATCCTGCTAGTCTTGCTCTATCAGTATTCTTTTCAGATAACAAAAACTGTTAGGCATAGAAATATCACGTCAATCAGGCATAACTCATTTCTAATATTCCAGATGAGGCTGTATTACGTAATGCAGATGCCGAAAACAAATTTGAGCACAATAAAAAACAGGAAGAAAACAGAATAATATATTCGACAGCTAGATACCCTACAAAAAATGGTAAAAATTTTAAATTTATAGAGCAACCTATGTATGGGTTTATTTTCAATAAACAAGTAGTTTTAGAAGAGTTTATAAAAAACTTACTATCATCTCTATGATATATGCCCATACACTTGCTTCATAGTAATATTCTTTTTCAGTGCGTATATGAATATGACAAAACTTAGTTTTATCACCATTCATAACTCAAACTGAATAGCATTTGAGGAACTTACTCTCCCCTATCACCCCCCTCGACCAGGTCCGACGAGGACGCCCATGTGTAATCGAATGCGAGAGAACATAAAGTGCACAAGATATGCGACTCGTTCGTTAGACGTCTGCCAGCGGGAATACTATGTTAATATCATGCGAGAATTTATGCTACTTGCCCCATTCTAATGTCAACGTCTCCACAAATAAATAACAAATTTTATTTTACGACTCTACTGACCCGAAGGTCGACCTGCTAACGAAACCGAAAACTGAAAGCGAAACCCAACTCCAATTTGTAATATTTCAGGCAACTAAATAGATCACTCGACAGCAGCGGGCGACGCAGTATTAAAATGAAATACATATGGTATGTTGAAATTACACAAAAACAAAAAAAATATTATACGCACCCAGTTCTCTAGAATACCAAAGGAACATACATACTCCCATAGAAACATATTCTCCAATTAGTCTGAGCTCGTAGCAATTTGATTTGTGTGGCAATAAGCCGAGTTACAGAATCCGTAATGCTGGAGGCTCTTAAAATGCGCAGTGGAAGTTCTAGAGAAGCAAAATAATCTTCTTTATAACACACACTATATGGAAACTAACTGTATGTGTTAATATATGTAGGTTTAAATCATATCTTGTCAATTACTTACAAGAGTGACAGCTTATCTTAAGTTTTTTCATTTCTTCACACTTTTTTTTTAAATATACCCAGGAATGACTTAAAGTTCTCTATTGAAGGGTATTTTAATATTCTGAAAATTTATTAAACAACAGAAGTAATGCTGCTGCCCTACATGATGATATTTTGTTGGTCTACATAATTAATTTAACCGATCTAGAGCGCTTTGTTGTTAGTTTGTTCGTTTGAACGCGCTGATCTCAGCTATTATATGAGTTGGGGCCTTGAAATTTGGCAGGAAGGTGCCTATAATCAAAACTCAGAGTAGGTATTATTTTAAATATTATCTGACACGCCTACAACCCTAGAAAATCGTTAAGCAATGATTAAAATTAAGTTTTTTTTTTTTAAATAAACACTTGTTGCTTTTATGTTGTTCTGTTCTTTCTATAAACTATTTAAGTTTCAAATTAGTTTTAATATTTCAGGTGTTGGGAATATAATTCTTCACTCATATCTCTTATTATTGATTAGTACTTTAATTAGACGGTCTTAGCGAGTCTCTACTGTGGCTTAGAAGCGTAGTTTCAAAGTGATATTTCATTAGACACTTGTTTGCTTCACATGTTGTTAATGATATCATCGAATTGTTGATCTCGGCCATCTGAAACTAGTTCGACTCTTCAGTCTGTCCATATGGCTAGTTGTCGCTTCTTCTTCTTTCTCTTCTTCTTCTTCTTAAAGCGAGTACATATGTGTAATAAATATGTTGCCGGCAACTTGAAAATTAAGAAAAAAATATTTCAATTTATTGTGCAGTCGTTGGTGTCGGGCACAGCTGCGCAGCTGGTTAAATGGGTCCAGCCTCCCCAGTACCACCCCCTCTCTCATCTCTTCTTCTTCTTCGTCTTGTCGTCAACAGACTGTGGGACAGAGTGCAACTGCAACTGCACCATAAATCATTTTCATCTTTGCTACAAGTTGCATCGCGTTGTACTTGCCACATGCTGCCAAATGTTGGAAATTTCCCTCTCTTTCTCTCTTTCCAAATAAAAACTCAGATCCCGAACCGGGCTACCCGTTCTGAAGTGCAACGCCTACGATGCGCTTCCCCCTCTCTCTCTCTCGCTTGCTCGCAGTTTCTTGATTTATGGCTCCGCTTCGAATATAATTATGTTGTATCCAAAATATTCGAGAGCTCTAGAAAACTGCGGCCATGTATTTTCGAAACCAACAACAGATTCGAGCATATTTGAAAAATTGTCGCTCTTTATACACTACCCGAGAACGGGAGAGGGAGAAAGAGGGTACCTACCCAACGTAACTCGAGTTCTATTGCGTGTACTTCCAAGAAATTTGGTATGGTTGCTCAGACAAACAACTCACTCAATATATAATGAAATCACTTTAATCCTATAATTATATGCTGTGGAAAAGCGTATTTACTAGTCGTCTACTATGCCTGGAGATATTCTACATATTCGATACTATTCTATTTTAATTAAATTCAAGTTGCCAACGGAGAAAACAAAAAGAAAAATGTGTGGTGATTTATGGCATCAGCCTCGCACTGCACTGACTTTTTCATGCCTATGAATCGAAACCTATGGAATATGGGGTACTAGATATATGTATGAAATAGAACAAGTTTAATATGAATATAGATGCATGAATACACATATGAGATATTTGAAATATGTATTTTCATATTGGGTTTACCAGAAAACCGAAATATTTGTATATATCATCGCGTGCTCTGACAGTTATTCCAATATTTGTGCAAGGGGAATAAAGAATGCACAAAATAGTCGATGGATCTAACATATCTCTCTATATTTAGTGCATAAATATTTGTCTCCAAGTGATTTTAATATTTTGTGTGCGATTTTATACGTGTTTTTAAACATACATTGTAGTTGGGCATATTTAGAGAGTCTATAGGAAGTTTTGCAGATGAAAGAGACAGCAGAGTATCGCAATTTGCTGATGCTCATGTCTTTCCTCTAATTCGCCATACACACCGTTCTTCACTTTGCTTGGACTTATGTTATTCTTTTGTTCGGCATCAAGACACAAGAAGTTGCCAAGTCGCAAGACGAATACTCTTCCAACTTATGAAAAAACTATCCGAGTATATGTTTCTAAATAAAATAAACATGCAAATAATAAATAAATAAATTTAACATATTACAGGTATAGATTAAAGTGATCCAGTAATATATTTGTTACGTTTCCATTGCATTACAATACATTTTTCTTTAAACCCATCTAAAAATTGCAAATTATATGCAAATAAAATATATAAAAACTAAGTAAATATAAATTATTTTATTATAATTTTAATGAATTCCTATAAAATATAGATTATTAAAGTGTCTGTACCTAACACTTCAGCCTGTATTTCATACTGTAAAAACTTTATTTATTTATGCGGTGTTTTAATTAATTTTTTTCGAAAAAATAAATAAAATATACAATAAATAGCTTATTTTCTTTTCTTAATTATGATATTCTTAATATATAATAAAAAATAAAATAATTAAGAAAATATATAAGCATTAGCTCCCCGTATTATGTATGTCTTCTTCTGCTGCACACAGATACTCTCTATTGAAAAGGGTATGAAAACATAACCTAGCGGCGCATAAATAAATCTGTCAAGTGTTGCGCATAAATATCTCGGCAACATGTTGTTCGGTTTGAGTTGTTGCCTCAGGATGTTGCTGTTGTTGTTGTTGTTGTGGCTGTTGCTTTAATTAAATGCTGCAATCAAGTGCGTAGCGCGATATTTCCAATGAAAAATTACACAACAACAACAACAGCAGCAGCGACGACGACGCAAAGAAGCAAAAAGTGGCAAAGGCAGCGGCAGCGGCAACAAAGACAGCAGTGGCAAGCAAAGTAGTGCAGGGGCTTGCTGTGTGATGGGAGGAGAAGGGGCGACAGAGGAGCCACTGCTGCTGCTCACCATTTGGCCGCGGGCTACGCCTCATGTTTGTGCATTGAGAAAATTGTGTCCGTTGCACATTTGTTGACTTTGCCACTTGCCTGCGCCCCCTCTACCCCCATCCCTACCAACCATCCTACTACTGCCCCCCCCTCTACTCCACGACCCTTGTCAAAGTGCCGTTCGCTTGCAGCCGCAACGCTAGTGGCCTGAGCAGAGGCAGCAGCTTCTCCTTCTCCTCCTCCTTCTCTCACACACACTCACACACACAAGTGATTGTCCCTCAATAATTGCTGCTGCTGCCCTAACGAACGGCCCCAGTGAATTAAATTCATAATTAATGCGTTGCATGCACGCACACACACACGCACACACTGACACACACGCACGCACACTGACACACAGCCAAGCAGCTACCGTTGCCTCTCTTTGTGTCGGGCACGTTTATTAAAACTGATTTTTTACATGCATGTGTAGAGTGTACCGCGAACGGCAGCGACGGCACATCAGCTAAGACGTTAAGTTGGCTGCGCCGCAGCATGCGTAAATACAGTGTGTAGTACACACACTGTGTACACACGGCGAGAAACTTTAATTTACGTTTACATATAAGAAAATCATAGAAAATGGTGTATTATATATTAAAACTGATTAATAACAAGAAGCAAATTATATATTAGTATAATTAGGGCTATATTAATGATTAATTAATATAATAATAATTTGATGCGAGATTAAAACTGGTATTATTGTACTATATCTTGAGTTAATTCGCAGTAATTGTTTTGGCATATTTATCTTATTGTTTATATAAAAGATTTTAATATTACAGTGATTCAGAGTTATAAAAAGAATGTCAAATAAAAATATGTAATAAAATTATAATTATACATAAGTTCCAATTTAGCTATTAAGCCAACTAAAACTTTGAAAATAAATACGCATATGTTTAAAATATAGCCGCAACTCATGTTATTATCAAAACATACAGCTAAAACACATTTTCCTGTATTTTCTGAATATTTTGTGTTACTTCTAATTTATCGTAACACATCTCAGGTTTTTCTAATTCTCAAAAAAAATGAACTGCAGTCATAAATTTCCACCATACCTGTTTAAATCTTCTTCCTGTCCTTTTGTACCTCTTGCATCCACTTCTAGAGAATTCCCTCGTCGTTGTGAGAATTCTAATTAGCTATGCTCTTCTTTGTTGCGTTTCGCTTTTAGCATATTTCATGGCATTTTGTTTTTGTTTCCTCCTCCTTTTGTATATGTTTTTTTTTGCCTTTGCTGTTCTGTTTGCCTTTTTGCCATGCACATTTCGCATTTCGCATTTTACATTTTAATGCTGCGTTCTGATTTGGTGCCAAAAACAATTTGAATTTATTTAACATTTGCCTCGTTTCCCCCTATTCTGGTTCTCCTCCTTCTTTGGCAATTACGGCAAATATAGTATGTATGTATGCAAGTGTATGCGTGATGAGGCTACAGATCCGAAAAGAGCATACGAAATTGGAGTTTTAATTACACAGTTAATAAAATGTAATAAAAAACGGAAAATAACAAAAAGAGAAGAAGAGTTGCTTTTATTATGGAAATGTTAATTGTGGAAAAACGGAAGGGAAAAAAAAGAAACATTTTCCAAATGTATTGCCAATTAAAGAGCCCTCTATCTCTCTCCCTCTAACACTTTGCACATCGCTATACACGTAGTATATATTGGGAATTTATTGCGTAATAATCCCCATAATCTCTGGTTAAGCTGCATAATTTATTTAATCATGTGCCAGAGAGAGAGATAGAGAGAGAGAGAGAGTAGCCAATCCTCTCTTCAATCTCGTGATATACCGAGAGTACACTTTAAAGCTGACACCCTCCTTTTTTCCTCTGCTGCATCCAATTCGTAATACCCAACTGCATCAAGGTGTGCAATTATTTATTTGCATAGAGCGGGATGGGGAGTGGGAGAGGGTAAAGGGAAAACGGAAAAACGGCACGTAAAAATACATTTAATTATAATTATTGCGTTTCCACTTTGCCGCCCATTTTGTTCCCCTAAGGGCACCGCAAGCGTAGCCAGCGTTGCCACCATGCCCCGATCCTCCCACTAGTAATAACTGAACCCCAGCTGTGCTTTTTATTGCTGATTTAAATACCCTGTAAATGAGGTTAGTTGCCATAGTCTAGCCCAATTAACTCGGGAGGTTTTCGACATAAAAGTAATATATAATTATTATGGATTGAGAATACGTAGGGTAGGGTATGTTTAGCTGTCTATATTATTTTAAATTTTACTGTTATTTTAGGGTTTCAGCCTTGTAAGTTAATTCTTAAGCCTTATGTCAAATTTCAACATTTAAATCGTTCCCTACTACTGAACACTCTTCCCTCAAATTACTCCCTTCGATTTTAAGAGGTATCTGTGATGCGTGCATTTACCTTCAACTGGGTAATTTATGGCGTAGCAGCGTGGAAAATTATAGTAAATATAAATAATAAAACAAAGTGCACAGCAGGCAAATGATAAAGTGTATTAAAATGCACGCAAATGCTAAAGGGGAACGCGTAGGGTACCAAGTACCCTATACCCTACACTATGTACCATGTACCATGGGACAAAAGGTGCAATTGCCACGCCCACAGCGAACGTTTAAATTGCAATGCACGCAACAGGACGCATAAGTCGATAAATTTCATTTCAATATCAAAGCGAGAGAGTGAGAGAGCGAGAGAGAAAAGCGTTGTGGAAATGGGAAAATGCACATGGGCGTAGCCTCGAATTATCGCAACTAATTTATGCAAGGAGTATGTTTATAAAGCAGCCCAGAAGGTAGCTGCAAGCTGACCCCATTGAGACACGCTAAGCAAATAGAAAGAGCGAAGGAAACCTTGAACAATTAAGCAAAAAGTGTGCCAAGACTTAGCTTAACTTTTGAACAGACTGTACATGCTTTTTATTTTGGGAGATTAGCTAAAAAGCGTGTCCAGATTTAGTTAACTCATCCAAAAAATGTGCCTAGCTTAAATTTACTTTTATTTTATAGATCAACCAAAAAGTGTGCCCATATTAAGCTTAGCTTTTGTGCAGACTGTACGTGCTTTTTATTTTGGGAGTTGTTTGAGGGTTTTTTTTCCGCAAAAGTGTCAGAAGCGCTTAATTGATCCTCAAGCGTTGCCCATAAAACTAAAGTTGCTCCTCTTCTCGAGGAGAGTTAAACAAACAGCAAGAGCCTCCCCCTGCCCAACCCCTGCTGCCCCTCTTCAGCTACGCCTCTGCCTGTGCCTCTGACTCTGCCACAGGCATCTGCATCTCTGCGGCATCTCAGCGAATGTCATGTCTCCTTCTCCTCCTTCTACTCCTCCTGCTCCTCCTCCTCCTCGTCGTATCTCGTATCTTTTGTGCTAATCGTAAATAACTGTCGAAATTTTTTGCTACTGTATGTGATTTTCAGTAGGATGAAAAGGAGTTTCAGATTGGCCCAGACCCCATTATTGTTGTCGTTGTTCTGGTGGGTATGGGCGGGGAGGGGGGGGGGGGTGTAACTGCAACTGGAGACTGGAACCGGTGACTGGCAGAAGAAGGCCTCTTTGTCTGTGTCTGTGCGCGCACCTTAAAGAAGAAAGAGAAGAGAAGACAACGAGCTGGAAGATACTTAACTTTTTTTTGCACTTCTACGTGAACGGGGCACACTTATAACTCCACACACACACACACACACACACATGGATATACCCGGAGACATGCAGAGACAGCAGAAACCGGAGTTGAAGCTGCGTCTTTGTGGCCGAGTCTTGCAGGCCCATGGAGTGAGAGGTGGAGAGAGAGAGAGAGAGAGAGTCGAGTGAAGAACATGTTTGGCTATAATTCTTCTTTTATGTTTCTTTTTTTTGTAGCTTGCCTCTTGCACATACCCTGTAAACGGGAAGGTGCTGCAAAGGGGTATATGGTTTATACTTGTAACTCTAAGAATAGTCTGGCTGCCCAGGCTAGCATCTTAAGAAACCTCACTCGCTGTCCTGCTTTTACAGGGTATCTCTGTGTAAGTCGCCTGTCTTTCTGCTTGTTTTTTTTTATTATTGTTATTATTATTTATACTTTCTTTAGGCTTTGCTTTTCTGGCCTTACGTATACGTTCATGTATCTGTCAGATATTTTTTTGCTGCTGCCCCACCTCCTCCTCTCCTCCTTTGATGACGCTGACAAAGGTCTGTCCCCTGCCGCTGCTGCAGACCCCAGCAGCGACCCCAGCAGCCCGTGGTCGTACGCGATTTTAATGAAGCACTTAAAAAGCATAAATGAAAATAAAAAGAGCCCAACACACACACACACACACACGCTCAGCCACGCCCCCCTCCCTACCTTGCGGCAGAATACTCCTCCCCTCTCTACCTATGCCCATCTTCAGAACGACAATTGATGTGGAGCCTGAGCCCGAGCCTGAGTCTGTGCCTGAGCCTCTTCCACTGCCTCTGCCTCTGCTACTGTCTCTGTCTCTGTCTCCGTCTCCCTGTCCACCCTGTCGCAGTCGTAGCTATACAGGGTCCCCTTCTTTTTTCTCTTCTCGAAATTAATTCTAATCTAGCAAATTACGTTGGCCCTAGCCAAGGCCTGAGCCGGAGTCGCAGCATTTATGCAGTCGTAAAAATTAAAGACACCGCTTCCAGATAAGTGCGTGTTCCCGTAAAGGCCTCATCCCATCACCCTCCTCCCCCTTCACCGGTAGAGTAGCCAATAAAATGGCCAACATTAAAAACATTAACAACAGCATTAGACGAGACTTGGGATAGTACAAAACGACCCAGTGTCGCGCTATTGAATAATTGATGGAGAGTACGGAGAGTAAGGAGTAACTCGAACTATGCCTACTTATGCCAAGCGAAATCCATGATCTCAGTCTGACCCTAAATTATTCCATCTCCTTTATATGCGCAATTTCCTATTTCTATTGTCGTAAAACCCTCTCGAAATCACGAATCGGCATAGTAATGTCTTTATTTCAATTTTATTCGATATCATCAATAATTGAAGTACTAGGAAGAGTCCTATTTGAGGGATCAAATGGTAGAAAACTCGGTATAATTCGTACAATTTGTATATTAATTCCCTTTATCACTTTTCTTCTATATAAACATATAATACTAAAATTATATATTAAGAATAAATAAATAATATATAAAATAAGTAAATGTAATTTAAAGAGAATTAACTCAGAAAACTCTCCGTTTAGCGACTATCCACAGTATTAAAATAGTTATATTTTTTTAAAATTAGCCAACAAAGTACTGAGTATCTTCCAGCCGGAAGTCTAATAAACAGGCATATGTATAGCCGAAATATGGTCACCCTAAAGAGAAGTTTACCTATGGATAAGCATTTGCTACGGCAGTATTTAAAGTATTTTTTTAAATCAATCAAAAAATTACAGGATATCTCGCAGTCGAGTCCACTGTGTCCACAGCATGTTCAACTTGTCTTTACAATTTTTTCATAATTTATTAGCTGGCTTTGTTGCATTAGTTTGCCATCAATCTATTCTATCCACACACACACACACACGCACATAATCTGTGCCACCCTGTGCTGCAACTAGCTAAACTTTTCAACGATTTCTCACCTACATTTGCTACAGCTGCCTACACTGTATTTGTTGTTGTTGTTGTTGCTATTTTGGGAAAGCGTTTGCAGTGGGTGCACTGTGCAGCAACAACAAGAACGCTCTCTCTCTCTTTCTCTCTCGTACGTGTACGTGTGTCTATAAAAGTGTGCGTTGCTGTATTTGTAGTTGCAATTGCAATTGTAGTTGTAGTTGTAGCTGCAGTTGCTGTCGCTGCGAAATGGGTTCATTGCACGTAGCCCCCAAAACGAGCAAAACGCGTCGGCCCGACAGATCAACGAAGCGACTGCCCGCCCGAGCGCCCAAACGCCTCTTCGTCAATCCGTATGCAATTGTTGTTGCTGTTGTTGTTGTTTAGACAGCCTGGACGAGTCTAAGTTTCGGCCTGTGCTTTGGCAACGCCATCACCCTTGCTGCTGCCGCTGCCTATGCTTTGGCAACGCCGTCACTGCTGCTGCAGCCGCCTGTGCATTGGCAACGCCACAACATGCTGCTGCTGTGCTTTGGCAACGCCGTCACTGCCTTCGCTGCCTCCGCTCTGTTTGCTGGTTGCATTTTGTTCCACTCTGCTCTTTTGTTTCTGTTTTGCACTCGCATTCGCAAATCGCGGAGAGCGCAACACAAGTTTTGCCCGTACTTCTAATGCGGCGGCCCGACGAACGCTTCAAGCCGACGCTGACGCCGACGCCACCTTCTACAGTGCGACGAGGTTGTGGCAAACACACACAAAGGCATACAACATACATTGGTGTGTGTTTGTGTGTGTGACAGACAGATGGAGACCCGCACACACACACACATACATAGGCACATGCAAGTGGCCCCAACGCAGTCGACGTCGCTCTCGCTGTCGCCTTCGCCGTCGCTGTTGTTTATCGTTGCCTTTCTTTTGCTGCCTTCCTTCTCTGTGTTGTGTTTCTTTATTTTCACTGTGTGTTTTGCTTGTCATTTTTCTTTTGTTGTTTTTGTTTTTGCTTCTTTTTTTTTTTTGCAGCTTTGTTGCTTCCATAAGGTACGCTGCTGACTGCGCTGCCGACTGCGCTGTTGTTTTGTCTCTTTGCTTTCGTTGCCTTTGTGTATGTTTTGTTGTGTGCGCTTTGGTCGTCGCCTCGTCTTCTGCTGCGTGGCCGAAGCTCGCAGCCCTGTCGTCGCAGTCTCCTCTGACGCCCTCTCGCGACGGCACCAACAGGCACACGTACACACACACACAGGCAGAGAGACACACACACACACAGGCACAGAGCGACGCTGTTGTTGCCGAACTGTTGCTGCTTTTTTGCGCATTCTGTCTGTTCTCTCTTCTCGCTTGCATTTTGTGTATCTCATCTCGTGTGCGCTTTCGCCGTCGCTTTTGCCTCTGCCTCTGCCTCTGCTTATGCCTCTGTCGCTGTCTCTGGCTCTGCCACACTGCTTTCCAATCTCTCGGCATCGCTGCGCTCCAACAACAGCAGCAGCAGCAGCAACAACAGAAACAACAACAACAAAAGTCGTCATCGTCGTCGCTGTTGCTGTCGCTGGCGTCGTCGTCGCCGTCGCCGTCGTCGTTGCCCCGACGTCGTCATCGTTTTCTCTATTTTCCTCAATCGCATTGCCTTTTCATTTTCAATTCGCATATTTTGCAAACTCTACTTTCAGTTATTCGCCGATAATTGATGTCAAAGGACGCAGTTGTGCACCGCGTCCGCTGCATTCGTCGCCACCTCCGCCGTCGTCGTTGCCTTCTCCAGTGTTACCACATCTCATGCTGTTGTCGTCGCCTTCATCATCGCCTTTGCCTTCGCCTTCGCCATGCCCAAGGAGGATCCGTTTGTGAATCGCGCTCAGCTGCTGAAGGCCATAAAGAAGTATCCAGAGATTTGGGACTCCAACAACAAGCTGCACTTGTGTCGCAGCGTCACTTCGCCCATGTGGAACGAGATCGCCGAACAGTTTGGCGGCCATGTGCCTACAGGTGAGTGGGGGAGACGTGGCGAGAGAGAGAGAGAGAGAGAGCGGGAGCGTGCGCTGTCAAGTTTCTAGCGAGCCTATGCAGCCGGCAATTTGTTTTTGTTTTCAATTCTTTGTGACGCGAGCGCCATCTTGGCAACCGCTCTCTCTCTCTCTCTCTCAGCTGCTCGTGCTCTCTCGCTGCGTGCGTGCGTCTATAAATAGACTGTGTGTGTGTACGCGACACTTGACAGGGTGCGCTGTACTTAACTGGCACACCCTGTGCTTGAACTTCTTCTTCTTAGTTAAACTGCAGTCCATTTGGAGCCAGATGAAGTATCACTACCACAACCTGGTGCATCGCCAGATCCTGCACAAGGAGCGCTTCAATACCAAGTGGGAGCACTTTGAGCCCATGTCCTTTATGTACAACATAACGGTTTCCAAGATTGTTGGCGCCCAGTCGAGCAGCGCAGCAGTCGTCAGCACGGAGCACGGATCAGCAACGGATGAGGCGGCGCTCTCCAGTGGATCACCGCCAACGCCGCTGCCCGTGACATTGACTGTGCCGCTGCCCACAGCCACACATGGACGTGGTCGTCCCAGCAGCACCTTCAGCTGGGCAACTGCCGCTGCTGCTGCTGCTCCAACGCTGCCGCTGCATTTTAGCGTGCAGCAGCCACCGCCAGTGCCAGCACCAGCGCCTCCTCCGCCCACAACGACGAGCCACAACTACACTGCCTTCACGGGGCTGGTTCCGCCGGCTGCTGTGACCGTTGAGGCACGGACGACGCCGCAGCGTAAGCTGGGACGGCCCAGTTCGCTGCACAACAGCATGCGTGGACGCATCATCGATGCCATCAAGGCACGTCCCACCCTGTGGGCGGGGCGGCAGCGCAGCGAGAAGGGTCCGGGGCCGGGACAGGGACAGAGTCGCAGCTCGGCTGTGTGGAAGGAGGCGGCACATGAGATGGGACTGACTGCGAGTAAGTTAAATAGATCATACATAGCATCCACACAGAATCCACACAAAAATCCACCCAGCATCACCTTGGCCTCCACATAGAGTCTACTAGAGTCTAATTTACATATAATCTACATACCATACATAGTCTCCACTTTATAAACGCATAGAATCCACATGTAATTCACATGCAATCCACATGTAATCCACAGGGAATCCACATAGAATCCATATCGAATCCACATAGAATGCTCATATAATCCACATAGCTTTCACATTATAACCGCATGGAATTAATATAGAATCCACATAGAATCCACTTTCACAATTTACATTTCCCTCAGCCCTCATGCAGACCCGCTGGTCGATCATCAAGCAGCGCTACGTGGACGAGCTGCAGAAGGAGCGACACGCCCAGTATGCCCAGCAAGAGTTCCGCTCCAACTGGGAGCACTTTGAGCGCATGGCCTTTATGCGGGACATACTGCTGCGCAAGGTGGATGAGCGTGAGCAGACGCGGGAGCATATTCAGGAAATGGTCAGCGAGCAGCAGCATCAGCAGCAACAGCATCCACAACAGCATCCACAGCAGCAGCAGCCACAGCAGATGCCACATTTGCAGCTCTATCGCCCGCCCGGACTGGCCGAGCACGCACAGGACATGCCATTGGGTCTGGTGCAGCACCAGGTGCCGCATCCGGTCATGCTGCACGCGACGCATACTCATCTCCAGCATGCACATCATCATCATCCATTGGCCTTGGCCGGCGGGCGGAGACGTGTCAAGCACGAGTCCGATCTGGAGTGGGATCCCTTCGAGATGATACTCCATGTGCAGGCCAGTGGCGAGCCGGCGGCCAACTAAATCAGGGAGAGACAGCCAGAGAGAAAGAGAGAGAGAGAGAGAAAGAGACAGCCTAGCTCTTATAGAATATATAATGCCAGATGTAACGGTCCTTAACAATACGAATCCGATTTGTATTTACGATTTTTCACTTTGCAATTAAATAAACATCACATAGGAACAGCACAGGGTATTCCCTTTGGGGTGGGGGGGTATTGCTGTGAAATATATATGCATAAAATATATATATATATAATGTATATATGATTATTATAATAAGTTCTGGTAGCTGCTTTAAAATTCTTTTCCTCTTTCTTTTGCTTCTGCATCCCATAGAAAAGCCACAGGGTGTGCCTGGGGTCGAGTCGGAAATTTATGCATACATATATATACTATATACCATATTATATATGTCTTTTTGCTTATAGTTATTATAATTAGTTGGGCAAACTCATTTGAAATTCTTTTGCATGCGATTTTTGCTTTTTAATACCCTGCAGCTTAAGACAAAGGGTATATTAGCGTGAGTATTTATTTAGCAAATTTCAGATCTGTAGCACAGTTAACCCTGCTGCTCAGCAAGTAAACTCATACCATACTGCAGGGTATCTCTCTGGCCTGTAGTTTTATTTCCTTGTTTATCATTCTCTTCTCGCTCGCTTGTGGGAACACCCTGTCAGGCAGAAGAAACTTTATGCTAATTTTCGCACAGTGTGCGCAGCATTTGTCGATGGCCAAAATCAGAAACATGTTCTGGAACCCCTCCCCTTCTCCGTCCCCTACACACATAATCGTAACTCGTGTAAATTTTCCACTCTTGTGGCTTGAGATGCTCGAGCCGAGCTGGAGCCGGCGTTGGCTCTTGCGGTGCGCGTAATTCCAGTCACGTGCCACACAGCACGGCAAACTTTTCAAACTGTAAAGCGTTTATCAAAATACAGCACCCTGTACCCCCCACCCAGCCAGCTAGCAGCCACCCTGTGCCTGCTAACCCTTCCCTCTCGCTCTCCTCTCTCTCTCTCTGCCTGCCCAAAGCCAAAGTCGTGTTCTCATCAGGCACACATAATTGGTTGCCTTGTCAAGGCGAAGGATTCCACAGCGAGGGGGTAGACCCTGCCCTGCCCCTACTCCCGCTCCTCCTCCTCCTCGTATCTTCAATAATAAATGCATTTCACTGTCGAATTTGCCGCATTCTGCACAACACACGTGCCTTAAATAATTCACGGCGCATTTAGCGGCGTTTTTGCCGCTTCTTCTAATGGCTCCAGCGATTTGTAGAGGGAAGCAGCAAGAGGGGGGAGGGGGATGAGGGAGGCGTGGCACACTGCCAGGTAAGTGGAAAGTAGTTGCCGGTTGCTACGTTTTTCAGTTCTTGGGTGAAAATTTGCCTGGAAAACCACCTCCTCCCTCCCAGAAAACCCCAAAGTAGTTTGGCTCAACTTTTATGTGCTACCCCATGCATTTATCAACGCCAGCACCTCCCCTCCCTCCCCAGAAGCGTCATAGAAGAGCAGCCTCAGGCCAGGGGGGAAGGGCAGCAAAGTTTTCAGCTCCTTCCCCTACTCCCAGGATGATGGAGCGTTATTTAAATGCTTCTCGAATGCGTGCGTGCTAAAATGTTACTCAGGATTTGGATTCCCCAAGAATGTTACGAGAAATGTTACGGGAAACTAAGCGAAGATTTGCCAAAATCGTGAGAAAGAGAGTTCAATCACAGTTGCACATGGATTGTAGCCGGGGAACCTTGAGAAAAGAAAGAAAGAACAAGGGGTTACTTATTCTGGGAGCTTATAGATAGATAGAGCGCTCTGATTGTGCTGAAATTTCTCGAATTGAAAGGGCAACTGTCCTAGTGGAAAAAGTAAAGCTAAGTTTGAAAAAAAGGCAAGCTGCTCCTAGAAAAACCCTGCCTTAACGCTGAGTGTGTCGCCCGATTTTGTTGAAATTTGATTATATATTATAGAATAATGTAAGATAAAGTTTTATTGAAGTATGACTCAAATATATGCAATATGCTGCGAAATATTTACAGTTAAAGTGAGTATACCCTTTGGTAAAGTGTATGAGAGCAAGATCAAAGAGTATCAGTTAGGGTATTACCATGCAGGCTCATCTAGCTGTTCCAGAGCCTTCCCTAATAGCTTTCTAGTGGAACGTGAGCGTGAGAAAACATTACCTAAACGTTGCGAGGTGCTCTACACCCTCTCTCTCTTTTTCTCTCTCTCCTTCCGCAGGAAATCCACACACATTCGGGAGACCAGAGACACACACACACACACCGAGTCAGATATGATAAGACTGCTTATGTGAATTATCGCACATTTTCTGGTATTGCCAGCCACGTAACCCCTCATCCTTCCCTCCAGAAAAAAAACTAGGAAACTTGTCTAAAAGTGCGCGCTACTCATATCTTTCAGGACAGCACAGACGTACAGGTGGCTTAGGGGGGAAAGGGAAGGGAAGGGGCGGAGGCTGAGGCTGAAACTTTTAAATTTACTTTTGCCAAGAGTTTTTCCGGCAACGTGCGCGTTGCCACGCCCTCACGCCCATACATATTCATTTGAGAAATCCGCACACACACTCACACACACACACACACGCAGCTCAAGTTTTCTTTTAAAAGTTTATAGCCACGCCCCCAGCCCCTGTGCCCGCGAAGTAGAGTGCGTTTTCTAGATTCGCGATAGGTTGACTAGGAAGGGATGAGGTGGGTAGGCGGCATCGCTTAATAGAGCTTCCAAAAATTTGTATGTATTGTGCTACAAATTTCCCACTGTGCCTCCCTCCCACTGTCTAAGCCCACTCCCTCGCCCCGCCCTCTCCCCCTCAGTCAACCCTTCACAGCCCAGAAGCGCAGCCAATTCCAATTCCCCCAGCTGCCAGTGCAGAAGGCTTTCGGTTCTGATTCCCTGTCTATGGTTATGCCTAGGCCAGAAAGCTGCGCACAGTGGGACAGGAAAGCGCATTTAAGTAAGCAAATTGAACACAGTTAAGCTACTCCTCAAAAAAATGTGTAGATGAAATCAAACCCTGAAAAAGCAAAGCTACCTTTTGCATGGCGAAGATTATATACCCATTTTAGAGATTCATCATTCAAGATTATATTTAAGTCTTGTATACCTGTGCTTAAAACACCTGCTAAAGGATAGTTGCATTGTAAAATGTTGGGTTAAAGGGTTGAAATTTTGCAGGCATAGTATATTAATTAATGAATATTGATATGCTGAATTTGGGAAGTCTATCTGGAAAACTAACAACATCGATCCGATCTGGCTTCTTCTCACTTATTTACAGCCTGCAGAAATAAGAAGCATTTCTACCAAGTTTCATTATGATAGCTTTAAAAATGAGAGACTAGATCGTGTTGCAACGGACGGACGGACAGACGGACAAGGATCTATGGACAACAAAAAAGGGAATAGATCTATCCAGAAAAATCCCTTTCTTAAGAATGTACAAATATCCTAGATTTTATTGCGAAAACTGGGCTGATATTAGAGTTTTAATGAATCGGGCTATATATACGATAACTATATCATAATACTAAAATTATTTTAATTTCTTTAATCTCTGCACTTGCCCCACTGTGCAACTCGTCACCGTCTTGTTGCGCCCTACACAACGTTGGAGAATTGTGGGAGGGGGGAGGTAAATTGTTTGCCGTAAAATGTTGCCCCACGTATCCTGCAGCAATTCGTAAACTAATTCTACATACGTGCCCCTGTCAGTTGCCCCCCTGGCAGCCTACGCCACTGCTCGTCGAGTGTGCGTCATGTTTTGACTATGGCTATGAGGGGGCGGGGCGGTTGTTCAACTTCTTTTCCTAATAAATAATTGCATTTTCACCTCAAGAACTCACTGACAGATGGCCAGGGATGTGACAGGTGATACATAGCTAGGCGAGAGGGGAGGCCTCATATATATAGGGGTGTGGGGACACAATTCAATTTAGCCGCGTATCCGTTCTGCCAGTCTACATAAGGGACGAGTCGAGCCTCTGCCTCTGTCTGTTTTTGTAATTCCATTTCTGATTCGGATTTCTGATTTCAGATTTCTGATTTTGATTTCATATTAAACTGTCAGTGCGATGTCATAACCGATTTGGTTGTGGATGATGTATATAACACGCATATCTCTTACGTATGCAACCGGAAACAGTAACAGTGAAAAGGAAATAACGCTTATAAGGTATAAGAACTACTATATTATAAAAACTATATATATTTTCAGGCCTCTTGCTTTTGCTTTTTTCTCTTCTTTAGGGAAATCCTCGCATTATATCATTTACGTTAGATGCTTTTACATTTATATTAGATACCCAGAATACAATATAGAATACGATAAACATGATCAGGCTCAAGCACAGATATATAACTGTCGTCAGTCTGCACACATCCACACGCATCTTATTCTCCTCCTCTATGCGGAAGGATCGATGTCCCATCTCAAACCACTTGGTCTTCTCCATTATGATTAATAACGATTGTAATCGCACCAGAATTGGGGAATATTTATATTAGAATATATATATCTCTCAGGCAGGAACTACTATGATCAAAAGTTATTTTTCTTTTTTACGTGCCTTAATCTCTGACATTAGAGGTAACAGAGGTGTTTCTGGTAGTGCAGGTATCTACTTGCATAGTATTTCGGATGGGAATGTTCTGTGGAGAACTCTCTCAAAACTCTTGACAAGCCTCGAAGTACCCTCCTTTACTATATATCCCACCCTACACACACTGCTTATTAACTGTATGTGTGATATATACAAGTTCTTTGGGTTGGTAACCCCCTACCTATTGCGCAATCTTCTGGTACAGCTACCCTCTTTGGGTTGGTGCGACCTTCTTGTATAAAGGAATCAAGGTTTTTTCTTTAAATCTTAAGTTATTTTACCTTTTCCAGTTTATACACTTGCAACAGGATTATAAAAGATATTGAGACCTTTACCAGCCATGCACAGTATATAGGAAAAAACAACCTCGTTTCGTAAGATAATTAACATATCTATATATATTGAGAAAATCGCATCTGTTATATAATTTTCTTAGACATTCTTCAAGTCGTTAATGCCGGAAGTGTCCTTCGCACTTGTTCTCGCTTTCGCTCTCTCTCTCTCTCTCTCTCTCTCTCTTATGTGAGATTTTATGGCGACATTTTTATGGCCCAAACGAGTGTCGACTTGGGCCAACTTAAAGCGTTACCTTGAAATTTATGAATGAGTTTGAGGATATTGTAGGAGTCGGATACGGAGTCGGGAGTCGGGTATCAAGAGTCGACAGTTGGCTGTCCGGGATTCAGGTAGGGCCATAACTCAGGCCCGCGCAAGGCGTTTCTCTAATTTCTTTCTTTTGGGCCAAAACTACGCTACGTAGTTCCTTCTTTGCATAGCAGGAAATACCCTACGGACAATTTATGGTGCAGTCTGAGGCTAACGAGCGTTCTGGCTAATCCCGGAATGAATGACTTGGCCACTTCAATGGTCTCGCCTAACCGTAGTATTCTACTTAAATCGCAAAGCCATAAATATGCATAGGCGTTATCAATGAAGAGTAAGAGAGAGAGAGAGGGAGAGGGGGAGGGAGAGAGAAACTTGTCCTTGGTAACTTATCGAACTACTGTATATGCAACTATCATAGCTCTGGGTAAAGGTAAACACGTGTTATATGGATTTCTAAAAGGGGTCTAACTCGAAGGGTTCCCTTCTGCCTTCTTTCTTTCTAGAGTGGACTACCCTGCTTACGGGAGGTATACTACTATAGGCTTGTCTTTTAACATTTCCTTACTTCGAAGGGTTCCCTTCTTCTTCTTCCTCTCTCTCTCCCTCCCTGTTAAGTTGTCATTGCTTTGTGTAAATATTGACGCTCTTGTCATGCCCAGTAGCACTCAACGTTAATTGATTTCGAATTGGGATCCACTTTTCTTGTTGTTATTATAACGATTCCACGTTCCCGTGTATACATATAAACCATACACCATACAACACCTCGACTCTTGCATGTTTGGTCAAGCCAAGACCAGAAAGTAAT